>OW121799.1:3474813-4074813 GCA_933228885.1 Leistus spinibarbis
TATTAATAGAAATCGGATTTATTTGATGTATAAAGCTGCAATATTTATGCGATTAAAATTAATCAAAATATGCGGTAATTTTTGTCAAATAAGGTCATTAATATTCATATTTGACAAACATTACCGCATATTTGGATTACTTTGATCCGCGAAAACAAATTATATTGCAATTTTTTATCGCATATAAATCCGATCACTACTGTATGTACAAGTCTGTTGAAATCCGTTAAATCTTGTTTTGCTAACAAAACGATAAGTTATCGATTAGTCGATTCTCTTCGTTATTTTCCATTTGGAGAGCCATTATTATCTAAATATAGTATCTATTGAAGCGGTGTATCCAACAATCGCAACGATTCTTTAGACTATGGTAAATCCTTCCGATCCGTCCTTAGAACGTGATGAGTGTCTCAGAGTTGCTATTAGCTTTTCACTACACTAAAAGCCCTAATGGCATACTACCACTAACACTGTACATCGCTGGCCAAATTCTACTTTACCACCTATAACGGTACCTGCAAATTGTGTTGTTTTATTTATTTAGTCTTTATAAATCTGCAACAACAAAACCCATTTTATTTTGGCCCGTAAAGTACTAGAACGTAATTAACTTTGATCTAAGATAAAATTAGAATTAATTTCAAATAGGCGACAAGGTTCAAGGTGCTACCGCTTCGTAACTATTAGCGGGCTATTGTCTTATAGAAATGCTGAAATTGTCGTTTTTTAATAGATAAATTGTAATTACTTTCATTTACGATGTAATAAGTAATAATCTAAATTATTTTACAGATTGATACACAGACAGACAGTTTACTCTTGCCCATTTTCAATATCTCGGAAACAGTATGATTCTCATAAAAGTGGAAGATATTAAAATGATTTTTTAATTGTCTTTGACTATATTCAAAAAATTCTAAGGATTATATTAAGGGCAACACAGATTCTTAAGGCACTAATGGAAATACCATAATTTTTACAGCATGATATAATTTTAGTTCATGCAGTTGACAACACTGTTTATGTGCATGATGTAAATGAAATAGGAGCTCGTTTTTGTAGTAAATGAATTATAAGACTGAGCAAGAGTTCGCTGAGAGTATGTCGTATATGCAAACGGAATGTAAGAGTAGATATGACTATTTAAGTTAAAACGAGTGAAGCGTAGAGGAATATTAAAATAATAATGCATGTAAGGATGCTTATGTTATATATGCATGCCGCTTTGCATCGTGGGACAAATCTTATTCGTAATGGAGACATTTCATACTTTGGTTCTACATTTCATAAATGCTGACATATCTCTGAGCTTATCCTAGAGTAATTCTATGAAAATCTTCACATTAGATATTCCTGTGCACTTTAAGGAATATATATATTAGTCACAAGATAGAGTGTTTGTTCTAATCATTTTTGTTTCTGCAAAACGATTAAATAATATTTTGGCCTTTGCATATTCATGGAAATACATTTTTTGAACTTCCCTGAATTACTGTTGAATTTATTCGATATTACGTCTGATTGTGTGAGTATCTGTCTGTGAATGTCAGGTAAATCTATTAAATTTAAAAATAATAAACGTTGAATTTAAAGATATTTTTTTTAATTAAATCTAAACCACTATTAAAGGTTTACTCTTATTACTTTCATACTATTTCGTTAAATATTACAGATAATGATATATTATATAGCTTATGTTTGAAAAGTGTTCGTAATATTTATTGTAAAATGGCTTTACAATATAAATTAAAAAATGTATAAAATTATAATATAGTATTGCTTTTATTATTTCATTTCCAATTTTATATATATATATATATATATATATATATATATATATATATATATAAATATATATAATAACAAGAACTGGCGCTAGCGCCAATGCTATCAGCTCGCCGTTCCGGCGAGCGCGGTCACATCAATAAATACAAAACTAAAAGAGATAGCAATTATTATAGTACAAAATTTATTGTTGTTATGATATTTCATCAGCATTTAATATGAAATTAATAAATTTCTAAGTTTACGTATATAATTCTTAATCATCGACATTATACTCACATAGCCCATTGAACCAATCTAACCAATTATGATCCCGACATTTATTTATTCCTATACCATAACAGTTTTAATTTCCAAAAACCCCACATTTAAAATTGCACACATCCACATGGGTAACGTTAATATCGTTCGTTTCGTGATTTGCCAAGGATATTGATAATTATTTGATGAACATTTCCTAATTTTATTAATTAAAACACAGAAGCAAATGGTTTATACATTGGAAAATATAACCAAACAAATTACTGTCACATATATATAACTTCTTCATTTTACTAACAGATGGCGATCGATGTCTGATATACTTCAAAATATATTTATATTATTTTTTTTAAGCCTATGGGCTCACAATTTGAAAAAACTTTAATCACATAAAATATCTTAGAATGTTGAGTAGAAAATTCTAAAATTTTTATAAGTTGACTAGGGGCAGTATTTAGGGGGGTTCCAAATTTTGGGGGCCTATAACGCCGGTCCTGTACAGACGATTGGATTTAAAATGCGACGGGAACATCACGGGCATGGAAATTATATGTATACCAAATTTCATCAAAATCGGCCCGGTACCTTCAGACGAGTTACGGTCACAAACTCAGGTCTTACGACGGACCGACCGAGCGAGCGAGCGAGATACATACATCCAAGTATGAGTTATATATATTTTTGGATTCAGGGCGAAAATACAAGAACTTTTTGTTAAGATTTTTTTTCGATCCGAGCATGTTACAGACACACGACCAATCACTATAGCTCTTTTGTACTTACTGTACGACGAGCTAAAAAGGTTATAAACAATTTGCGTATAATATGATCTGCCACTTCTTTATATAAAATTCATAATACTGCACACAGGTTGGTACTGCATTTGAATCTGAATCTGGTATATGTTCTGATGGCTAGTAAATATGCAAAGATAGGTTACGTTTTTACTGGTAAATATGTATTGAAGATAGCGCATGAAATAGCATAAACATAAATGGTATATATGAACATAGATATGTTTGGAAATGTACTTTAGAAGATAATGCAAGTTTCAACAGAAGTTACCTCTAGCGTGCCGCGACACTACTAGCGCATACACTATTTATTTGTAAGAACTTCCGAAAACTGCACGTTTACTTCAAATGATTTTTCGTTATACTATATTTATACAACAAAACTTATTTATATATATATATATATATATATATATATATATATATATTTATTAACTTGTGAATTACTATAACTGTACTTTGTTTTTGTTTACCAAAGAATGTTTATTTTACGATGTTTCATCTCTGTATACGTATATCACTAAGATTTATTTATTGAGTAAACATTCTAAACTTTGATTTTGCGTTTCCTTTAAGATACACCGATTAATATGTACGCGTCTGAGTAATTATTAATTAAAACTTATAATTGTAATAGACTTCTATGTAACTAAAACCAATTATCTAGATAATAATTGTATTTTAGTATCGAATTTTCGATGTAAATTTTCATTATACTTTATTCAGTGTTGTGGTAGGTTTTGGACCAATTATTATAGGATATATAATAATATATCGATATGGAGTATTTACAGAAAAACAAGTTTGGAGTTTCCCTGTATTAATTGGCTCTAAACATGTTTAAGATTTAATTATGAAACTCAACAAGCTTAGATACAAAGCTCCTGTGCCTTCAGCTACTTTCTTATTCCTTTACTATCCATATTACCTAATATTGCTTTATTTACTTTATTACCATGAAATAATTTCAATATATAGGGTAGTCCCTGGTATCCACGTAATGTTAAATAATCAGCATTAACCTATTCATCTACGCATGCCCGCAACTTGTCCTACATTCATTTCATTCTCAAGCATATTCGTTCATTTATTCCGAGCACTAACCCGCATTTTTACTACATTTAAATAATAGTATTATTACGTATAATCCCTCTTCACTCAAGAGATAAAATTAATTAATCTCAGCTGAAATTTGAACTTTCACAAACGCGTAATGTGCATGTGTGTAGGCGCTAGCCGGCAATTTATATATTTGAAATTTGCACAAGTGAGCAAAAGGTCGCCTGTAATAGGCATCGTAATACCGTTTTTGCGCGAATTTTTATCTAAGTGAGCTTGGAAACACAGTTTTAAAACCGAATCACCTATCTTAACAGCTGGCTGATAACGGACACTCGTAAATATCATTTTATGATCCGCTACAATCATGAAAAACGAACAAAAACAAACATACTAACAAAATGGCTATATAATGAACGTGTGCGTCGTTTGATGATCCCTCATTATAGAATTATTTTCAAATATCACTTTATAGAACTCTTAATTTTTTTGTATAATTTGTTTTAGGCATATATTTTTAGCTCACTGTACGATGTACAGAAGATGTGTGTGTTTACATAATATTAGTTCCAATGAATCCTTCGACATGGATTTGTTAATTTGCACTCGAAATATGCATTATTGCCATTACTGAAAACGTTGCCAGAATATAAAGTGTTTCTGTAACATATTTTAAGGCAGTTTGCTAACGAATTGTTGGTATCCTATTCCGGGCGAAAAGCGTAACGACTCACATTAATTTGGTCTTTTTTACTTCTGGGCCGATGCCAACTGTGATACTAGGTCCACTTGGGCCGCTGACTGTCACTCGGCTCTGACTTATTGAACTTAATACTAAGGATGGCCGGCTTTATTGAGACGCTAACATGAATAAGATACGTTGGTTGTAAGGTTAGGCACAGCCGGTAGTAAATTTCCAGTCTAGATGCATACAATTCCAATGGAAAAATGTGTCTACAATGCAACTTTCTTGTTAAAAGGATCTCTCTGAGGAGCTGTTCTTTCTATGTACATATCGAAACGTCGTCCTATAAAATGTATGATAGGATTCTACGCTAGTAGAAATTTGCAAAATTAAATCCTATTTTTAAATGTTAAACTCTTATGTCAGCTAGTCTAGTCAACCAACGTACTATATTAATAACTAAATGGTTAAATAAAATTTAACAAATTTGGTTTGAATGATTTTCCCAAAATATGTATTCTTTCTAGAGAAATTCATTTGAAATTCATAGATTTTTGTGTATATATATATTTATATTTATTATGATATTTACATTTACAGTTATCACAATTAGAATTTATAACAAATGCAATTGACGTATGCTAAGATATATATGTTAAATACTATTAATGAGATTTAAAGTCTTGTGCTGACCACAACAGATATTTTACTTCCCTAAAAGAAATATATATTCTTCTCATAAAGTGTATCTATATTGATAAAATGACCGATTGGTCCCCAATAACTTAAATTCAGTAGACGGTTCAGTTCGTACTAGAAATTTTTACTCTTCGTACGTTTTCCTATCCAAGGTACAAAAACTGCACTTTGTTCACATAACTATCGGTCAATACCGAATTTGACAGTTCTATCGAGTGTTTTACCAATTGGATGTTGTTCCTATTGCAACTGATTTGTGGTAATTTACTAAAATTGCAAAACTACGTAAAACGTAAACAAAGGTAATGATTTTTCCTCGAAAAATCAGCTGCACTAAAATTGACCACTTGCTGTACTTTATTCCCACTTTAAACTTCAAACAGTTGTGAACCAATGATTCACAGTTTCTTATGTATTTGTTTTGGTAACATTTCTACTTTCTTACTTTATAAACATTGGCCAGCGATTTACTGATTTGACAATGCAACTTTCGGCCAACTATAATTTACCGTTACCTTATCCGAAGATTAATCCTCAATAATACTAAGGTTGACTAACGACTATCATGAAATTTATAACTGGAAGTTTCTAAATCATTGTTCTAGTTTGTCGGTGTGTGGTTGACTTATGCGTGATACAATAGTTTATAAAATCAATCGAGATTCTATTCATACAACACACACACACTACTACAGCTTACAAAAATATTGGTAAAGGTGATCGATACAATGGCAACACAACAAATTTTCGAAGGAACTGTTTGAACAGCTTGATTCATATCCGATGTTTAGAATATGATATTTTAACTTTTACAATGAACTTGAATGTGTAAAAACTACAGTGGAGTCGCGAACTAATGAATTCATTTAGGCAATACCATTTCAATGTCAGAATTGTTAGGAAAGATCCATAAATGAATAAACATATTCTGAAAATGAACAATTCTTTTAACGTATAATAACAAAAATTATGCCGATAAAAATTGTAAATGGAAACTGAAGAAATTGAAGCGCATAACGTGTATTTCAGTAATAAGTAATTTTTATGTTTACAATATGTATAAATATTTAGTACTGCTTCCAAGAATGTAAAATGGGTGCCGTATTACACTTGGTATTGTAAACATTTTATTACCTACAAATTTATGTAAGGTATCTTGATATATATCGATGGATTTATACCAAAAATATGCAACCGTCAAAATATAAGTACAAAAAAAGTATTCGTATCAGTAGCAAAGGAGATACCTATCTATAGAAGGTAAGGCCTAGAAAGTGCTCAAATATTCAATATTCCTCTATTCTGCAGTAAACGCTATACTTATAATGTTGAGAAAAATGCATTCTTTATATTGTGGGCAAGAAAAAAGGAAATACCCAGAAATTTTTATGAAGATATTTGTTTTGGTGTCGTTGAATAATATTTTGACTATTTTTTCAATGCCACATGTGTACCTGTGCGTGTGTGTATGTGTGTGTGAACGCTCTAGATGTTGAATGTAAATTTATGACTATGTTACATTTATGTTTCTCTAGTTATTTATTATTATTTCATAGAACCAAATGAAAATCCATCAATTTTCATTAAGTTACTATACCAACCAAACAAATAGACTGTTTCAATATAATATTCGAATATACTTTTATATGCATAGACGTCTGATTATTTACAAATATATCCAATTTTCCTTTGCATTGTACAAATAACATTAAGTTCACTCCTAGTTAGATTAAATTTTCAACAAAATTCTCTAGCCTTTATATAGTAAGTGTTTTTGTTATAAAACGTTGTACTTACATAAAATACAATAATAAACTCCTACGTTTCGCGTTTATATGAACATCCTACGTATTTAGGTAATCACATTGATTTTAAAGTACTATTTAAAATTAAAATTAGTTTGATTAAAATTCACGTGGTGACCTTTGTAGGAAAATGTTTTCAATTATTTGCAGTCGTGTATCTGCAATATTTTGGCGATTGGAAAATATATTCACAGATATTGGTCTTATGTCTATTTCACAACTTGATTCTAAAAATATATATAATTCTTATTCTTGTCATTGGCATGATCGCCCAAAAGATATGAGTTTGTGACCGCATCTCTTAGAATATTTGAACCGAAATTGCTCTTTTACTCGTGTCATTTTTTAAATATCTCGGAAACGACCCCAGTAAGAGAAAGAAATTATTCATATAAAGCATATTAAAATTTCAACATTTTTTATAAGCTAGTTTTTTTTCGAGAAATGTACCAATTATTGAAAATTTGCTTTTGAAAATATCCAAATTACATTTACGTTTCCCTAGTTAGACATATTGATATCGTTTCATGGAAATGGTAGGATGAATTTGAAACCCAATAAAATAAAATTACATTGATAGTGAAACCTAAGTATAAGAAAATCGAGTGAGGGGCACTGTATATATGTAATTGAAAAAACGTCTAGATCGATAAGCAATCGTGGCAGTAGTAATAAGTATAGTCAGAGATAGTCGAGTGTGAATGTGTCGAAGGGCCGTCTTAAAGCGCACGTTAGGTATTTGGGAAATGCCATGGAAAAAGTGTATATAAGCGCAGGTAGTCAGATATATCTATCTAAAAGCTATAAAGTATCTCAGTTGAATAGGCACATTGATATCAGGAGCAAGCAAGGACATGTGGTTGTCGCTTCGAATGCGGTTCGGGTGCGTTCGGCGCAGCGCCGAGACGGCTTCACCCCCCGAGCGCAGGGAGAGCGACTTGTCTGGCGCGCGGTCTACTACCATTGTATCGCGTATGTGTCCATCGTGCCTGCCGTCCACTTTTCAACATTTATCGGGAACCGCGGTTGTGATATGCGACTTAACCAAGTGACAGTGCTTTAGTACATGTGTGCAGTGCCTACTTCATCCCGGATTACACGCGATACACGTTGTGACCCATCTGCGAAGTGATGTTTGTTTTCGAAATTTGTGCGCGAAAAGTTCGACAAAGTTTATGAATTGTAACAGTGGATTTATTTGCGGTCGCGCTCATTTCAACTAGAAATTTCACGTTTTTACACGTCGACACATTTTTATTCATTCTCACCTTTTACAACTTTTTACGTGTTTCACATTTTATACTATTCCAATTTTAATTAAATACTGCGTACTATTATGCCTGCGAGCAACTTAATTTTTAAGTTTAGAAATAAAAGGCGATCAAAAACTGAATTTCACTGCCAAACAATGGTTTCTCAAACAAACTTGTGCCAGAGCTTATAATATACAATATTATATCATATTATTTTAAGCATTTTTATTATCTATTTATTTTATTTATTATTTATTTGTAAAAAGAAAAATTCGCTGTTTCCACACGTCGAGAATATTATTTAATCAATACTATACAGGTAACGAGTACTATAGCATGTATTTAAAATATAACATTTTTTTAAATTACTTATGGTAATGTAGTACAATCTATCGACAAAGCTAGGTTGTAAAAAAAAAACATTTGTAAAAATCCACAAATTATTTCTCAACATTGTAATTGTAATTTATTTTACGTAGGAACATAAAAGGAAGTATGTACACTCTCCGAACAGTAGACTAAAAATGGCATCGACTTCAATTTCATACAGAATAAAACATTTTTAAATCTAAATTAACTAATGCTTAATTTCAAAACAAAATAAGTAAATTTGTCTATGTGTATAAAAATGAAATTTGTTTCTGAAATCCAATATGATTTATAAATATTTATTGTTAACATTGCATTTTTGATAATACTGACAATCAATTACTATTTGTTACATAAAGTTGATCGTTTTTGAAATTCGAATAAATTTACCACAATTAGAAGTACTATATTTGAGAAATTCGTTCGGTTGGTCATGTAACCGACTGTACCTGTATTTTCTAATAAAATATAGTGTTTTCCACTTGGCTTTCTCACCTAATTTGACTAAAAACACCTCAGTTTACGTTACTTCGTAATTAATCAAATAATTCACCGACATTTAATGCACCAACAACGTAAAGAACGTACCACAGTAATTCCCATGCGACCGCTTATCTAATTAGGTTACGTATTTCATTGATTTTGAATATCTCTTTTTATAAACGTAAGATTCACTCAAAATATTATTTTTACCATTATTACTTCCTTGTACGTTTTGTATAAAAGAAAATGTTGTAAGCACAAAAAATCAAACTCGAAATTTTATTACAAATATCCTATTTGAGAGTCCATGAAACCATTTTGACTATTAAGACTCCTAGTTTTGTAAAGGATATTTCAAACAAAAGTGCTTGATTTCTCGTGTATTTTCTTTCAAATTTGGTACACATATTATTTGGCATCCCATTTGAATCCGCTCGCAGTTTAAATGCAATCGCCCGTATACTTCCCGAGTTATAAGGCCCTTATAAAAATAATTAAAACACCAAAAAATATTATTAAAAATATTTTGAATAATTATTAGATATTTTATATATTATTTCGTATTGTTAACTCAAACAGTTTAATATAATTTTAGCAATTTAAATTTAGTTTAATTCGAAACAAAATTACTCAGCAGTGTGCCAAAAACTGGAGATATTTACGTATAATTAATTTAAATAATTATTAAACTTGCAGAAAATAATCATAATTCAGACAAAACTTTACATAAAAATACTATATGCGTATACAGTGTATAATTCAATACAAATTAAATTTCAACTACTCTTTTGTCAATTATTTCGAATGCAGGGATTTTAGAAACCTAATTGGCATGCCTAATTATTTTGCAAATTATTTTGCATAAAACAAGTGTGTATGAGGTACTTGAATCACATCAAACTCATTCAATTAAAATGTATTTATTTGTATGGAAATTATAAACAATAAGCGGAACGGCGCGGAACCCAAGGAAGGTAGCAAAATTCGGTAGTTTGAATTTATAAGAACCTTAAGCCATATATTTACGTAAATTCAATAAGATTACAATTTAATATGCAAATTATAATAAAAATGAATCGTCTATATTATTACGGTAGACCTGTTAAATCCTTCCCACATTTCGATTCCAAACTGTACACAAGTATCGCCCCTTAATATCTCAAGTTTATTTTTCGTGATTATATTATATTTGCTTAAATAGATGCGTATAAGAAAGTGAAAATGCATTTGAAATTCATAGACGTTTCTATAGCAACCATATATGTATTTTATCGTTTCTCTAAGAAAGTCTTGTGCTGGCAACAACAGATATTTCTTAAATATGAATTTTGTAATAAAACCTAAAGTGTATAGAAACTGAACGGATATTGGTGTAACCCAATGGTAAACAAACCTTTTTAAAAACCAGAAAAACAACCAATTTTCACAATGTGTACTGTGTAGGTTTGCGGAACAGACTATACACACGTGCAAACTTTCGTTACCGCAAAGACATTGTTACGTCATACCTGAATAACTTTACGCATACTCCAAGTTAAAGTATTTGCAGAACTGTGGTTTAAACCTACAACAGACCAAAAGAGGAACTAAAGAATAATAATAATAATAAGCGTGTCCTGAATACACAGAAACACGCAACTTGGGTAATAATTCAGTTGTACGACAAATAATGTTCCATTATTGATTTAGTTAAAATCATTAGGGTATTGATCATTAAAATTGCTTCCAGTTTAAAAATACGTACAGTATTATGTAGAAAATAATAGTGTTTTGTTGTACAGTGGCCTGGTTATGCTATGTAAATCAGCACACATTATTAATATTCAAATGTGCATTTTGCTCCCTGGTTGCATATTGCACTTAATGCTTTGTGTTGGAAACTTACGATTAGCGAATCGTTTCAAAATAAAAAATTACGGATTCAAATTAGACTGCAAAGAGGTCGGCACGTACGTATTACACCTGTGTAAATTTTAACCAGCACACTGTTTGAGGAGTTCATTTTGATTTTCATCAAAGCGCAGTAGAAATTGCTCTCAAAGGGAAAATACATTTACTACAGTTGGTCGCAATATCCTTCCAGTAATTATTACTTTCTTACATATATATTGCAATCGATATTTTAACGGAAATACATGTTTTGATCATCGCTGTAACAATTCCAAGCATTTTCGAAATTTCTACTATCTGTAGGTGTCAAAATTAAGAATCTTTAAGCTAAAGGTGTATTCACAGCGAAACAATTATAAATGCTATGAAATTTCAAGTAATATTTCCAGTTTGCATTATGAATGGGTTTGAAAATTATATTTGAAAAATGTATTATTTACTGAAAAATCTCTTTTGAAATTAGCAAATTTAGGTTTATTTTTACCTATTTTCCACACATATTGATTTCATTTTATAGACAATATTATATAAAATATTTAGTAAGAGCATAAAGTAGTAGAGCGAAGACCTCTCCGGTTTCTCTATTTTTTAATATAAACTCTCTTGAGTTAAAGTTAACGGGAAATAAATAAAACCGGCCCTAACCTAACTAAAGAGTAACAGTAACAAATATGCAGATATAACTAAGCCATTCGTATGTGACAAAAAGAAAAATATTATTCATAACTCGGCCAACTAATGGAATTTTAAGTTTATTATTATTAAAAATATTATAAATTCAGCCAAATGTGCATGTATTTTAATGTGAATAATGAAATCTCGTTGGAATGACTTTCTAACGCCGTCAAAACTATACCGACAAGTTTCACCATAAACTTACACTTACTACACTAACATGAGAGATGCAAATGTATATTACGTTCTAGTGTGAAGACTGTACTTATGTTTTACTTAGAACTTTCATTTTGTTCTAGTTACTTTGGCGTGTACTATGTACGTAATTGTTTTAACAAACAACAACTATTTTGAATTACTTCAGTTGTAGGATGTGAAGCTAAGAATCTTTTTTTGTAAGTATGTTGAATACAATAGGGCCGAATAACACTATCGATTTTAGAGAATATAAGCATACGAGTAATAAATATAGATCAAATCAAACACATGCATATAAAAATGAGAACTTAGCAAGCATAGGTATAATGCCTTTTGCTCGATATATTATTCATTCAGTGGCAGATTTAATTTTATTTATATAGATCATATTATTTTAACCATTGATGTTTAATATAAAAAAAACTATATATATATATATATAAAATTTCATTAAAATCAGCCACGTATTTTCAGAGGGGTTGCGGTCTCAAACTGAGGTTATACGATCGACCGAACGAACAAACGAGATTCATACAAATATATAAGATATATATTTTTGGATTCAGGGCGACGACTTTTCAATACTGAAGTTTTGATCTTCATTTCGCGCCCATGAACCTTGAACGTGAGATGTCAGTGGTATTGGAATTTAGTGTCAGTGCTCGAACAGTAAATTGATAAATTACTTCATCGGTTTATGTTCGTCTTGCCAATGTCATTAATGTTTGTGTTGACGTTTATAATATCGTCATATTTTTTATGAATTTTAATTTCATCAACTTATAACGAATCACTTATTCTCTAACTCATGCCATTTCCGAGATAATAAAAAAAGTGCAGGAGTAAACTGTTACTTCCGATAAAGATATCTTTATGAAAGTCTTAATATTGTCATAGACAGTGTTTTTTTTTCTTCAAGTGCGTACACCCACCAACGCACTTACACAGACAGATACACACACACACAGAGACGTCATACCGAAATTAGTCTGATTCGATAAAGGGATTGTCAAAACGTGTATTTCCGTTAAAATCGCGAGTTCGAACTTTCCATACAATTGGTTAATTTATTCATAAAACAGTGGACAATAAAAATAAAACAAATTACATTAAATAAAACTATTATTTGCAGTTTCTCTGTTTTTTTTTTTAATTGCGGTTAAGTGCTGGTTACACGTTGGATACATTTTTTAGTTAATTTGGCAACAAAAAATAATATAATGCAAAACGTGTTACTATTTAATTATTATTTGAAATTTAAGGTAATTTACATACATCGCACAATTATTCTGCTATCGCATTAATTATAATTCATAAATTTGAAGTTTGAATACAATGTATTAAATTGGTTGATGTATTCTTGCATTAAAAATATCACCAATATTTAAAATAAAGAGTGGGTAAAATTATGATAGACTTATACGATCTTATTACTTCAAAATTAGAATGTGAATTTAAAAATATATATGATCGTTTGGAATACAATTAAAGTATAAGAGAAGAATGATTTATGGCCAAGTTCTTTCTTTCGTATAATACGGAGGGTGGTTGCAGCATTGGTGCAGTTAATCACCGTCTGCGAGCCTGATTGCGATGCCCCACTTATAAATGGTCTTCCAGCTAAAGTCCAACGGATCGTATTGGTGATCCTCACATCTCGCCTGCACAGATAACCGCAAATTTGTGTATCGGACAGATTCGTCCGAATTGGTAGCGACATGATACATTGTGAAAGGTTATTCAAATTAGACCTTTATATACACGCCAGTGCGACATCGTACTTTACTTCAATTAATCGATTCATAAATAATAAATTTACTCACACCTAAATATCGCTTCGCTGGTTTAATCTGGCATAAATATGACTGCCATTTTAGGATGTTAGTAGTTTCATTTATTAAATGTCTATTTTTGGAAGCTATATAGTCATGATTGCGGCAGGGTTCGGCTGACCCACTTCACTGAAAATGGTGTGATTTTAAGTTTGCATCATTTAATAGGGATATATACCATACCTAACAAAATATAATACACGGGTCGATTATTATATATAGAATTATACATGCCTTCCTTATTTTATAAAAATCGTTTGTTGGTATATAACAAATTGTGCTCAGTCATATTATATAATTGCAGTATATTAATTTTATATATATATATATATATATATATATATATATATATATTTATATACAGGAATGGATTTAGAGCGATGAGAAAAGATAAAGAAGCCTTTGGATCCGAGAGTGTTACAGACACACAAACGAATGCCTTAGCTCTTCTGTACTTCGTACATCCTGTTAATACCCTAACTGCATGGCTTGATAACTAATAAAACTATGTTTACATAAACCAACTATGTACATGAATTATATTGAACTCAATCGGTTAATAAGTATTTATTTGAATTGGAATTATAATCAATAAAATATGCGACACAGAACATAAATTTTAGCGGTTTAATACGCTATTGTACAATTGCACGAATTAGTTTAAAGATTAAATGGTTAATATTGCAAAACTAAATTTATTTATTTGTTGTATGGAATGGTAGTTTTAAATTGGCTAGATCAGGGTATAATTTATTTACGGGAGACTAATATTATTAATAAATGACATTCAAAAACAAATTTAAGCCGAATGCTGGCAGAGCTGATTCTTTTAGTTTTTCTATGTGTGTGTATGGGTGTCAAGTTTTGAAACTCTAGTTATGTTGGGCGTCAACTTTCGAAACGATTAGGATGGCACGACTGCTGCACCATAAATCAAACCGAATGCTAAAACTAGCCGCAACATTACTGTTTTCACAATGAAAACATGCCTAAAAGTATCATAATAAACGTGAATCTCCCAAGCAAAGTAACACTAGTGATGCTCTATTTGTTTTAATGTAATACGTGATTTTGAATAAATTTTGTATACTTGAAATTGAATAAATGTTTAATTAGCAAAATTGTGATGATAAAATTCAACATATTTAGGATTTATTTTATTTATATTGTAATCATGAAAATTTTCGAACTCGTATAAAAGATATTGAAATATGTTGCACGTTTTTTTTTTTTAATATATACCATTATTGTAAAATCGTTTTTGAACATATCAATGTTTCCCTAATTTTTCTTCATAGCAATCGTTGCATGAACTTAAAACAATATAAAGAAATAGTCCACTTTTGATAAGAAAATATGGTGCTGGCCACAACAATTTCTTTTTTATATAGATATAAAATGCATCCTATACAATTTTTTTAAATAATTCATACATGCCTAGTATCTTGTAGTGATATTACTGTAAGAAATCAAATGTAATATAAATTTTGTTTTCATTGTATTTTTCATATCATCGCAAATCATACATAATGCATGTGCGTTTTAAATGCGATAAATATTTCACGTGGTGACCGCTTGCAGAGTTTTTGACGTTTGAGAATAAATCCATGTCAATAAATATGATAAACCCATGTACATATTTATTTATGGATAAGTCCGAAATGTAGTGCTGCAGGATATGGATTATTAAATAACATATCACCTAGTCCCTATGACATCTCTGGAAAAAATCTCTGTTTATTTTATTTTATATTTTGATAGACCTAACGATAAAATGATACTATTTCAGTTTGCAATTAAAACTAAATGAAATCTAGTAACATATCATTTTAGTAAAATACTGAAACATGAAATGTGATCGTTACAAGTTTAGATTTGATTTTAATAGAAAAGTTTTAATAGTTGGCTAAATAATCATTTTTAAATTTGATAGTTATTAACTGTATCATATCCGATCCAATAGTCCATTACAGGACTACAGGATTTCAGATAGAAATATTCAGTTTAATTTCTATCAAGCAAAGAAGTTTATACCAAGATATATCTGGTTTATTTTTTAGGTTTATTTGTAATATTTTATTACTAGAAGATAATAATCAATAACTTTCATTATATAATTTTACTAATAAAAGAAATTTAAAAGTATTAGATTATCTGATAATTATGTTGTATTGAGAGTTTGCCAAAACTTCCTGCTTAGAATTTTTAGCAAATAGAAAATATTCTTCTAAGCTAACTATCACAAAGTGATCACAATTTTTTTTACCTCGAAACCTTAATGGAAATATCCGTTTCTCATTGACGTACGTGTGTGTGACTGTCTTTGTCTGGCTATGTATCTATGTGTGAACACCCTTATATCTGAGACCGTTGAATAAAAAATATGAGGTTTTTAATTTAAGATTTGCATATTAGTTGTTCATTCATTAATATTGATTTTGCATAATTGCACACAAAAATTGGAAATTTAATTTTGCTTCAGGAGATGTTCTGCAAATTGCAGTGTTTTTAATAATACTAACAAGACTACAATCTATTTTATACCCGAGCATACAAAGTACGTAGAGTTCCGTGAGTCGGAGAGTTTATCAGCTACACAACATTAAAGCTAATATTTATACAAAACTGACCTCATATGTATAGCAATAAAACATAATCTGCTATTCAAACAAGGAAGGACGCTCTTGTACAATTTTCAGCTTTGCCTATCACTGTACATAATTATTTTAAAATTAATCGGATTTATACAAATATGCCCTTCTTTCTATTTTATACTGGATATATCTTGAGTAATATTTTGCATATGTCTAAAACGACACCACAGAAACATCGAATCCTATAAAAATTAATGGCAACTTTTTTTTTCAAAAAATGTAGAACGTAGTTCTCTGATGTGCAGCAGATGAATCTGAAGCAAATTTACTTTAGTAAGTTAATAAAATGTCCAGACAAATGTCATGAATCACGAGATAATTGCAACGTTAAGAAAATGAAACACAAGCTGGGGTTAAAAAAATAAGTTACATTTATCTCGTTTTCGTAATAAAAGTTAACCTTGCTAAATTTAAGAAAACGACCTTGAATTATTGAAAGAGGAACTACGTATATATCTTAGTAAATAGGAAGACCATTGAGAGAAGGTTTCAGTGATAACTGTACGTCATCCATGGTGGAGCATATGTTATTTGGAAAAGATTTTTCTCTGTAAGTTAATCGAAATTGAAATAGATTTTTATTGCAAGCCGTCGAGGGCGACGGCGAAATGCAGAAGATACATGGTGTAATAAATTTAAGCAGCACACGTACGTGAACAATGTATGTAAATCCAAGAAATGTTTGCTGGTGGCATTGGCATGGCGAACGGCTACGGCACGGCACACACTGCCACATATAAAACTTTGAGTCCATCGGTCTCATTTGAATTTTATGTGTGGACGTATTACCATATACATACGTCATGTTAAACTGCTCTTCCGTTTTGATCGAGGTAGTCGATATTGTTCCAAAATAAAGGCACAATATATTTTAACAATTATTTTATTGATTCTTTTTTTCTTAATAACGTTATTATAATAAACAATTCTCTGACTCACAAATTTGATTTACTGTCAGAATTCTTAGAGAACTATCATGTTTTTTGGTATTAATCGAAGGGGTTTATATAGGATGAAAGAATTATTTTTGGAGCAAAAAAGTTACCTTTTTAAATTATTTAACGCTTCTGGACTTTTGAAAATCACTATATTATTTATTGATAATATTGGCAGCGACAATAAACCTAAATTTTTCCGACAGTAGTATTGCCCAATTAATAAATAGCCGTAGAACACCTTGCAGTAGCCTTCATTTTAGACATAAAATTAGCAGATTTAACAAAATACAAATGTCTTCCAGATTTACTTATGCTTAGGTAATTTTATGTAACGGTCACTGAAAACAAGAGGCTATTCTAAAATAATCTGTAATGAGTGAAGTTCTGTCCTTAGTAACAATATTTTTTTTAGTTAAATGACTAATTATGAAAGTCACTACGTTGTGACAACTCTGACTAATTTATAAGCTCCGTATTCTAATTGACAGTATTGCATAGAATAGAGAATTGAATAGATTTTCCCCAATATTCCTTGGGGCATGTTAAATGTTTTAAGTAATTCAGAATGTGTTGGCGTATTTATCCTGGTTGGTTGAGTAATATAGAGACTACAGACAACTTCACGTTGCTAATATATTCAATAGCCGTTCTATATGTCTACGTCAGTCAACTGAAACTGATTATTATACCATGAGCTGTACGTATTTTATTTGGTGTTATAACCACAACAAGCTTTGCATATTGCCTTAAAACATCAATATAATACTTTGTGTTCGCTGTACATTTTACCATAATCTCAACAGTCGGTTAACATTTACTCTGTTATTTTAAATAAATAATTATACAAAGAACGAGATCTGTTTAACCAAGTTATATTTAATTCTAAATTAAATCACTGCGTTTTTAGTTATTAAATGTAAAGGATAATATTTATTCAAATTCCCAACGTTGATTTAACGTTTATTATCGTACCCTATTTCTAAAAATGTTCTAACGAAATAAGACGAATAAGAGTAAGAAATATATTTCCGATCATACATCGTAAATATAAAATATAAATACAAATATTTACCAGCTAAATTGATACCATATTCTATCCAGGTAAATATTGTAACCAAATGTGATTTCTGATTTACAAAGAGACAAAAAAGAAATAATAGATAAGCTGGAAGGGCCTTCATTCGACTATTTATATATTATAATATTACTTTATTTTTAATGTATGCTATCGTAGTCATGGAACAATATGTACAGCAACATTTCAGTGAATGGTACATTTTTCGAAAATTCCTTTAAGCAATAATCATTTTAAAAAAATAATCGTTTAAATATTTATAGAATAGCCTCATATATCTAAAGATTAGTTCAGAATTCCACCATAAATTTGGTTTTCGAATGAGTGAGCGATATATAATAATGAATAAATTGATTAATATGAAAGAACATTTTCCAAAAAAAATCTCAAATAAATATTTATTAACTATAATGACAAGTTGTTGTTTTTTTTTTCAGTATAGAAAAACCTATTTTTATACTAAAATATTTTGAATCAAAGAGTACATTATAACAATGTACGCAGAACTTAAATCAAAATTTGAATCCATATTTCTTCTCTTGAAATTTAAAAATAACTAGAAATTATGCAGTTGCATGATAATACATGCATGTGATCATTTTTATTTTTCCAGACAGTGAAGTTATCATAAATTCATTTTACATCAAATTCGTGCAATGACTGTGTAACCATGTACTACAAATTTATGATTTCCTAAACATTGTGTAGATAGTCATTTCTATACATGTGTACACAAAATAGTAACTAAATTTATAATTTCTTTTTTCAAATTTTAACCAAAACAACCGTGGTTGCGGTTACATGTTCCGAAAGTGAACTGACTACGTAATTTCATGCATTTTGTTTTATTTCGTGGTTCATAAAAATTTTGATATTTTTGCGTGACCTAATCAACTACAAATTGATCGAAGTTATTTTGGTAAATTTTATACTTTCTACTATATTTTATCATTGCGCAAAGAGGGTTAGTGTGTGCTTTATTTTTCGATGGATTAGTGCATGTTTGATTAAAGACGCTGATTTTCTGTTTTACCGGTATTCATAACCAGCGAGTGTAAAAATAACTATGACAGCGTTTAGGTTTTTATGGTTCTAATTCAAAATATACTTCAAGGTTTTCTCTATGTAACATTTAAAATTACATTGAAGCTTTTGTATAATTACATAGTTTTATGAAACATTTATTTATATACATATGTAATTTTTACAGAGTAATATGTAAATTTTCTAAATGATTAGAAAACATTTGCAGGTTATTTGTAATTTCTTATTTACATTATTCATTACAAAAAATGTAATAATCCATATAAACTTGTATTATTGTTGATTTAAATGTATTTTTACATGAGTACACCTAGTATATAAATAAAATATAAATAAATAACAATCAGCTCAAATATTTTTCCAATTAAAGGAATTACAACGTTGAGTAGTGTGATAGGTATTTATCCAATGTAGATAAAAACAGTTTACAACATTGAATTGATCTGTTTGTTCACAAACAAGTATGAACATAGCAACTCTATTGACAAAAGAACCATATATTTATAATATAATTTTCGTAAAACGTGAATTAGTGCGGCATAAACGTATTTATCACAAGCTAGTGCTTCTATTAAATCAAACGTTTGCATGATGTATCATTTAGAACCATTGTATCCAATTTAATTGGCCAATACACATGTTCCCAATTTTATCAACATATACGATCAATTTTAGCGTAAAATTCAACTTTTTAATTAAACTTTATTCAAAATAATTTGATTTTAGTTTTAATTGGGCCTCATTCAATACATATATTCAATTTTAAATGTCATAATTTGTGTTATTGCTATTAACATTCTCAGAATTAAACAAGCTTGAGTATAGGCACTTATGCATTCAGCTCGCTGGATAAAGGCAAACGGCGCAGAGCGTAACCCCGCGTATGTACTATTTAAAATTTTAAATAATTATTTTAATTATTATGGATTTTGGGTTTACAACCTGAATGATATTTTTTAAATACAAAAATAAAGAAATTATGGCTTATTTAAAAATTCATAATTTGTACATTTAATATAAACAAATTATCTAGATACAAGAATTTAAATAAAAAAAGTAAGGATGGTATTAAGGGGTGTATATTTATCATTGAAATGCATTTACACATACATTGGAAAATGTGCTTGATGCCTGTACATAGACTCAATCACAGACATATACCACTGTGAAATTAGATGAAAAAGATAATGGAAAGAAGAAAACTTATATATCCGTTTCCCCCACTAAACAATTTAGATTATGTGCAAGAGAATAAAATCAAACTACAATGTTTCCTCATTCAATTTTACTGCATTGACAAACAGGTGTTCTCGTTTAAACTGTACATTGTCCACACTAAATTCAAAATCACACAATAAATCATGATAGAATCTGTATAGTATGTGTGTGCCTAGTACGATTTCATTTGTGTGAGTTTGCGTACGTCACTTGATGTGTATGCATGTTGCAATAAATCGTTAAACTATTTTCTCAAAATTAAAGAAATCTCGAGTGCATACTTATGTATTTAGTTTTCATAATATATGCTATTGTATTTTAATTTTTTTCTACCATTGCCATGAAACAATACCAATTTGTGTGCTTGACACAAGACGCTAATTTCCTGTTTTACCGGCAAAAATAATTAACTAGTGTTTCGAATTATAATAGACATAATGACCAAGGTCGTTGTTGTGTGTTTTTTTTTATAATACGAATTAAGCTATTAATTAGTATGTTTACGAAATCGAATAAAATATATCATTTGCAATTTATAGTTGAAATTTACACAATTTAAACTGGTCCATTAGTTATAAAATGCTGCCAAAGTTGTTGGCAACACAACTTAATTGCAAAATTACGTTAAAATGTGTTTGTAATGGTTGCTTAAAAATAAATCAAATTTTTATTTAATTTCCGTAATAAATGACACAAGTGACAAAAAACGAAAACATTTGCTGGAAACGAGTAGAACATATTAACCACAAAAACAATTACTTTTGATTTATTGTTACTTTGTCAAGTAATTGTAGTTAGAGAGCTTCAGTGGCACGAAACTATTTTATTCTTAATATGTTAAGCTCTGTTGGTAATATACACAACGACCTTTTTCTACCATTTACAACTTTTCCACGTCATTGCCGCATTTATCAACAATATGGGTTGGACTCTTTTCATACACTCGTTCTAATATCATAACATGTTAAAATAGTAACTTAAACAAACTTCCATAGTTTTTCTATAAATTATTATATTTTTTATCAAAACGTTCATATATATTTTAATTCTCTGGGTTGAAATGAAAGTATATAAATATAGCACAAAATATCCAATTCTAATCCTGAGAATATCCTTATTATTTAAAAAAAAAAAAAAAACAAAAATCCTTCGTTATTTATATATATAGTCAAGAAACACAGAGCCTATTTCATTAAATATGACATTTTTGACACTTCGGTAAACTTTATAATGTGTAATTTAAAAAGTAGTTTGTACGAAAATGTGAATAAGTCACCAATTACTCTAAATGGTTGATAAATTGTGAAAATTTGACCATAATACATTATATTCTTACAGAAACAACAATCATTTAAATAATGCGATCTCATCATCAAGTTGTACATAAACTTTTTCTACAATTAAATGACCAATCAATAATAGAAGAGACGTTTAAAACGTGAAATTTCATAATTCATAATAAATCAGCTACAGATGTTAAACAATAAGTTGCTTGAATGTATCGTTTGAAATTAAAAGTTCAACTAATACTTGTTGGATTACTGCTAAGAAAACACAAAAGTTGTGTGTTTGTGAATGACGTGACATGTGAGTGGTTATTAAAACGACGCTTTCGTAGTTTCGGAAAAAACTAGATAAATGTCGACTAGTCATTCATAATAGAGATCAAGATGCCAAGGGCGTAGCTACGTATGCTACGCGTAGCCCATAACAGACAGCATGGCTGCTGTTGCGGGCCTCTACGGATTGGGCGACGAAGCACGTTACTCCAAGTACCGCCAAAATGCTACGTGAGTTTTTTCTTATACGGATGTAATTATACAACACCACTTTACTCACTCCACATCACATTGTATTTTTTCATCTTGTATCACTTTCCCTCACGTGCATAAAATAACTTATTTGCTTTTATCTCTCTTATATCATACTGTCCTTGACCTATAGCTTTTCTGGATCTGCTTTTAAATACTTCTAAACGTGCCGAAAAGCTTACTACACACAAAAATCATTTGTATACAAAATTAACCGTATCAATTTTCAAGTCAAATTTCTAAAATTATTTAAAGAAAATGGTGTTACCATTATTTGTAAATCACGCAAAATAAGTAACTAGCTGCGACGTATTTTGTATATTGATTATTCATGTACATGACGAAGACTATTTAAATTATTAACCATTTAAACTCCTGATGATGGCATAACTGATGCCGAAACATTGAGCAGAATAATTTAGTTTTATAAAACGCCCCCATTTTCCGAGAAATTATCTTTTCTTCCTTCATGTATTATTATGTTTAATTTTTTAAAGCGTTTAGGCTCACAGTTTCAAGAAATTCTATTGATATACATTTTTCTGATTATTTCAAATTTTATCTTAGAGCAGTATAAGTAGGGCTCCAAATTATGGAGCTGTATAACTACGGTCCTGTATGGATTTGAAATGCAACGAAAATTTTAAGAGCATTTAAATTATATGTATATCAAATCTCGTTAAAATCGGATTAGTACTTACGGTCACAAACTTAGGTCTTACGATTTAGCGAGATACTTACATCCAAGTATATATTATATATATATATATATATATATATATATATATATATATATATATATATATATATATATATATATATATTCTTTATATATATTTAATTCAGGGCGACGAAACAAGGACTAACGACCGATCACTGCTGCTCTGTTGTAAATTCTGTACGGTGAGCTAAACAAGTTTTACAGAAAGGTGGAATTGTTTACAAAATTCTAAAACTTTACGTCTATTTTAAGTCATTCATATTTGTGCAAGAAACTTGCGACTGTTATTTCAAAGTTTGACATATTTACCCTGTATTTATAACCAAATAAATAATAATATTTGCATAGTATCGTTCTAAAATAAGAGTGTATTGTTTGGAAGATTTACGTAGTAAGAGGTTAGATAAATATTAGAATGAAAGTGAATACTGTACAGTGTATACAATTTATGTAGTTTGCGCAAATTCCGCATTGCGGCTATTCAAGCCAATTTTGAATTTATTTACGATTTACTTACATAAAGACAGCCTAAAAATTGGCGACGCTCCACAATTTCACGCTGAACTACTTGCTTGAAAATATATATACGTTCATTTACGGTCATAAGTTCTGACACAAGCCCAACATCGTTTTTGGAATATACTGCTTCTAGGCACAATGCCATAACATATATATGTATCTCCATTACGTGAATATTGTCACTGTTACTAAAAGATAGTGTTTTAATGGATGCCACATTGACGTTTCATTTTTATCAAAGTTCCAAATCAAAATTTCCCAGTGAAAAGAATTTGCTACTTTCATCTATCATGTAGTACAGGGATACTTTCAAACCATAATTATATTTTTGAGCGTACATATATCGTGAAATAAATCTTCATAAAATCTGCTGAAATTGGGTATTAAGTTTTATCTTATTGCCTGTATTCAAAATTAAAAATGGAAGCCAAATTGGATTTAAATAATGAATGACTGTGTCACATCGTCGCCAAAAAATTCATGAGACTGGCGCGATGACAAGACTATGTTGTGTCCGTCGCCAGCTTGCTCCGGTTTCAATAGATTATCTCATATAAACCAGAGATCTATTTTCTATTTGGTTGAGTGCTATCTTATGATCTTTATATTAGCATTCAAATTTGGGGCGATCTTGTTTATGTAGTATATCAGTCGCATAAAATAATTTTATGAAATTGCGTTTCTGAAATAACAACATTACAAAGAATGTTGAGTGGTCTGCACTCGACTATCTTATACGTAGTACGCACTAGATGTATTTTGTAAGTGCTCCTAAACCCTTGGTGTACACCAAAAGATAAACTGTAAAATAGCGTGATCTTTGAATTTTTTAAAATGTTTTCTGCGCATTTTCTGAATTAACTAATATTACCACAGTATATATTATCATGTGTGTGACTATTTAAATGAAAATTACTATTGAACGCTAAGCATTAACCTTGACACGACAATTCGCAATCAGACGTAGAACGACATACCATCAATACTTTTTTCTACTAGAGAAAAATTGGTTGGTAATTGTTAATAGAAAAAAAAAAGTGTTTTATTATCAAATTGACCTTTATGTGTCGAGTTCAATTAGATTGCTGACCAAAAGGTGTGAATTTCCCTCGTTAGGTGAAAACGGGATAACGGTGTAAACGGATACCGTTACCGAATTATCCTAAGGAGAATTAATCAACGGATATTGAATAATGATGATATAACACACTAGCTTCTGCCCACAGCTTCACTAACCTCGCCACCGTTTCGGGTTCCATCTGCGTACGGTCAACGATTCAATTTAACCCTCAGTTTTAAACTACTTTATAAGACAAAGATACTTTTAAGGAAACCGATGTCCTTTCACGTACTGCCCTGCTTAGAAAATCATACTTATTTTAATTGTGATTAATATAAGAATAATATTATATGAAATTTGTTTGTAGAATTTATTTTATGAATAAATTAACAACGTTACAAAATAAGAAAAAATAACTTAATATACTATGGAAATTTAAGTGAGATTTCCTAATTCGTACCAGTATGATTATAGAAACTGTTTGGGGAATAGTGGTACGATTCAAGAAACTTAGTAAACTTGTTATAATATCGACATAATTTTGACAGTGGTTATAAAATATATTCAAAAATATTCACAAACAATACAACGGCCATTGTTAGAAAAAAAAATAGTATTGTAGAGACATTTTACTGTTCAATAAATTATCAGCTAAATATATCCGTGAAAATTTTACATGATACACTCTTATCTTTTGACATTTACAATAAAGCTGTTTTTGAACATTTCTTGCGTATATTATACCGACTAATCATTTAGTTCATATGTTAGACAATATACATCGGGACGAGAGTTACAATATCATCGTAATTTCGAGAAAAGGCGAGAAATGGTTTTTTTTTCTTGACGAGACGTGAAATTCAACATCACTAATAAATATACCTATACAGATTCTATATATGTATATATATAATATTACATACAAATGTTTAATAAGACGAAATTCAACCATCGCATCTGAAGCGTTTCTTTGTAATTTTATATGTCCGATAACCTGTTAAGACCAAGACAATTCAGATATGTGTAGGTACCTACTGACCAGAAATTCTACAAGATTCTCTTGTAAACGAGAGTGCATAGGTTGTAAGGTGACTATAGGGAGTGCAAAGTTGATTGTTTATATTGTTAGTTTGACTGTTGGGAATTTGTAAAAGTTGTTAACCCAATGAGATTTTTGAGATTGTGTTTCTTATGAGTTTTGTAAGATCAGCCGTTGGAAGCAATTTACAACAATGTTACCACTGACCAAAATTAGGGAAATAATGCGACAGGAACAGTTTAAAGTTCACCAAGGTTAAAATATTTATAGACTAAAAAGTGACCATGTCACTTCCGCTCATTTCAACCCGCGAAATATGATCAAAACATACAGGATACGCCGATTTATTTCATATGAATTGGAAACATATTTTCAATTACACCAATTTTAAGTTGGTCTATTAATTGCAATATGTCGTTCACACAATAGTGTCAATTTACTTTAGGCAATGCGATTGCTGTCAAGATGTTCACGATTTGTGTGCATCCCAGCATAAACATGTGCCATCGACAATTATCTGCCCACATATTGTCGAATGTTTGCCAATTTCATTAGACGCAATTAACGTTCGCTAATGATCGAAAGTTTCGAGGGAAACTAAATAGTAAGTGTTAGCGGTCACGCATCTGGTTCTAGTTTCACCGTTTCCCACCAAGGTAGATGCGCGCGCGCTTTGCTACACACCTTTTCTAACCCATAGGCGTCGTGTGAACAATATTAGGTGCTGTCATCGGTAGCAGGCATAGACGATATAGTACAATACCTAGCTAGTGCCTATGAGTTGCAGGAACAATGAGTGTAGGGAACTCTGGTCGTGTATCAGCCGCAGTCAAACTGATTAATAATTCAGGCATTCAACAACACATGACTTGGTCGCTGATATTGATTTCCGCCTCGCCGGTCGAAACCGCGTGCACGGGGTAATGTGAGGGTGTGAAATATATATATATATATATATATATATATATATATATATATATATATATGCATAAGTATGAGTTACTAAGTTTACAACTACTTGACTAGCTAACTAATTACTATAATCATTCGATGTCACCACTAGCTGGCAATCTCGAGGTGAAAATTCTATTACTTATTACAAAACCAAATAACGGTTTCTCTCCTAATAACACTAAAACAAAATATCTTAGAATCGCTGAAATAAACCACGTACGTGTCAGTAACAAAACTTATAAAACGAAATTAACTAAAATATATATATATATATATATATATATATATATATATATATATATATATATTTATATATATATATATATATATATATATATATATATATATATATATATATATATATATATATATATATTGCTGGCCTTTACTTTGTAAAACTCTATATTAAAATTTTGAAAAATTAAATAATACAATGTCTCAAGTTTACTATATATTTATTCAGAATTAGTTACTAGTTTCACCACCCTGTGGCATCGTCTGATTATCTAAAATTTATACGTTACATCGGTCAATGTACATGTTATGGGAAAAGAAGTTTTACATTTAGGTGCCCTTATAAAAATAATTAAAACGCCCAAATTCGCACAGTGAACCTAGTCCTAAATAACAGGATAATATTTGTCCTTGAACATATGTAAACTGGTCCATTATACAACTTATTAATATCTCCAGAACAAAGAGTTCAACCCTTGTACTAAGAACTGTGTACAGTGGGGTAAAAAGTGAAAAGGTTTTGTAAAGGTTAATCGCTAGGGTAAACGTTCACTAATAAAATCTAAAACAAATCGCGGCCACGTTTTGGGAAAGCATATAAGTGCTAGTATCAATGTCCGAGTGTTTTCGACCACTTAAGAGGGGAATGCCGTGATTCCCCTCTTTAATATGCGAAAACACACAGCACTTTCCTTTTTACAGGTCGGTTCATTGAGAAAGCCTGTCTAATGAATCGATCTAACCACTAAAGTGTATTAAAGTTCAGCACATGGAACAAATGGTGACCGTACATTTTTGGAAGCACATCAGGCTTACACAAGCATATTGTTTTCGTTTCCTTGTATGTGTGCTCTCGACTCCGAAGCTTTATACCGATTAAAAACAAAAATATTAAAATGCCAACGATCATTTTATGTTTAATGCTTGGTTGCACCAGCTACACTTTGCTTTAAATGTGGTATACATTTTATGCATTCCGTGTGGGAAGAATTTCATAATGTTTGCTTCTTATAACGATATCTGGCACTCAAGTTTGCGGCAATCATGCGCAAGATTACTGAAAATGTAACATTTAAAGTTAAATATTCTTAAAAGAAGCTTTTATTTCTTAGGAAATGCACTAAGTTATTTAAATGTATATAATTCTCACTTCTCTACATTTGGATAATACTTGTGTCTTCCATAACATGCATTTTTTTAAAGTTATTCTTTGGGCCCCTATTATTAATAATTTATAATACCATTTAAAAGTATTCATTCCTTAAAATAAACAATATTGAATTAAATTCACATTTCTTATTGCAACAAGATTCGGTACGTAGAACGCACCGGTGCGTCCAGCTCCGACTTACGCATTACTGCGTATAAAAAAGTAAAAATGACAAACTTAATTAGAGACAGAGGGAATGATAGAAAAGGTAATGAATATTAAATGAAAATGCAAATTTGTTAAAAGTTAAAAGCTCACGAGTAAAGATATGAGTAGGTAATGATAATGAGGTTACAAGGGTATAGTGTATCGGCTTGTACTGTACACGGTAGGGTTTCGCCAGCAGGAAATATACCAAGGTCAGGTTTGACATGTAAGAGTGAGAACAGAAGACTTACACGTTTATGAAGAAATATATATTTCTACAACATTTACTACAAAACGTTTCTTAATTTTACTAAATGATGGAAAAACATCTACAAATGTATAACGAACTTCTCGTAACTAGTTAGTTACATTTGTAGCACTAATCCAGCATTAGTGCAAGCGACCTAATACTCAATTTGGTTGGAAAATATACCTGTTTCGTTTACATCGATTGACCTTGGATGGCAACATATAAAATATAAAATAATTAAATGTGTACTATATTATATAAATAACGAGCATTTTATAGATTTATTATTTATTATTTTTGCGAACCTCTTTAGATTAACTTCGGAAACAAATTTGGCGCTTCTATCACAGATGGCGCCACGTGCTTCGTATACACGGTATTTGCGGAAGTTGCAAATATTTGGAAAGTCTTAGAACTTATACAAAATGCTTTATATATAATAACAAATAAAACATGTTTATAGCAAGGAGGCATTAAGTTTTAATTAAAAATATTTAAATTCAATTTTGTCAGACCTTTTCCTAAATTAAATCGTCGTGTACAAATATTTTATTTTATAAAAATATATATATATATATATATATATATATATATATATATATATATATATATATAAAACTTAATTCTTAAATGTGGCCCTTCTTCGAAGGCTCTCTAATATTGAAAAATTTGTAAAAAGTAGATTTTATTATATGATGTGACTAATAGGCCGGAGTTATAGAGCAATACAAAATGTAGCTTCTCATAATATGGAGCTTCGATATGTTTTTTTATATATGTAGAAAACCTTTAAACCAAATAAACTAGCCTGCTAGAAATATCAATATCTTAAACTATTTTAAGATACACTCATATTGTTTTCGAATGATTGAATAATTAGTAAGAGTCAACCATTTTTTTTTTTTTTTTTCGAAAATAGTCAGTATCTATTTGCATTACAATCCCGAATATAAATTTTTTCCTAACTACAATGCTTTAAAAAAAAAAGTAAATATATGATAATTTTTACAATAAGAATACAAACGCATAAATGAATATATTTCGTGATAATTTTGTTATAAAATTCAGTAGCAAAGGCTGTAGTTTGGTGTAAGAGAGGAAAAGGAGGCGTGGTTGCTGCTACATTTCTACGCAACATAATCAATATTTTGATACAAAGTCGAGAGAGCAATTTTAGAAAGATTCGAATGTATTTTTGGTAAAAATAATCATCATAAACCTAACCTTCCTTTACACAACCAACTGTTCTGTTCTAGTTAAGCTATATTCTATATCTAGACTGTGTTCATCTATTTTTAAGCAAGATGGCTCATGTCTTTACTAAAAATAGCCGTGATAAAAGCAACATAGCTGACCGACACTATAATATTCATTGCATTCAAAAACAGCGACTGCTGCTATTTAAATACGGCTGCAATTATTTTCAATATCATGCATGCACAACATGTTTTTTTGTTCTTCTGTAGAAATATTTTCATCGTTGAGGTTATTTGAACTTGAACAACAGGAATTCGTTTCTATGCATTATACCTTAAATGAGTTTTGTTTTATTTAACGGGAAAGTAAAAGCTACAAATGGTTATTATCATCTTTAAATATTGCACATTTTTATAGTTACTGTCCAATACATTACATGGTAGTGACGATGACGCCCTCTCGAGTAAAGCATCTTTGAGCTTTAAATAATTAGACTCCTCTCATATTTCGACTAAATAAATTACGAATATATAAAAGAAAATAAAGTTATGTATTATCAGGTTTTTATAGATTGATCAAAACCTATTAGAAAATATTTATTTTCAATTATATAAAAATAAATAGTACTTAATTAGTAATTTTTCTTTTCGGTGGAATTGCAAAAACATATTAATTAATATTATTATAATATTTTTTACAATCGTGATTCATTTACACAAGCTGGAAACGTTAGTTCCCTAAGCAATTGTTGTTTCTTCATTACTATATCCGCATTAATATGACAGAGTGTTGGCGTTTATAGTTTTGAATGTGTTCTGCAAAGACATTTATATTTTGTTGATGGCATAAATTAAGTAGGATTTTTTAGCCAACATTTTTTTACTGGCAGTCAAAGAGAATTTAATGCTTTGACATGAAAAAAGTTATCAGGTTTTTATACGAGTTCTTCTTGTTGACATCCACTGAAGTAGGAAACTGCTGGCAAGAATGATTGATGGCTATTTAAGTGTATGATGGAATTCTGGTATTTGGTAATTACCGACTATTTTTAGATTCATAGTTATTGGAAAATAAATAGTGCGTTTTGTATCACTCGATCAGTATAAAATTTTATCAATTACCAAGTTTTCTATTTGTTCATAAAGTATAATATCCATAAAATTAATATAAGATATATTTTATTGCAAATTACGTTAAATAATTAAAAAATAACAAGAAATACACTAAAGATTATTTCATATTGATAATTAGACTTTAAGAAATATGTTGATATCACAAAAACCTCTATAGTTCGAAGATTCTCGTTTCCCTTCTGTAGGAAAGCAAAAACCTCTTAACACGAAGTTGATTTTTCACCAATCCACTCCTCTATTGCACGAATTTTGATGTTTCCCACCTCTATAACACGAAGTTTACCTCTATTACGCGAAGTTAACCTCTATAACGCGAAGTGGCAGAGAGTATTATAGCCACGGTGTATACCATATGTATTTGTAGTGTATGTATTTTTCCCTTTTAATCATATATTTGTCAGATTTACGTGTTTGGCAAACACAGAATGTCTCACTGGGTATTGAAGCATTAATATATGTTTGAAAGTTATGACATTGTAAACTTCCCTTGGGAAACAACCTAAACATAACTTCTTATATCGATTGATTCTTTGGAAAATTTGTATGACTTGTTATTTCGCTTTGGGGAAAATTTTATGTTTACGTTCAATTTGACGCCTTTACTTCTTGTTGTGTACTTGTATATTTATGTGTAATCTCTTTATTTTTACGTTTGTCACTTGGTCTCTGCTAGATACTTAACTACACTGTGAAATATTGATGCATTGTTTGATTAATTCATTTGTTAGATGAAAATTAACATTTTACCGTTCTTATAACTAGTATTGCAAGTTACTTAACATCTTACCATAAAAAAATTCTAGGCAAAATGTAAAAATATAAACCTTACATGAACAATTGTAAAAACAAATTACTATTTTAGCTTGGTGAAAATGATGAGATTATTATCATTGTTAGTTTCTATCTCAATACGTTTTCGATGTCTACTCAAACGGCAAAAGAAGCATTTGTCATTTTTGTATAATATAAGATTTTGGCGTTTTGCCATTCAACTGTTGATTGCTGAATTTTCTTATTTTTAGGCGCTCCAACATGTTGCTTTAGAAAAAGAAAGCCTTTCGCAGTATACATAAATACATATGTGTTATTTGTTGTGCCCAGTCTATGTGAATGTGTTCTCGCATGACAAAGTGTGAACTTGTGCCGAAGTACATAATATGTACCCACCTATGTTTGTACGATTATTTATATGCAGCATGTGCGTGCAGTGTGCAGTGTAGTATAGGTTAGTTGATAGTTTTGAATGAGAATGCCATCAGCTGAGCAGGACCAGTAAACTAATGCAGTCAGCCCGCCCGTAACCGTGGCAACGGAATTTCCGCGCGCTGGCTGAAGTTGTATAGTGGCGATATCGTTCGGAAAGGGACGGTAGCAAGCGGCCAGCGCGCTTCTGGTCGATATTGATTGCCGCCGTTGCCGTTGCCGCTGCCACCATCGCTAGCTGCTACAACGTGCCTCGCGCCGCACCCGACATGCGGCTCCGTGATCAATGATGATCTCCCGCCCCGCCCTCATCACTATCACGTCTACCACTCCAGCATCACCGAATGTCACCAGATCTCTGCTTCGCTGCTGCCACCACCGAGCGCTACACACTACCCAAACACTAGCGCCGAGCGCGCCCTAACCAACAAATCGTAACTAAGCGCATACACCTCAGTCCAGACAGCTCTAGTAGCAGGAGGTGTATTTTGTGTTTTGTTGTTGGCGGGTGTGCCAGTGCAACCGTACAACCGTCCAACGACAACCTTTCAGTGAGCTCTTGTTGAATGCGTTTAATGTTACAGGAGAGCAGCGCGGGAACATTTAAATCGTGTATTATTAATGGGCGTTAGTTAGTTTGGCGCCTTTGGTGTCGCTATTGTTGAGTGTGAGGTGGTGTTTATGTTTTATGCACAGAACGTGGGCGCTTAATCGATGGACTATAATTAAACGAACGAAATCCGTGAATGCGTCCGTGAGAAGCAGCGTCGTTTGTACATGGGTGTCTGAGTGTTGGGCGTCGCGCGCAGATACATACTTTGTGAACCACCAGATCGGTGTCCCCATCACGTGGTCATGTTTCCCGGAGTTCGCACACGCGGTTTCTAAAGTTGGCAATTCTGCTTAGCCGACAAGTACCGAACAGTACCGAGTGATAGTAACGCCAGAATCCGAGACGCGGCAATTTCGGATACCTGGCAGCAGTTAGTCGCTGGCACATCGGAGGAAAGTGGTGCGCCGTGCTGCATGAGTTGTGTTGTCTGTCCCGGGTCGTGGGTCCCCTGGCGTTGTTCTGTAAGAGTCCCGGAGTCACCGGATCGTGTGTCTGATTTATGTGCGAGTGAAACTTAAGCTGATTGCATTCATGCACAGACATTCACGATAGGCGTGCTCAAAGTGACAGCCATCTTGTCATTAGGCCATGGGGCCCGGGAGGGGGAGCATGCGCCCCCTCTCGTAAACGCCATAACACGCCAAGATTTCCCGCATCGAGTTCGTCGAGAAATGGGGGCTGACCCCTGTCCTCAAGCCGAGGCAGGACCCACGCCCCCGGCGGAATGGTGCGGAGGACCACGGCGACACCAGGTATTCATTCCTACATCTATGTTGCCCTTGACGTGTGTGTGTGTGTTATTGCTTCCTCAACCAAACATCCACCGATCCACCGATCTGCTCCTCATTCATTCACCACCAGCCAACATCATTAATCCCCTTCTTGTCATACGAGTTCATCTGTCTGGCGCGTGCCACCTATATCATTGTCATCCATGTCATCGGCATCACGCCTCCTATACATCACTCATGCAATGGTACACGTCTAGTCTACAACCCCATCTCATCACATGCTCACCCACATACATATGTACTACTACCTACCACTTGTCAAATGTAACCGCCAATATAGCCGCCGAAACTGCTCCCATAAACTTCGTCTATCGTAACTCGTCTAGCTCTAACTTGTTTGCCCCACGAGATACCCTCGTAACGTATATATACATACATGCATACGACACAAATTCTGTGTGTTGACACTTCCTTTTTCTCTAAACGTACTTTCATTGAATCGCAAGAACTGAACCAAACTCGTCTAGGGAGAACCTGTTTTCTCCACGAGTTTACCTCGTAACCAGAACCAATGGGTGCATAAAAATGTCATTTTACAATTCCATTTCTCTAGATGTAGTTGGCTGTAAAACTTTGCTCCTTTTATTATCTCTCCACTTAACCAAACATCATACGGACGTTGTTGTATCCACCGTTTATATCTATGGCCAAAAGATGGCAGTACTCGCAACTGTTATCACATCCTGCGGATGTCTTTCTTCTTCCCTTACTGGATCAATTTACATTTTTTTTTTTTAAATAATTTTCATTTAAAATTATTATAGAGCATTGTTACAATAGGTTGACTATATATATATATATAATTAATATACGTTGAGGGGGTGGAAGTTGGAGAACTCAAATCATGCACCAAGGGGATATACTACGTTTGTATATTTATAGAATAGAAGTGTTGCTTGTAATCTGGCAATAATCCAACACACTAATTATTCTAAATCAGACAAGTTCAGGATATTGTCCGCTTTCCCATGTACTAAACCTACTGACATAGATACTTTGCATATTCATTCCATTTCAATATCATATTAACCAAGTTCATATATTTAACTAGATCAAAACAAATCTATCATCACATCAAAATTTTAGAATAATAATTTGTATCGTATCAAAATAAGCATTGCAATCATCTGGAGTATGAAAACACTATAAGGCGAATTATCAAAACAGAGTTAACATAATATGTCAAATAACTTAGCACCACGTACATTATTTATTCTTATGAGAATAGAAGAAACATCGTATGATTAAGACTAAATGTAAATGTACCTATGTATATACATTTTCTACAGTGTTTCCATCAATTGAATTAGCATCGCCTTCATTTTCCTTATTTCTGTCTCTACAGTTGATTGTGTGTCTCTTATTTCGCCATCTCTCCCGATTGAACCCTATTCCAGAAATAAATAATGAAGGTTCGGATTATTTCGATGCGTCTCATCTATATTCTTAGTCCTCCACCAAATAACGTATGTCTGTTTGAGTCGTCATATGTATTTACGTAGAAAATCTCAAATATAAAAGTGATTTATTTTCATATCTGGCACACACCATTCATAAGTCATAATATTGATAGTAGAGAGTGAAAACTATTCCGTATTACATGGCTACAAACAATGTACGCAACATAAATATTACTGTCAACTTGGAACGAATTTAACTAGCGGAAAATATTTTTGCAAATGATAGATGTGTAGATCTCACTGTTTTTAAAACCGGAAATTAATATTACGCTCCTGTGGTCATTTATCATTTGATGAAATACCATTGCGATATTGTGTGATGCAAAATTGGTTTTCAGGTTAAAAATAGTCGCACTGCATATATATTGTTGTTATATGCTTCGGTCGATGTGTAAACGGGTAAACCACTAAACTGATTGTTGAAGAGACAAACCTAAATGCCAAGATGCTTAGATCAAACGATTCAAGATTGAACAATGAACGGAAATGTTTTATTGAATATTTTATGTTAGAAAATGTCATCTCTGTCTTACGTTATGGGAAATGCAAGCAGGAGAATAACACATATATGTAGTTTTACATGTATTTCTGTTTCATTCTGATGATGGAGAACGTTAACGTTCAAACGCGCTGAGGCCACTAACAGGGCCTATTGTACTGCCTTAAGTATTAAGAGATCTAACTCCCCAAGCCATCCCACCGTAATGATGTATCGAAATACAACTTGGGAGAGATTTCTTTGATCTTGGCCATATTCAACCGGGAGTCCCCTAGTATAGATCTACGTTGGTGGACGCGACTTGTCTCACCATCTGCAGAGTTGCATCCATTATACATTAGATGTATGAATAACCGAATGTTGTAGAGATGTTTCGGCTTGACAGTGTGTATAAAGTCGAATGTGGGGATCTCCAGTTTGTATGAAACGTATAATACTGTCACTATGTCACTGATATTATGAACTTATTCACATGAATTTTATTTTTACATAGTCTGTTTCATCTGACATTTGATTTGACATTTGCCACTCCGATTCAATGTTAAATGACTGGCGTACATAACCTACGTAATTTGTTTGTGTGCCAAAGGTTTTTGTTTTGTTTTCCAATGTGTTCATTGCAGTTTATATACAGAATGGGAAATTAAAATGGAATATATATATATATGAGTTTTCATGCTATTTTGACTTTTTTGGACGCAGTCAAAGTATTGTAATCATAACAATGTTCGAACTCAAGATATTTACGGAAATATAAGTTTTCAGCTGAATTGGTATTGCCTCAACTGTGTGTGTGTGTGTGCGTGTATTTCAGCAACATTTCTCTGCAAAAACATTTTAAACAATTGTTAGATAATTACTCTGCAGTCGCTCAAAATTAGATTATTACAGATAGTTTATAAAGTTAAGAATGTTGACTGTATAGATTGTAAAGTAGATTGCAATAATTGCTAAGATTATAAGTTTATTCGAATTTACTGCAAATGGGACTGTCAACTATTTGTAAGATTGGTTTATCCCTTGGTTTTTATATAATCCGGAAGAAAACCTCTTATTTCTACTTCCTTATACGAATGTATATAAGGAAGTATTGCAATCACGAGAAATTTCAAACAAGATTTTAACGGAAATACACTTTTAAACAATTCTTGAATTGTTTCAGACTATTTTTAAAATAATGGCTGTGATCGCTCTACAACAAAAATTGATAAAATTATAAAACTTTAAACTTAAGACCTTTTTAGTACTCGGAAGAAATCCTTTTGTTTTTGAAAAGAATATATTTACCTGAAGTAGTGGTAGTAATTGTAAACATTTTGTTTTCTGTTCATTTTAGAGCAATAATACAATAATTTATATTTATAATAATAGTATAAATATAAGATATTATAGTAAATATATGATATTTGAGTAATGAAATAGACTGCCATACAAAATAAGACAATTCTGGCATTGGCGGTGACAACGTTTCATTTGGAATTAGTTTTAGGATGTGATATATTTGGCAGAGATTTAACAGTGTGTGTAGAATTTGTTTGTGTGAATGTTCAGTGATTAATTTCCAGCAAATAGCATGAGCAGTAGCAAACGATTTGATAGGATGAGTCGTTCGTTACATCCAGGTTTCCCTCTGACGAAACGAAATTGTTTGTCGTGTGCAAAAGTCCCTTTTGGTAGAGCAGAGCAGAGTGAAGCCGTTCGTACATTTTCCTGTACCAAACCAACGCGACGTCCTGTTCAATATTGCTCGACGCGTCCATCCATGTGACAAGCGTTCTCGTAGCCAGGCGTCCGTCGCCTTGGTTACTGTCTGAAGGTCGTTCACTATATATTCACCCTTCATATCGCCTACCATACCATACCATACCATACCACCAGAGACACACAGTCTACGAGCTTTTTAGCGCGCCCTCGTTTCAATGCGAACCACCTACTATTTGGTTTATTTGTTATAACGTTTGCAGCATTTCAAATAGTAACACTCGTATTCATAGTGCCGCCACTATTGGTTCTTTAGCTAAATTTACTTTAGGTAAAATAACAATGAAAAAGAAGAACTTACACAATTTGACATTTGTTAAACAGAGATAGATGGTTTAATCTATTTGACCCTACTACCCTTCAATATATATTATATAGGTCTGAAATAATATTCTTACTTCTTTTCTATTCTATTCTTAATTAATACTATGAAGTACGTTCCGATTCAACGCCTGGGCGATCATTTTTTGACCCAAGTCAAAAATATACCCCGTGTAACATAAGGGTAATATTTTAGCGTTCATATTACTTTGACTAAATATTACCATGGAGATTTAAGGTTTACGATATTATTTACTCATGTTATTCAAAGGGCACTAAACAATATTTTATTACAATTATTATTGTATCATTACTCTCCGTGTAACTATATTTTATGGATTCAACTTTTGCGTGGATTAAAAGATGTCCTCGTTACATACACATGATGACGGTTTAGGATCAGTTTAACAGCGAAAGGAATATTGTATGGGCTTAAATAGGAACTGTCACTAGATTACGTAGATTATTTACTTGCGTTAAAGCTCAACACATAGAGCAAGGTTGTTTATAGTAGAGAATAGTGGGTAAGTTTATGTTGGTAAAGTTATTAATTTTAAATATAATACAAGTTATATATAATATATAATTATTTTCTAAGGCAAGAAAACCTAATATTTTTAGAAACAATTACTTAACCTAAAGTAATAGTTTACTCTTGCAATGTTATCAATATCTCGAAAACGGCATGAGAAAAGTAGATTCTTATTAAAGTTAAAGAAATTCAATTATCTAGCAATTTTTATTAACTAAGCTTTTCCAAAAATATACCAGTTAATTAAAATGAAAAATTTGTAAATAACCATGTTACATTTACGTTTCCCTAATTACAATACAATTGATATTATTTCATAACTATCATAGTATCAATTTAAAACAAAATATTATCTATTATATGGGTAGTCAAAGTATAAAAAAACCAAGTGAAGACCATTCCAGCTTTCTACGTTTATATTTATAACTCATTGCTACGTTTTTAATATACCGAAAATAGTTAATATTGATTCAGGGAACTTTAATACTATCTATTTTCTGATAATAAGCACTCATTTAGCAAAACATTGAACTATCAGAGCAAAGAAATGTGGTAAATTATGCGCGAATTGGTGCGTTCAAGTGTACGTTCAATATACAAAGCTCTTAGTTTCAGTATGATTAATTTGACTTTGCGGGAGACACGAGGCACGCATGAATGGAAGAAGAGTTAGCGGGAGTGGATGGATGGCCATAGTGCGAGTAGGGCGACGAACACTGCTGGTGGCGCGGCGGTCGTTCAGTGGCGACTGCTCGTCTACGGACGGCTTGTTGCCGCTGTTTTGTTGATATGGTATCAGAGAATGTAGTCTGTAGCGGCCGTGCGTCAAGCAGACAACCAGTCGCCGGGCCCGCATCTACCATAGCAAAACACGCATCATCCCCCTGCTGACACAGATACTTACAGACATATTTTTATATGCAACGTGTTGATAGGCACATTTAAAATACATATCGCAGGACCAGGTATACCAACTATAGCCAAGCTTGCCTTAAATAATTCACATGGGCGTAGAATATTTTCCAGATATTAAAATAAATTTAGCATGTAGCAATATCTATCCAAACAGCTAAACAGTCTATTGACATAATATTCCAAGTACAATTTTATTTTTACTCGGTATTTTTTAAACACGGTTTGATTTAGCACGGCCTAGAAAAATAAATTCAGTATCCTTCTTACACGATTTCATTCGATTTAGCACGGTTAAAAAGGCAGTTTTTTGATACACGTTTTTTCTGGAAGCATCTAAATACGGTAGTATTTTGATTAAACTTAACACCGAAATTAAAATAGCGCATAATTTAGCATGAAGCGATATGTATCCAAAGAGTTGAACAATGCTCTATTGATATTTAAATATATACCAAATTCGTCTTCTAATGAGAGATTGCATATTTTGTTTCGAGAATTCCTCTCGAACACGTATCCAAAACAAAGCAAAGGTTTTTATTTTTTAAAGAAAACAAAAGAAGGGATACACCAACGACCAATGTTCTCGTTTTAAGTTCAGTTTCAATTTCGGGGCGACTATCGCCATTTTTCGTTGTAAACACATCACTAACCGAAATAAAAGTTAGGTAACGACAGCCAATGTCACGCTAGTTCAGTAAAAAACTATAAGTTGAAATGTACAGTCACTTGTTTGAATATTGGCCAAGCCGCTTATTTCATCGAGTGGGATCAACAAGGGTTACGAGCTTCCTGGCAATGTGCCATTTTACCGTTTCATGTAGTCACACCAACTAATAAACAGCTTCGGGGATAAATGCGATCCTAAATAGATGGCTACTACACGCACTTTTCTTCGGGAATTCTTTCAAAATAGAAGATTTATTTCTAAGTTGGACTTAGAACAAATATCTTTACCAAATGATGATATGTTCAAGCACGTGATGCAATATTATAGTTCTTTGTGATCTGAAAACGCGTTAGTTGAATATCTGAGATAAAAATCTAGATTAATTAAGGTACCAAAATAGTGCCTAGCCTCAACAATTGTTGTAAGATTGTATCCATTACAATTAGACGTGTTATTGTGAGAAAATGCCCCACTAGGAAACTAAGCGAAGGAAAAGCAAGCAAAAGAAATATAATTTTCGCTGTTTCCGTTTCCTTTTTAGTGTGGGCGCGTCGTGAAAGGACGCGACGCCACTGGTTTCTTTGGTTGGGGGTGGTTGGTATGTTATATATGTATGGTGGATTCCCGTGCCGGTGCTATGCCAGCGTGAGCGGCCCCAGTATCGATCCCATTTGCAATCTGAACATCCGCAGCATGCCGCTCTGCAGACACACGGCGGCCGACTCCGTGAGGGTGGGGCCTTCATCACACACACATTTACGCATCTAGACACGCACATATCTATATAGTACAAGTAGTATGTGTAGCTTTTCACCATAGTACACTTTCACTTCCGCTTTCCTTTTATAGTTTTTCCAGTCATGTGTGACGAGCTTTTACACCATTCTTAAATGTCAAATTGCACGCTACAATTCGCGACTATTCACCCTATTTGGCTCATACATGTGCTCTCCTGTAAATACACCTCTTAGTAATTGTCATATTTTATGATAATAGTCGGAGGTGAAAAAGAAACCAATTATTTAAAAGGGAAGCTGAAGCGGTTTTCAGTTGTCTTTCTTCTACTTTCACTATTCATATTGCCTTATTTTGTTATTAATTCATGCTAGCACTGCCATGAAACAATATCTGTGGTAACTAGGAAGACGTAAATGTAAGATGACTATTTTCAAAAGTGATTTTTCAGTAGTTAGTAGAGGGTTATTTCATGCAAAGACATCAAACGTCAAATTAAATATTATTATTGTGAATACAAAATATTGAAGCACTACATTCAAAATACAAATATGGTTAAGTTTACTGGAATATTAATTTGAAGATTTGACGTGTACATTGTGTGTGGTAGAGTTTGCAAATAGCGATATCTGATATATTATATTGACGTATGCCAATGACAAATATAATAGCTAGCACAACGTATGTACGCATGTATGTATCTATCGCATGCTTATTGGATATAATACGTTTATGAGCTTTTGTAATTGTTGAAAATTCGAAATTTATGTTTTTAAATGCAACCCCAAAATGCAAGATAAAAGTGCGAAAGGAGTATCTTTTTACTTACGGAGAAAATGAGGAAATACAAAAACGTGTTCACACGAAAAAAACATGTAAGAGAAAAGCTTTATTTATATGGTGTATCCATGATTAGGTCTACATTTACAAAAAGAAAAGAAAATAAAAATTCGCCACCCGTCAAATTTTTTAATTACACAGATGGTTCAGTGAGAAGGGAACAATGTTCTGTATATGATATGGGCACATGGTTCCCACGGGTCAACCTAAAAAACAAAAAGGAGTTTTCTTTAGTATTTCTCACCATTTCGGAAACAGCACGAATTAGAGGAAAAGTGATTGATTAATGTTGCAGATATTAAACAATCTTTTATGTTTTGTGCTAATTACAGCAAAATCGTTTTTGTATTTAGTGTTAATTCAGAAATGTAGTAAATTGCAGATTTTTTAAAATAGAATATTATATAAATAGTAAAAATTAAAATTACTTGTAAACAAGTTATTTATATTAATGAAAATATTTTTTATTCTATTCACAAAATATATAATATATATAATAAATAATTAAAAACATATATTTGATTCAAGATAGATATATATATATATATATATATATATATATATATATATATATATATATATATATATATATATATATATATATATATATATATATATGTAAATAAAATATTTTGTGTTACTAGAGAAATAGACATTTCCAATGTATACACTTTCACCTAACCAGAAATATCCGCTGTGTTTTCACTGGCAATGTTACACTTTATTACATACAATGTAAAATATACAGGTCTAAAAACATCCTTTCAACAGTTATAAATATCGTTCATTCCACCAACCGTTTTTATGAGCTACGATATGATAGTATATGTACGGCTAGGGATTGTACTATGCATTTCATTGTTATATCGTTGATAAAAATAATTACAAAATTACATGACAATGACATTTATTATGTGACATTTGAATTGCTTTCAGAATTTAAATTAGGCCATACTATTTTTGTAGCAATTCTAAATGTTTAAAATGACGTCAACTATAAATGTTCTCATAACACATAATATAAATCATGTATACCACGCTACACATTATTCTTACGCAAATACAGGCAACTCTCGGTTTACGAACGTTCGATTTGCAAACATTCACTATATAGGACACCACAATTTACTAAATAATTCTTAGATAGAGGTGATTATGAAATTTAATTGTTGTTTAGTTCAAACATATACTGTTCTATTAATATAAGATTTCAAATAAAACGTAATAAAATTATTTTACGTATAATGAATAACACTAGGTCAAACAAGTTTAATTATTTTCCAGATAATAATAACCATTGAGAAACGCATTTTCTATCTTTGGAAACTACTCGAAATATCTACTATTTAGTCTGCGAATACGTAAGCAAATCTTTAAAGAAAATAATGAGTAATGTTTGACATCGTTAGTTATGTTCAAACAAGTTAGAATGAATCCATATGTTGTTTAAGGAGCGCATGACCCATCGCGAAAAGTGATAATTTTGAAACGGCAGTGCGCGCCACCGTAGTGGCTAAAAGTAGCTGACGTTTTATGAAAAACACGGCCTTTGGGACTTATGTTTAGAAATGTTTCAGCGTCTCCTGCTGCCTCGCCTCGTAAAAAGAGAAACTGTAAAAATATTTACAAATGTCGAGTTTCCAGTGTTGCTGAACTGTGCGAATGTATTTTTACAACAGATAAATTCCGCGGCGTAGTATAAAATGCATGTTTTCTGTTTAGATTAAATATATGAACCCAAAAGTGGTCTATAAAATGATTTTATTTATACGTACCATAAAATTGTACGTTTCCAATTTAATGGCAATGCTAAATTTAACTAAAAATACTTCGACCTCTAACGCCAATAAACATCTAGCTTTCAATCAATAACTGTTATATTCTGGAAAATTGTTATTCTCATTACTCTCGTACAAATTTACGAATTTATTTCACCATTCAAGTATCAAATTTGTCGGCCTATTGCATTTTTCTCATCTAAATTATAATCATAATTTTTTGTAATATCTTGATACATTGCACTATTTGCACAGAAGGAGTTCTAGATATTATAGTATTTTTCACATAACCGGTGTGACTTATACAATCGATTTTATTCCCGCTCATACGGAATAAGTTGTATATCATGTGTCGAAGAATTTGTCCGCTGCACGCAACAATATCCTTTAAACTATTAATGTACGCTTAAAGTAGTAAATTTAAGGATATCTTCATAAATATCGCATATGTTTCGTAACACAAACATTTTTACTGTAATATTAAATATTTACAAAAAATAAAAACTATAATTTTTAGTAAATTATAAAAATTCAATATGCTCTTTGATTTTCAACAGTCAGTATATATTTCGGCTTTTACTGTTTGATATTGAATTTGTGTGTTTATACAAGAAGAAAAAAGAAGTTATATTTACATGCACATTATTTTATTTTGGACCAACATCAAATTTTGCATTTCTGACACTGAAAGAAATCTGAACAGTTTCAGAAGTGATGCTTAGAAGTCAAGGTTCCGCACATAAATTTTACGATCTCACATGTTACATACGCACCTAAATGTAAATATCAACAAAACATAGAAATATACCACTTCAAAGAAACCTTTTAAATTTAGTTTAGATAATATTAAGTGGGTACAGGTAATTGACTTGCTTTTAAAGCAAACTACACTTAGTCGACAGATATTACATTGGCATTATAATCAGATTTGTTATTGTGAGATTCCAAGGCCGTTTATTCTTGTCTTGAGTTTAACCATTCAAATCACTTGAAGAGAAGGGACAATTAGGCTTGCGTAAATACTAGTATTTTCGAATGAAATATGTTTCTCGTTAAATAGCTTCATCCCTCTACAAAGCCCGGGTTTAGATTTATGGTGCGGTTTGAAGTTATTCTGTAAATCCCTGAGAGTTATTTGTATACTATTGACAGGTATTCACTAAACATTTTAGTGTACAAACAATGCGACAATTAACAAGCATAGGTGCAGATACAAATATCTTTAATTCCGCCTATGATAAACTTTGAATCGTAAAGAAATTAAAAAATAATTTTTTATCCAAACTATTTTGCAAATTAATGTAAATTTACATGGTTTTTACACTACAACTGAAAACTATCTAATTCTACTATAAATTTGTATAATTTTTAACAGTAATTTTGCATTTAATATATATCAGCATTTTACGTTGAATTAATATGAATAATATTTACATTGTTATTATATTATTAATGAAAAGTAGACTGTATTCTGTATAAATTAATGCCTACGGGTTCACAATTATTTTCTCCGTGTATGTTTAATAATATTATCTTCGCAAATATGAAACATTTCTTTTCTAACTGGGTAAATTCTGAACTCAATTAACGAGAACAATCAGACACGTGCGATAGGCACTACGCATGTACAGACCTGTTAAACGACCATAAAATATTTAGGAGTAATTTAAATTCATGATGTACGCGAATAACAAACAATATTGTGTCTATAGATGGGTGAACTATGAAAAGAACAAAACTATTGTACACCGAACGAAGATTGTTGTAATAAAAAGTGGTACTCATTAATGTACCTCTACATAGGTGGATGTGTGTGTATACAACAAGCACACAATTGTAGATTGGGCACGTTTTGCTAATACACCACAAAATCTGCGCCGCTGGATAAAAATAAACACCTTCACAGCAAACAATATCCTCATCTATTTATGGACACACCCATACAACACACATACATAACTGTGTCGAATGAGAACAATTATAAAATGGTCACTTCATGTTGCTTCGTTTTCTCAAACCAATAAAAAATATCTGTTGTCGCCAGCGCAAGAAATTCTTATAAACATTGAGAAAATACATTTGTGGTTGCTATTCGTTTTTTCTTACTAATGGTACACTCTCTAACTCGTGTTCTATTCGAGAATTGTAAATAATGAGTAAACAAGCACTATCAGATGAAATACATTTTTCAAAAATAAGAATTTTTCTTTCCCGGAATATATAAATTATGAATTCAAACCATATATTTTTATGTTCAATAATATAGACTGTAAAACATACACAAAAATATACTGTACACCGGAAATGTTTCCATAAATGTTTCGAGGTCAATTTTCTTCATTTGTAATTAATTCACAATACGTATATGAAAGTAAAAAGAATGAACTAATATCTTATTTCAACAAGGTTTACAGTGGAATTCTGAGTATATCTATAACGTTATAGAGAATTCTATAAAATATTGGCAACGCTATAAGTGTTTCATTAATTTAATAAATCATTTTATTATTGAATTCACTTAACAAATTGAACAGCATTATTCAATTTGTCAACCAATTTTCCTGAAATACATAATCATTTTGAAATTATATGCGTTTAAATATTTATAGAATAACCTTAAAGATCTACAGATTAGCTCAGAATTCCATCATTAAATACCTAATATATTGTCATTCTGTAATAGACAAATCTAGGTATATATATTTCTAAAATGATTACTTCTCTTAAAATATCCGCCAGACGCATATGCAACCAGTTCGTCATAATTGTATGTTGTTACAATTTATATATCGTCAACTAGATTTGGTTTTGTCGTAACTAGTATATTTTCATTTCGTAAATTTGTCATCTTTGGCAAGTTACCTTTATAAAGGCTGTCGTTTACCTAGCTGTTATTATGGTAAGTAACGACGTTTTCTTTTAAACTATTAAGCAACATCTTTGCAAAATAAAGAATTTTTTTTTATTATTTAGTATTCAAACTTCTGATAATGGCATAAGTAATGACAAAACGTTGAGCAGAATAAATTAATTTTGTAAAACGACTGCATTTCTCAAGAAAAAGAAATTTTTTCTTCATAATTTATAAGTGTTACGTATATAATATAAGACTTCATAAATTTCACAAAAAGATCATATGTTTTTACTTGTATATGTCTCTGAAAAATGAAAGAAATTAATCCCCGCTGGTACTCCTGCAAAAATAAAATTGATGTAACACTATCGTAATTCTTCAAATGTGTCGTCAACTTTTCATATTATGTAGCAAAAGTGCAGCACTGCAGAAAAGAAACTAGTAACAAACTAACTTTTATTACATGGGTACCATATAATATATCCCAGTTTCATATAGTAAAGCTAACCAATTTTAGCAGTTTCTTTGTGAAACTTTACATTATAAATGTGTTGATTATCTTTCTAATTACCGTTTGTCGTACTAACACTGTCATTTTGTGCTTGTTTGTAAATGTGAAAGTTAACTAAGATATTACATCGTTAGTACTTTACAAAGCCATAGAAAATTATGTGAGGAACATGTACATAAAATATCCATAATGGGTATGATAAATATGGTACACTAACTATAAAACATCATAAACACAGTTGTTCGAATCAATATGTCAATTCGGTTATCTAAATCACATGGCAGCATTGCAATATTTTATATTTAGTATCTACATTATCCCATATATTATAAAACGTGTATTACGTTACCATTATTGACGCAATATTACCAATATGACGAGGATGGTTTATTTTTATGAAATTGATAACAATATTGACAATCATGGCAATGACTCAATAATGAATCAAAATTACATTTTTTCTGATTACGTATTTATGCAGAGTTTTGTAATATTTTGATAAACCTCCAAATTAGTGACCCTAAATTTAGTTCACCTGTATATAATGTAGTGTAAAATTACTGCATTTCGTCACCGAATAATACGGAACAGGTGTCACTATGTAATGATTCGAAAGAACAGTCGCTACGTCGCAGGACGTCGATCGCGTCATTTGTCTGAGCAGGCGCGCACTTCCTTAAAATAAACACTCTCAAGCTAGAGAAGAAGAACGTGTAGAAATGTCGGCGTCACGTCGCAGCTTCTGACATTTGTGCCGCCCACCCGGCCCGGCCCGGCCCGCACGGTATCAATGAATGTTCATGTAATGGAAGGATGTTTCGACGCTGAATGCTATCTCGTCACTTGCTCATTTCCAACCGGAATACGCGCGATTGATGTATGTAAAAGTGAGCGTTTCTCTGTTACTCACAGCTCACTCCATTTAAATTGTGTGCAATGCACATACAATCTATCTCTGCTTCCAACACTTTTCAACTCCTTCCTGCCTTGCAGTCACACACATCGTATGTACTGCTGTGCTGCGCTGCGCTGCTGTGTGCATTTACGATAACGCGACTGACTCTCCCGCTAAACTTCGCAGCGATTGAAACCGCGCAACGTATACTATATATATATATACAGATCTCCTTTAGTTACTATTATTGCTCTACAAGCTTTAACTTGTATTTAGGTACTTTAATAGTTGTATACTCGATTGCACTCACACGAATTAACTTTAATCGGAGATACATTTTATTGCATTTTGCTGGATATTTCAAGTTAAAAGAATTAGTTAAATTTGTGTACGTTTATTATTTGCACTATAATTAAATGTAAAAACTTATTTAATCTACCTTTAGTGCTTCTCCAACTAGTCATATAAGTTACAGTTATACAGTGAGGCATTTTTAACGCCGTCGCCTATAACGAAATGTCGCATATGTGGCGAAAATTATACACTCGTACAAAATAGACCGCATATAGCGTCAGTTGTAATGGGGCAGTCGTATATAGCGGCAAAATGAAGCAATAATTTATATATAGCGGAAGTATGAGAAAGTGAAGACCATTCCATATTCTTTATTTTATTGGATTTATTATTTAAAATAATATATAAAATAACTATTGTGCAATTTTAATGTTGACAACCTTTTCGAGATTACTTGACTACAAATGTGTGTGTGTGTGTGTGTGTATGTGTGACTCGCAGAAGCGTGTAATATCCAATTTGACTCTAAACGGAGTTCGTTAAGTTTGATATTATTTCGTTCCTCCAACAAGGTTGCTTTTGCCGAAAAACAGATTCAAAGTTAAGATTATTAAAGATTTTAACAACTTTGGCTACAAAAGTTTTCTGAAATAGTGTATCATTTGTAAAAATATTGCATTTGAAAATCATAGACGTTTTCATAGCAACCCTGGAATAAATGGCAGTATAAGATTAAGAATTAAATGAAAGACAAGTGAAATAATAGACTATGTATATAAATGTGTAATGCAAGTAAGAGAAGCGCTAGAAAGATTTATGTAAATGCATTAAAAGGTTTAACTGACACGCCATATTTTGGTTTTCCCTTGGAATCATATATAAATTAGGAGAAAATTTTGTATTAACAACGTTATATGAACTGCGTCGACATTCTTGTGTTGGTAAACCATAGAAAGTTTCTCACATTTATGCGAATATACCTATATGCGCACTTGAAGGGCTGCATATTTTCCTTTGCATATTGTATAAATGAATATACTATTCAAACTAACAGAATGGAAATACCCGAGTATAAACTTTACATCAAAGAACACAGAGTTCTTCATTAATAAATCGCGATTTGACATTTAAAGCATTTTCAGTTCTGTTTGAATCAACTCGGAGTTGATTTGGACATAGAAAGAAAATCGCCTATAATTAAGCTAAGGTTTGGTTAAATATATCAGCAAATTATGCGTAGGCTAGTCACCTTTAACCGTTTTTGTATCCATTTTAAACCCAATGTACAGTACCTCGTATTAACAGTCCTGCATCGTTATCTCTAAAGTAACACGTCGCTACACAATATGAAAGTCAAGTGGAGGAACCGAGGTGGCTAGGGCCGTCGTTAATAACGTAAAAGCCGCACGGGGACGTGGCAAACCACAATTTAAGCACCATCGAATTCAATGAGGTCCGGCGAGTTGAGCAGAGCGAGCGAGAGTGATCGTAAAACGTAAAGGCTCTCGGCGTTGGCTGAATGATGTCCGTTCGCTGGTGCCATGGCGCGTCTAATCAGGACTAATCAGTCGACTCACCCTCGGCGAATTTAAACTATGGCGGTGATTGCAAACTACTCAGCATCCCCTCCCGACGATGCTCGACCGCTGCCGACGGCTATCAGGAAACTGCTTCGCTTCTTTATCCATTGATTGAATACTTAAATAGAATTGACAACTCACTCGAATTCTCAACGACCAAATCAAATTATCTGCTACTACTTTCTAACTTTCGCTCGTTGCTTCATCCCCAAAATATTTTACTATTATTTCAATTGGATTACATCTAATAAGTCAACTTCATTAATGATGGATGCTAGACATGGTTTTAGTATTATATCAGTTAATATGCAAACGGATACACGTAGTGTGTCTTTCAATGCCAATTTATTTCACAGATATGTGATAGCAATTTACATTGCGTAATATTGGCAGCAATTAATTGAATGCATTTTCTAATTTCAACAAAAGTATATGATAATAATAATAATTTGTTAAACTTATGATTCTGTCCCTCATATGGCACAGTTATTATTACCGAAATGAATGTTAGGCAAACAACAGCGATATGAATAATGGTAGCGATTATTTCAGATATATTTAATCGAAAGAAATATTAACTCGCTATGTCATTAGTATCTAATCATGAAATATCATCGAGTGAGCAGTGATATTTATGTTCGTCCTTTAGCTAGCCTTCACGTATCGTAATCTCATTTCCGTTATAGAAATGCGCTATGACAAAAATACCTGCAATGCTATTTTTACCAGCGGTCACAGCTTGTCAATATTAGACATGTGATGAACAAATAAATATCCTTGAATATATTGCGCTACCTTGACCGGAATACTCTTCGTCTAATACAACCAGAGTGGCAAGGTTCAAATAAATTGGTTCGGCATGCTTATAGCTGTACCATATGGATTTTGTAAATATTTGCGACTTACATACACTATATTCGATCGACTTCTCAATTGTTAGGTTTTATCCATTAATATATTTCAAATGGTTTATTTATTGATTCATGTGTAACCTAATTTTTCTATTGACAAGACACAATCGTACAACATACTTGTTTGTAAATAGCGAATGATATTTATTTTAAGACGGATAATATTTAAATGTACACACAGGTGTTAAAATTATAATTTGTCAATTAAAATTATATGCTAATTATAACATATTTAATGAAACCTATTTATGTATATAAATTATTTTAGTCAAGTTGCTTGCCTTGATAACTTATGCGAAGTCTAAAATAACGTATTGTAATCATATATATTTTCAAATTCACGTTTTGAACATTTCTGAATTAATATTACTATTTTAGAGATACCGTCTATGTGTGTGTGTATCTGTGTGTCCGACTGTGTGCCTCTACATCAAATACCAATATGAAATTTGAAATGCTAAGATTTTATATATTCAGAAAGAACACAATAATAATAGAACAATATCTAAGGACATCAATTAGGAAAAGCTGGAGTGACCTTCACTCCAATATTTCCGTATTTACTAATTTAAATGATGATATTCGTAGTATCAAAAAATGTCAAAATTTAAAACAGAAATAAAATAATATTTTGAGTTGAAATATCCGCACACTTGTAATAAAATATAAATTTACCAGAATATTTCAAAACATATTCTTTGACGTACAAAAAAATAAAGTGTAGGGCAACGCAGACATTTATGTATATATAATTGAATATATTATTTAATAACTAACAGGTGTTTAGTTATTGTTTATTATGTATCAATAATTATCAATTTACATAAATAATGTTTACTGAACTAGACACTCATGTTGTTGGTACATAAACTGCCTGATATTGGAATTGCATATATTATAGTTGCTATAGGTAACTCGAACCACTATGACCTTGTCGTTCAGAAATGTACGAGTAAGTACGATTTTATTTTTTTGTATATTAATTGAGCTCTTTCAAAATTCAAAGCGCATGCATTAAATGCAAACACGATTGATGATATTATTCGTTAAACCTGTCGTTAGAAGTTAGATTATGAATCAATTGTTCTGCTTAGAAATTTCTATTTGATAGGAATTTATGTCTGTATATGAGGTAGTGTATCTTTGTGTAGGTGAACGCTCTATAGCTAATAAAATTGAACATAAAAATAAGATGTTTTGAATTAAGATTTGTATATCTCTGTTTACTCGTGTAATTGTTTGAATATCTCGATAACGACACTAGTTAGAGAAATTGTTATTCTTACTTAAAGATATTCAAATGTCCAACAACTTTTGCAAGCATTTTTTGTAGATGAATTTAATATTTTACATGAATACTTCTTTTATATTATAGGATTATATTACGATGAGATTACGGAAAACCTTATTCTGGTTGCATTTATAAACTTAAAAAACTAAGTTACAATTTGTCACATTTTCCCACAGTAATATGAAACTATCCTTCCTTGTTTATAAATTTTATTAATTTGTTACGTTGTTTGAAATAAATTAAATATCCTGTTCTGCGTGCGTATGTCACAATTTATATAGAAGTAGTGGTATATACAGGATGGCGCCTAGTTCTATATAAAATAGGCGTTTTACATATGAAATTAGTGATAGGTCTTTAAATTGAAACCGGAATATGTTATCAAAAGATTTACTTATAAGCATATCGTAATAATGAAAATTTTCGATATTGAAATTTTAACGGATATACACGTTTTGACCAACCTTGAATTGAATGAACGCTCTAGTACCAAATTATGAAACTTTATACATAAGACTTGAAAACAATATCTTAACCTGAAGTAATAGTTTACTCCTACTATTGTTTCAATATCTCGGAAATAGCATGAGTTAGAGAAAAATATTTCACATAAAATTTGAAGCTATTAAAATTCTTAGCATCTTATATTGAAAAAGATTTTACGAAAAATAAATTGTTTACTGAATAATCACCTTTGAAAATAGCCTTATTATATTTACGTTTCTTAGTTATCACTTTCATTGACATTGTTTCCCTACAAACTAGCATGAATTTAAAATAAAATAAACAATATAATCTTAAATAGATAGTGGAGTATAAGAAAGTCGAGTAAATAATATGAATTCGTATTTACTTTAAACTTATGTGCAAAATGCAGCAGAATTTTCGGGACACGCGGTATATGAAAGTATGTTATCATCGATGCAATCACACACATACATTCACACACGTAATAAACAGATAGCGTTATTCATTCATAGTGTATATTATATTTAGTATGGTTCTGTTCTTCGTTGTGACTTGTGTTTGAAAGTTGAACGACAATGTCGGAGTGTTTTGCGTTAATCTGTCCAGAGCCACCGAAGAAAAATAAATGGTCTACATTTTTCGAATATTTCGGATTGCTGACTTGAACTAACGATTACCTAACAATTAATCAAGCAACGTACTTGTATATTATTACTGCTGCTGCAGTAATAGATTTTGCACCTGAACTTCTAACCTTACTAATGCTTACTAATACATTTAACCAATCTTCGATGAGAATTTTACATGCATAATATATATATATATTATTAGCTCGTGGTACACTAGTACAAATGAGCTATAGTGTTCGATCGTGCGTTTGTAACACTCTCGAAATTATAAATTATTTGCACTGATATTTGTTTCTCATCTTTTTGTTTCTGAAAATATAATATAACATTTATACTTGGATATGTGTCGGTCGGTTCTATCGCTAGATCGGTCGTTTGTGGCCCAAGAAGGTTTCGTCGCGGTTTTTAATCCAATAGTCTATATACGGCCCGTTTTCTTTATATATATAAACACTAAATACAAATCGTAAGTGGCCTTCACTCAACTTTCTTATACATAGTTTGCATTATATATATATATATATATATATATATATATATATATATATATATCGAGTGTTTAATTCATTCTACCAATATCGTACAATAAATGTAACATTTTAAAAGGCGGTTTTTCAGTAAATAGTACAGTCTTCGAAAAATAAATAAATAAAACTAAAGTTCCTAGACATTTTAATACCAAATACGTATTCTTTAACTCATTTCCTTTACGAAATGTGCAAAACGAGTAAACAAGCACTTCCTGTTGAAAATCTTTCTTTTCACAAATAAACCAATCTTAAATTCAAAATAACACGTTTTTAAATTAAACGGTATTGGCTGTAGATTGTTTATTGACACACACACACACACAGATTACACACACCCATAGAGTTTCACAGAAACACAGAGAGAGAGAGAGAGAGAGAGAGAGAGAGAGAGCCGCACACAGATTCACACACAGCCACACAGATGTTATAAATAGTAAAAATTGACGCTCAATAGAAATATTTCCATTAAAATTTTAAAATTGATTTTTTGTTTTGTTTTTTTATTACTATTTAATTTCTTGGACGAAGTATAAAGGAAATATTTTAATCATAAAAATTTACGAATTCGAATGATTACACACGTTTTGACTATTGAAACGTAAATTCCTATTTATTAAATTCACTTATTATTTATTTATTAAACCTCTCTATATTTTTATGTTTCAATAACTGCATTATTTTTATTTTATATAACAATTGACCATTCACTTATTATTGACAAAACACTAAATAAGAAGGTACAATTATATTTAACTCGGGGCGGTTAATACTGAACATTGGAATAAAACCAAGAAAATACATCACAGTAAAAATATTAAAACATTATGTGTGTCTGTGAACGTTCTAAAGCCAAAACAGTTGAATGCACAATTATGAAACACTAAACTTAAGACTTATATATAACCCTCCCACTTTTGAAAACAATATCTTAACCGGTAGTAAAGGTTTACTTCCGCTCCTTTTTCTCAAAAGCCACAACAGTTGAATGCACAATTATGAAACTCTAAACTTAAGACTGATATATAACCTTCCTACTTTTGAAAACAATATGTTAACCGGAAGTAAAGGTATACTTCCGCTCCTTTTTTGCGTTAGAAATAACACTGGAAACGTACACGCAACTTTGCGTACGATTAAAGCATAGCTTTCCTACTCTCACAATGTTATGAGCAGATTGCTATTTGTACTATATGTAAATTTAAGCAATAGGACCAGTATGAACCTGAATATCAAGTCATGTGAACCCTTGCATCGAAAAGATTATACACTTCTAATCCTTGAGTATAGTATGCAATATTCATGCGGTGAACTTAAATCTATGGGCCCATGGAATACTTTTTAGTAGGTCAGATACATTTTTATTATTACATCACAATGGACAAAGTCACCGGCCACTAACGAAATATTCTTGTCTGTATAATAGTTCGTACCTTCGAAAAGCCTGATTCAAAATATATCTTATATACAGCTGTTTGGAAAGTCTACTTTTTGGTTGAATAGTATCGAAATGACATTCATCATTTAACAAATTTTCATTATGTCACTAGTGTCGTAATAAGTTCACGTTAGTGCATAAAAATGTGTAAACAACTACCGCAGATTGACATGGCATGAATTGAAAATTTCACTTTACAACATATATTTTAATATACTTTCAAAACAGTTGTATATAAAATCTTGTATGTAACACGTTGCGATTAGAGTCTTTTGGGCAGAGGACGCGTCTCGTGATTAAAAGACATACATTTCGCAACTATTTACAAAAATAGTTATTTTCCTATCCTATATTAGGTTTAGAGCGATAACGGTGCACATGGGGAATTTAAATTGTAGTGAGGTAAATGTATTAGAACTAGAATTAGATTATAATTAATTCATTCGTAGGCGTTAGAGTTTTATATACATTGAAATTCGGAGAATTAATTACAAAAATAATTAGTTTTGTATATGTACATAAACTTTACGCCTATAGCTTATACTTTAACAGGTTGATCGTAGAGCTTTGGATAGGACGAGACTTGGATAGTTTTGACTTGATTTTAAGTCCTGATTTTCCGAGTATTGGTCTTGAATATAGACAAATATTAACTAGATTACTCTTGTCTCGGTTTCAATTTTATCAGTCTTGTCTTGGTCTTAGTCTCATCATGACTAGTCTTGGTATTACCCGAAGCTCTAAATGATAGTTTTTAATTGAAGTCAGATTCATGCATATATCTCTAAAACGATATCAAAATTGTATTATGATTACATGATACAGTACGGGGGCGATCCTAATAATCATAACAAGTCAGCTATTGACATACTCATCTGTCAAAATTTACCTAATCGGAATAGCTAACTTTTGACAAATGAGTATGTCAACAGCTGACTCGGCTACAGTGACCAGGATCATGGCCCGTACAGTATTGGAAGTCAACTGATGTTATGTGAAGAGTAATTTTAATGTCATTTTTTGAAATATAGGCTTGAATCTGGTTTCGACCAATTAAGATCACCCTGTATACATTTAAACAGCACTAATTTTTAACATCTTCACTTGTTTGACAACAAAAATAATATACAGAACAGAGAAAACACAACAAATGTTTATCAACGATATTCAGTTTTAGTATTTGGAGAAATATGAATATTGAATTAAATACATTGGGTTGTATAGTTTGTTCAATATTAAATTCCTCCTAAATTGGTGTCAATTAAACATAGCTCCTCATTGCCCAAATTACTACTTCACTATTTTTTAAAATATTTTTTTCCCTTGATAATCATTCAGCAGAGGAGAATTTAATTGTTTTAAATAGGACGGTGGGTGCTAATGGGTAGATATTATCAAATATCTCAAAAATAAACATTTTGGTAAACGCTGAAAACCAAACTGTAATCAATTAGAAATAATAGAAATGTCAAGGACATATTCAAAGTCATTAATGAAATTTTATATTTGTGTTTGATGTTTGGCGTTGGCGCACACCAATTGATTAATCATTTCTTTTATTTTTGTTATTAATCAATGAATCAATCACAAATTTTGACACCCGCCCACTCACACATACATACATACATACCTACCTACACAGTATACAAAAACCAGAAGCTGCGAATATATATTTTGTTTTTATTGCTTTGATTTATGCATATTTAACTAGAATGAGATTTCTAAGACGTTTGGTGTTGTTATGGTTTCAGGTCGCTGCCCAAGTTGAGCAGCCAGGACGAGGATGGGCCGACCCCCAACTCCCAGTTCACCGGTGTAGCACACTTCGAACCAATTCCGCATGATCACGACTTTTGCGAGAGGGTCGTCATCAATGTAAGTACTATACAATGTCACGTCATTGTCTTTTTCTTTTCTGTTTTAACCAGTTATATACTTCAAAAAGTTTGAATTGTCTTTAAGGCATTGTTCGAACCCCTTTACTATTCCTTAGAATATAGTAACTGTGATGGATAAAAGAATTAGTTATTCGATGATTAGATAATTACAGAGGTTCGCCAAATTAGTATACTCAATGGTTTTGTTGAGAATATAAATTATTTTCACAAGATGTTTCACACTTATGTATCCAAGCACCCAAGGTTTTATCTAACCCTCTTTTATACTTCAGTATCCAATTTGATTCAAAATAGATAAGATCAGAAGAAAAAGAATTGAACACGTCTTAGATCCGCAACGTTCTTTATTGTATAAAAACGACCGGTAAAGAACGTGTTCAATTTTTCTTCTGCTCCTATAACATACAACTCAGTTATTCTTTCAATATAAAAATAGATAATATATTATTATTGCTCTTTATTTTTCCTTGCGTGTCAGTTTATTGTTTGTAATTACTATACAAATTTTAACCGAATGCGATTAATATGATACGTGTACTTCATGCTTCAACAACATGTGTATATGTTTTAGCAAGCCCATAAAGTTTGTAAGATATTCACAATAATAAAATCAAGAAATACTAAATTCATCTTTTCTTATAATTATTTCTCTTTAATACGACTGAGCGCTCCAACACAAGATTTTGATAAAATAAGCGTGACAATATATCCATATTTGTAGGCACCAGTTACGCAATTGCAAAAAAGGTTTAATTAATTTTGTGATGACGTTATCTATTTTATTCAAAGTTAATATCAATTAACCTTTCGGTTACATGTAATCACTGTATTGCGTTTTCCGATTACACTGTAATAATGAAGATCGCAGTTAACTATGATGTCATTCCTATCAGTAATTCTGAGAAATTATTGTTTTTCATTTCTGCTGCATGTTCTTGTTAATCACTGAGTAATATTCCTTCTTCTCTTAAGACACTTCACACACTTTCGCTAATTGAATTTGACTACTGCAACAACTATAGCTCAGTTTACGTAAAGTATTTTCCTTCTTAATTATCAATTGATGTTTTTGTACATTTTATAACATAAATCTAAAGTAAGCATACTTTTAAATAAGCTTCCAGAAAATTACATTTATTTTGATAGCGTTTTAACGTGATACTTATAGTTCTGATGTATTTTAGTTAATGGAATTAAGACGAATCTGACCGTTCTTACAGGTCTGTGTAAAGATGAAACCACACGAATATTGTATTAATATGCAAAAGAAAATATAATTATATTGAAGCACGAGTGGTCAAAACGTGTATATCCGTTAAAATCTCGAGTTAACAATACCTCCTTTTAGACTTCATCCATGAAAGAAATTCTTTAAATTTAGTCCTTTCCAAATGTATATGTGACTTAATCGTCACTGATATATCTAGCGTAATTTGTTCTAAAAATAAATATCTCTTCGTCGCACATTGAGAGCGTACAATAGCTTTTCAAACTAAAATCAGTTGTTTTGGTCCAGATTCGAACGGAACCATATATTAATATTATTTATTAATCATAACGTGCTATTTTTAACGTAATGGATTTTAAAACTAAATCCAAAGAATCTACAATACAATTTGCGTTCCAATTATCACGTAAATGAAAAATTGAAATTATTCTGCAACTGAAAAACAGGGAGTAACACCACAAAACCAGTAAATTGAATTTGTCAGTTGCATGCTAACAAAATAAAAAGAACGCACAATTGCACTTAACCACTAACTGTTTTAGTTACAAATAAAAGGTTTAATTGATTTGACACAAACAAAATTAACGTTGCAGAAACAAATAATTACAAACAAAATGTCCTCATACATGAATTCAATTTAAACAAAATTTATAGGAATGTATATAATATAAATAGTACGAATAAAGGTAAATCAGTTATACAGATGCAAATAATTAGAATTAATTCAAAATTATTCATGGTGTGTGTGTGTTATAAATTATGGTCAAATATATATTGCACAATTGTTTTTATCCTACTTTCGGAATTTTGTATTTTATTATACATTTTTCTTTTGTCTTCCATATTCACTGGCCGACACAATTAATGGAACACAAATTTTTCAATCTCAGAATTATCAGACGAACGTGCTAAATACATGTTTGGTACTGCGTATCTCACAAATACGTATACATATAAGACTAGTTATCCGATAGATCTTTGAAACTAAGAAAAGTTTGTATATGCTGTTAAAGAATATCGTATTATAGTAATTCCTTTCGAACAGGTAGCAGATAGAACAAATTGGTTCGGCAAGTTTCTTTTAGTTTGTCCTACATACAGCTCTTGGTTCAAATCCTTTCGAAGATTTGTGTTCATGCAATTTACAATCGCATATATTTATTTTAGATTTGATTTTAATTGATATTTTTATCTGCCTTCTCGTATTTTCTCACTAAAGCTATTCACAAACGTAAAATCGCATATTTTAAATATTTCCATAAATGTGCCAATTGTACGACAAACGCATTTGAAATTCATATTTTGTCAATTTTTAAAAGAAAGTCTAGTGCTGGCCACAACGTACAGTGCCTAGTTGCTCTGCAGGAATATAAATACGATACATGACTTCTTTTTTGAGTATAATTTATTGGGATAAAATGTTATATAATGTAATTATTATATCTTGACATTGCAAAAAAAAAAAAAAATTAAAATACTTAAATCAATATATATGTTTCCATGCTGTTTATGCATTTATGTAAAACCTTAGTAAACAAACAGTGCTAAATCTATAGAATGTAATCCCATTTAACAGAACTATTAGAAGTACACTAACATAATACTGAAATAAACAATGAGCATGTCAATGTTATTATATGTAAGTTTATGTGGTGTTTAAAATGTTTAAAAACAAACAAGCTGGATTAGAAATAAATGGAATGTTTACTCATTTCACAAGAATTACAGTACGAAATATACAAAAAATTCATGATGTGTATTTATGTGGGTTTCGTATTGCAGCCTAAGATATATTTGCGAGTAGTTGGTTATATATATATATATATATATATATATATATATATATATATATATATATATATATATATAATATATAATCGCACATTTGGAAAGGGATTGAATTATTCTATTGTCGTTGTTCAATATCTATAATATTGATAACATTAATAAAAAGAAATATAGATATATCCAAATTTAACGATATTAACATTACTTTAGGTCTCTCAAAGTTTGTACCATTTGTAAGAAAATCGTATTAAACTAACACAACGTATATATAACTCCAGCTACTGTTGCAACTGGACACGTATTTAAGATATGGCGCCACTTGTTGATTTTGATCGTTTACTATAATTTAATATACAACAGCTACATGTCAAAATTATACAGAATTCTGCAGTATCTACATGTGTTAAGTTGTTATTCTATCTTCTTTACTTGAATGTAGAGATTTGTAGGTTTCGCTGGCAAAGACGTAGATCTTATAATAAATGAGGAAAAGTCTCATTTGTCTTAATGACAGTTTTAGTACATAGTACGTACACGTTCCACAAGTTGTATGGTCATTGCGCTTGGGAGATATTGGATTGCCTCACAAGTTTCACCATAGTTCATTCTACAATGTTTTTGCACCGCAAAAAACTTATACACTACTAACATATATTTTCTAGTAGAAAAACTTTACACAATCTTTACAAATGTCGAACATGTCAGGAATTAATTTTATTTGCAAACGACCAAATTATACAGGTTTCCTTTTATATGTGCCATCATTACTATTTCGAAGCTATTAGACAAACAAATTCCATTTTCAAACATAATTTGAATGAGCCAAAACATTATTTTAAACAGGATTAGGAGAATATAAATCAAACATTAGTTTCCATCTAATGTGTGTCGACATTTTCATTTTCTTTAATGATATAGAAACTATACAGTACAGTGGAAGTAATGGCATAGTGCAAAAGAATGTTTCTTAATTCCGTATTTGGCGACGATATTATCCCCGTTACGTAGAGTACACCTACTTTATGACTTTAATAATATTTGTAGAACGTTTGTTGTTGAATGTCGTTGGTTTATGTTGCAGGTAAGCGGTCTCAGGTTCGAGACGCAATTGAGGACATTAAATCAGTTTCCCGACACGTTACTTGGAGACCCAGCGCGTCGGATACGATACTTTGACCCTCTAAGGAACGAGTACTTCTTTGACCGAAACCGGCCCAGTTTTGACGCCATATTATACTACTATCAAAGCGGCGGTCGGCTCAGAAGGCCTGTCAACGTGCCATTAGATGTCTTCTCCGAGGAGATCAAGTTTTACGAACTGGGAGAATTAGCTACTAACAAATTTAGGTAAATATTAACAAATCACTCACACATATACATATATATGTATACAAGTATGATTTAATAGAGACACAGGATATAAGAATTAGAAGGACGATGTATAAATGTGAACCTTGCAAATTAAACCATTCAATCTTATTTTGTTCTGTAGTATAATAAATGTGACATGCACAGTTTAGTTTGTCAATCTGTAATTAGTGATCTATTGACGACGGTATCTGATGGGCCATAACTGTAGCTTTCAATGTGATTAGCAACTTCATGATCACTATTTCATGAAGTTGTTACGGTGACCAGTGATCACGGTAGTAGCTGTTATGAGTGTTTGAAAACTTTGTGACATTCAGTGAGTTATGATTAGTCTAAAAAGTTCACTAACTGGACAGATATGAGTTTGTAACTCTCATTATGTCTCACATGATATCTACTTCAATTTTATATTTATACAAATATACAAATGCGTCAGCACACTTCCTCTTCTACTTACAAAAATATAAAATATTTTTATTCTGTATATGATAGAGGTACATTTAATTTTATGAATTGAATTTAATTTATAATTCTCTTCGTTGCAATATGAATGTATTTATTTTCATTTGACAACGTATATATTGAATCGTAACATAACATGTTTTTGGCATAATATAGAGTAGACTTTTTTTACCATCGCAAAAGGGTTATATGATAAAAATAGCATCAGTTGTTAGTAAAGTAGAGAATGAGTGTGCAAGATGCGACAGTTGCCATTCAGATACTTTACATCAACAAGGGGCTGTCTGTATATTATATAGTAGAAGAGTGTATGTCGGTGGACGCGGAGTTGGCAGGAAACGGAAAAGACAAAATGTGGGAGGGGATAAGGTCCGTGTTCTCCGGCCGTGGCCTACACATGAACGCGGGAGCACCGTGAACCGCGTTAACCTGACCCGGTGTCCCGGTGGCGATGCTCGCACCACGTGACCTGTCCGTGCCGAGCCGAGCACAGCCACGGAGCGGTATTGATCCTGGACAGAATAACCGTGTGCGCTCTCTCTTAAACGCCTCGTGCGCGCGAATACACACACGAACACGTTCGTCGCATCACGCACTTACGCACATAGCCTCACTTTCAGCCAGCCCTTCTCAAGCCTCGCCCTGCTCCGCGTTGCGCCAATATTGTTGTTCCGTTCTTCACATTGCACGATATCCCGAAACACGGCATTCATTATCGGATGACGAAACAGCCGCCGATCTGTATTGATGGCGACGATACAGATAGCGCAAACACAATCGTCATTTTGACGCGCTTTTCATCGGATCTCATTTCGCCCTGTCAAAACCATGTGGCCGCCTAACACTGATTGACATTCTATTTACTCTGCTTATATTATTGTTACAGCTTTTTACTATCCTACACATAATTATTTATTAAAATGACTTCCTTCAGGCATTACAAGTAAAATATATAAGAAGGAATTATATGTTTCTTAGGAAATCAGTTATTTAATAGCTATTTATGCAACAAGTTAGAAAATACCTCATTTTGTAGGACGAGCGAAGCAAGTTCCACCCAAAATTATACAATTTAAATAAGCTCACTTACATATCCTACGTGTTTCATAAAAAATCTTTCAAATTTTTACATAAATAAAACGATTACAAAACTATATGTCGTTGAAATTTTTATTTTAATTAATGGAATGGAAAACAAATTGATTTCACTTGTATGTGCGATAATTTTTTTTACAATCGTGTAAATATTAGGATTTTCCAACAATCAAGTAAACACTGAAAATTGCCGTTTGCCGCTGAGTATGTGGAAAAATTTGTCACCGTTCCCCAAGGAGAAAGTTAGTTTTTCTGCATGAATAAAGAAATAGCAACTCTTGGAAACAGCCCCTAAAGTAAGAAATCACCCAGAAGGTCCACAACGACTATGGGGAAAATTCAGTATTTTCATTTACTTACTAGGCGAATGTTTTTAATAACAAACAATATCTCCTCTCCTAAACTTATCTTGACTAATGAATCGTAGAATAAATATCTCTTATGAGGTTATTCTCGCTCAACGCGTTATGGATACGAGCGTAATTCCTTTATGTGTGAATTTTTTGAAAAAATGTATATTGGCAAAGCACTTCAATATAATGACCGGAAACATCGAGGAACATTATTAATATAGGTGTAATTTCCAATTGAAAACCTGTTTCCAATTCCGTGTGAAGTAAAGCGGCGTTCTAATTGGGGTACTTGATTAAGCACATACTTATTTTCATCTGTTATTCGCCCATTTTCGTTTTATCGTGTTTTTTTTTTATCGTATATTCATATTTCGTGGCCTGAAACGAGCGGAAGTGGCATGGTTACTTTTCCAGTTTATACTGAACGGGATCGTTCCTGATAACCATCTCGTTGGTTTAGTGTTACAAGGTAGTGTGTGCGTTAATTTCGGAAAAACGATATTAAACGTTTGGTTGCTACAGAAAGTGATATGTCGGTCACATCCTTCTAATATTTTTATTACAGGTTCATAAAATTCCCACTTTAACAATCCGGAAATTTGAAATTTGTCGAATTTATTAATTTCTTTATTTTAAAATATTCCACAGTATTCAATTTTTTTTTTTATGGTATTTAACATTGGTCGAGTTTTGGCTATCCTACGTATTTAGATCTGATTTTATCCAATCTCAAATTATATATGTTCAGAATATTAAACGATTAAAGGAGGGCCAAAACGTGTATTCCGGTAAAATGATCGTGATTATAATACTTCATTATATAAATTCGTATAAGAAAGTAAAAATTACTCATGCTTTATTCGGACGAGGAAAACAGACCATTAGGTAATAAATGAATACCCTCCGAGTTGGACTGCTTCCATTGTCTAAAGATTATCTATGACATAGTAAGTAAACGTTTCGGCCACTAATCTTCTGTCCGTTAATGCTAATGCTCAACTAACATGTAATATTAGAATAGCGTAGTTTCAAGATTAATTGCTATTAAAGTGTAAACGATTCATATTCATATTTTTTCTGTGTATTTTCTCATTTATTTATAGTTATTTGAAATACAAAATGACTTTATAGTAATAGACAGGACATAGTTTCATCATGAACGAGTTAGGTTATGGAACATGTGAAGTAGGAAAAATGTACATTGTCTATGATTTCACTGCAATTTAGTATTGGTGTAGTAAAAGCGACTAAACAATATTAATATCAGTTTCTCTATCTGCTGCTCCAGATCTCAGATGCAGCATTAACTTACAGAACGTAACAATTAATTCTCAGACTAATGCGGGCTAGGTGTATCCAGGCGGTATTAAGATTGTTTTTGGATCAAAACATCTGGCAACTCAAATGCTCCACAGTCCACAGAAATATGCTACAACTAAGATCTGGGGTTCTATTCTTGAGTCTTTGCTTATAAGATACTTCCGCCAGATATATTATAATGCTTCCAAAAAGAAAATAGCCAACCTTATGTTGCAGTTGAATGGAGAATTGAATAAAGTGTATAATTTGTCAATGTTGATATGGTATAGTTGTATGTATATATTTTGTTGTAATGATTGTGTGTGTGTGTGTGTGTTTGCAGGGAAGATGAAGGGTTCATCAAGGAAGAGGAGAAGCCGCTGCCGTCGCACGAGTTCCAGAGAAAGGTGTGGCTGCTATTCGAGTACCCGGAGAGTTCGCAAGCGGCCCGAGTGGTGGCCATCATCTCCGTGTTCGTCATCCTGCTGTCCATCGTGATCTTCTGTCTGGAAACGTTGCCCGAGTTCAAGCACTACAAGGTGTTCAACACCACGACCAACGGCACCAAGATCGAAGAGGATGAAGTGCCGGACATCACGGATCCGTTCTTCCTTATAGAAACTATTTGTATAATCTGGTTCACGTTCGAATTATCAGTGCGCTTCCTGGCGTGTCCAAGTAAAATGAACTTCTTCCGGGACGTGATGAACATAATCGACATCATCGCGATCATTCCGTACTTTATAACCTTGGCCACCGTTGTGGCCGAAGAGGAAGACACACTCAATCTGCCGCGCGCTCCCGTCAGTCCGCAAGACAAGAGCACGAATCAGGCAATGTCTTTAGCCATACTCAGAGTGATTAGGTTAGTGCGAGTGTTCCGAATATTTAAGTTGTCGCGCCACTCCAAAGGCCTCCAGATCCTCGGACGAACTCTAAAAGCCTCCATGCGAGAACTAGGATTGCTCATATTTTTCTTGTTCATCGGTAAGTACCCACGTCATTCCTTTCCCACAATTCATAATATGCAAAGTGTTTTATTCAATCATATTTCTCATCATCCTCGTGCTATTACCACCTGCCCCGCCCCGCCCCGCCCCACCAGTGTCTGTGCGGTTCATTCTTTAAATCGACGAGTGTGTTCAGTGCTTTTTTAAACATTCGTGCTTCATTTCATCATTTCTCTCTCTCTCTCTCTATCTATCTGTCTGTCTCTATCTCAATCAATTATTATTAAATGTACCGTGGCCATGTCTAATCTATTATCTAGGTATACCATTTATCTAATACCAATCCGGTAAGGTAATGTAAGTTTTTTGTAGCAGCGCGATTAATGTTTGTTTCGTTGTTTGTGTGTTAGTATTATTATACACAACTTTATTAGATGTTTCGAATATACACTCTCAAAAGTAGTTGTGTTAACTAACCATTCCAGTGTACCATTCAAACAAGTGTTAAAATGTTTACCGGAATTTATATTTATGTATTAGAATTGTGAATGCATTCCCCTAAAGTCTGACACATGAGTTTGCCTATTTTCTACGCAGAATCAAGAAAATACTTTTCATCCTAACTATACCTTTAAAGTTGCTGAGTTATTATGACCACTAGAAAAATTCTCAAAATTGGATTTAATTACAATAAAAGTATGAATTATATAAGAATCTAAAAAATTACTAACTTTTTGTTACGTTCATGTTGTTCAAGAAACATAAACATAACTATTTTCAATGTAAACATTAACCATGTTTTAACTCGATGGTACGATAATCGCATTAAACTTATCCGGACTGTCTATTTTATGATAAAAGAATCCACCTAACGATACAGAATGTATATGCTCTTTTGTGTTTTAGCCGTATCACTTGCAGGGTACTTTTATCGGAAAATAGAAAACTGCAACTAGTTTAACAAAAGGCAGCACCAGGGTAAAGATGGTGATCAAATTGATGTTTATTTTTCATTGATTTATTTCCAAAGATATTTCTTGCAGCGTCTAGTATTATTTTCTGGTGCTATCTCTGGATTTAATGCCATCCAGTTTTTAGTAAGAGGCATATAAAACAGTCATTACAACCGATATGAGATATTGTATTGCTCTTTGTTTTCATTTACTATCCCGTATAGTTTGAACATCCTCCAATATACGGTAAAATATATGTTATTTTACTTTGGGAATGTCTTATGGAGTATAATTAAATTACTATAAAATCCAAAGTATCTCATCCAATTGGATATAGGTAACAGCAAGTATTTCCACTTATATTATTATATTTTGTTGGTGTCATTTTGGCTACAATTGCTCAGATTAGTCTTTGACATAATATTATGATGGATATCCTTTTTAAAAAATTTACTGCACATTGTAAATAAAACATCATTTATGTTAACCAATAGAATAACCATGGATGCAATATAAGATTTAAAAAGTAGGCCTTAAAGTTTATAAATTAAAAGAAATTAAATTGTGCTTACAAATAGTCGAAATTGCTAGTCTATTGACGCATCTAACTTTGAGAAACCATAGACATGAAGTGCTAAATGACAGTTTAGTTTAGTTTTTGAAACAAAGATAATGAAATAGCTGACAATGAGCTAATTCATAAATCAGTGCAGTCTATTGTAGGTTGTTTATAGCATTAAGTAAATTGAAATGGCAAATAATATAACTTAGCTGGATGATGGCTTTTTATACCCTCTTAAAATGATTAGTTGGCACTACAACGTTTGAGAGTGTACGTACGTACGTACGTACGTATGTATGTATGAACCACGTGACTGGATCTATGATGCGCGAGTATGTGTACATAGACACCAAATTAATTATCTATAAATGCGTGCAAGTAGTATGCATGTGCGTGTTATACTAATGATCTAGAGACAATTAGCGTTAGAACCTAAAACATTTCCATCGCCAACACATACACACACACACACAGGCACGCGCACCCATTTGAGTGTAGGTAGCAAATGTTTTTCTTTGGCTATCGGGAGACAAAACTGAAATCGCGCCGTGGTCGCGCGGTTGTGTGACGTCACTTGCCTCACGGCACGGGCCAATCAATGTGGCGACCTCGTTGCCACGGTAACAGCGGAAGCTGCGTTGCCAACCCGCTCTCTTTTTCGCTTTCCCTCTCACTCTACATCGATATATGTATGTCTTTAGGTTAGCACAGGTCAGGCAGCCGCGCCACGCCACGCCACGCCGCGACGCGACAAACCAACCAACCGATCGACAATTTACATTTTTATTATTACTGTGTTCTATGCATGACGATTGCCCGGAGTATCGAGTATCTACTGTACCATTTCGTACATTGTACACCGACACACACACATATATGTTTCACTTTCATAAAATATCATAAAAATCGATAGGTACCCCTAACGGTAGACACTCCGGATATTTTTTAATTTGTCAAATACGATTGAACGAAGATCGAGTGCGATTCGAATTGGTTGAATTAATGGCCCTATAGGCTATTCCACGATATTGTTGCAGCATGTTCCATTGACATTTCGAATATTACCATAATTTTTTCTCCTAGCAAACATAAAATTATATTAGTTGCCAATAAAATTATGCATTAATATCACATATGAAAAATCTTTTCTTAGACGTAGTTCTAAATATTTTTATCTCCGACACAACATTTTAAGTGCTCTATTTTTAGAATCTTTACAAAGAATTGCTTCAAGTTCAAGTTTGTTATATTTTTAACTAATATCCATTCACTAGTTTTAATTTTAATATTCACTTATGACAGCTGTTTAATTTGCCCATATTAGTAGTCGAAATCTGTTACAGAATATTTGTTTATTTGCTGCATAACTATTTCCTAATACTTGGGCATTTGCATTCATAAACTTTTGTTTATTTCTGTAACCAGTAAATTTAGTAATGATTTATAACTTTCTATTGGCAAAGATATCTGTTTTAGAAGCGAGTTCAAATATAGTTATTCTAGTAATGTGGCACCATCTTTGACAATGGTATTGTTCATTTACCAACTTTATCTTACATAACCAAGATGCCCATTCAAGCTTGCTCGTTAGGAAGTTGTTATGGTCTAAAAAATTGTTTTAAATTGCCATAAGTAAAGTCATCATAACAATATTTTATGCCATGCCGACTTCCTAACAATAGGAAAGAACTGGAAATAAAATCACAATTTTGACTAGTATGCTCGATTTACTAGCGGCTATTTTATTTAAGATAACATTTTTAGTTTCAAAAATATTGACTACGGATATAAGAGAGTATTGTAACAATCCGAGGTTTGTTCTGCGTCGCAGGCGATTTTTCCCTTGAGAAATAGTCTAAACCATTACCGAATAAATAATTTTTTGCTGATCCAGTGTCTATGAGGAAATTTCAACAATCTCCACATGGCCAAGCTCTTGTCTAACAATCATGCTCTGAATAGATCATTAAATTACGTTAACATAGGATGGTAATTTTATGTTGATATGACGTTATTGACTAATTTTAGTTATCATGCGTTTCAAAATAGAGTATGTCTCCAAAATTATCTTTGCTAACTACAATAACTTTTATTCTGTTTTGAAAATAAATTTTTTAATAGAATTTTTTGCAATGAATTGAAAGAGCTTGTCAAATAAACTTGTAATAAAATTATATTTCTGACAAACTTTAGCTTATGCTGTCTGAACGTAATAATTTTAGAAGGTAAACCAATTTTTAAGTAAAATAGAAAACGAATTCGAATACATATCACAACATATGTGTAAAACAATTTTTTAATTTATTTCATAAATATTTATTCTTTTTGTGTATATATATGCGTTGATTAATTTTTACTCAAACATGGTTATAAAACTGTAATATCAACTGCTAGCTATCATATTTGATTAGTAATACTAGGATCATATGCTAAATGAATGAGCAGAAGGATTCAATTGAAAATCATGCTCAAAAATATCGTGCAATAATCTATAAGCTCATCCATTCATTTCTGGCGATACATAACCATAACATGTTGTACACAATATAATGGACATATCAACACAATATTAGCGCTGGACATTTGTAGCATTTGTGATTATTGTACGTACGTATATGCAAAATGTAGATGTATTGTCCGTGTGCGCTGATGACGATGACGATGATGAAGAAGCAAAGGTCCAAAGGCGAGGGAGGAAAAGAGAATATAGCGGAAATAGCGGTGACGTTATAGATGATGGTGGTCCCGGCCGGTACTGCGGCGTAGTTGACATCATTGTGCGTGTGTTCCTGTTGCAGGGGTAATTCTGTTCTCGAGTGCCGTGTACTTCGCAGAGGCCGGCTCGGAGCAGTCGTTCTTCAAGTCGATCCCGGACGCATTCTGGTGGGCGGTGGTCACGATGACCACAGTGGGATATGGTGACATGAGGTAGAGTACCGCTACTCACTGTCCCTTCCTTTCAGGTGTGGTTCTCTTCTCGAGCGCGGTTTACTTCGCCGAAGCTGGCTCGGAGAATTCTTTCTTCAAGTCGATTCCGGACGCGTTCTGGTGGGCAGTTGTTACGATGACCACAGTGGGCTATGGTGACATGACGTATGATGTACTCAATTTCATTAACGATTTAGTTGCCAGAATTTTTCGTTATTGTTCGTTTTACTTTTCTGTTTTTGTTTTTACTTTTTATCATCATTATATATACTTATTATTACTATTATTATATATATACAACATTAGTATCATAAATATTTTGGATACTCATTCAAAAATTCGTTTGAATTGAAACATTACGTATTACAATAGTATCTCCAATATAGCTTACTACAATACCAATGATTTATAATCTACAGATGTTTCCCACTCATGGATCCGATGTCTAAACTTAAAAATAATAACATGTCAAAGAGAAAATTATTTACAATAATACACTGTATAACTACGTCAACATACTTTATTCATTAACCAAAATAGATTTAATATCTAAATAATATTATTTGCATGAAATCTTCAATCTTTAACGAATAGAAATAATGATCGTTTAAATTTTATTTCAATTGGACACCTAGCGATCACTAGTTAAAGGAGAAACTAAATGGATTTTCGATGCCCCCCCCCCCTGAAAGCAACACGCCTAATTAAAAATTTGCATACGTTTTTAGTGATTTTCGGATATAATTAATTTTTATAGTTACATACACAAATAAAATCTCCATTTTATTACCTATTAAAATTTAGTTATTATCTAAGCAGGTTTTCTTGACTTTTGAAAATAAAAATGGGTCATAATTCTCTTGATATTTTGCCAATTCTTTAATAATATTTAATTAACAAGTCTCAGCGCTTCGACACCACGTGTCTTCAATAGAAATATAAAAATTATATGTAACATTTTATTATATATAACAAGCTTTTTTTTATGGGTTGGTTTTAAAATTTATAGTGTATCTGCCTCATGGACTGTTCACACATTTTTTTTTAAACTCGTAAAGTTGAAAAGTATATACGTATTAATAAAATATTTTTAAATAATTGACTGCAATTCCTGAGAAAAACCATTAATATTTATAGTAATTATCATTTAAGATACAACTTTTCATAGTGTATATTGAGAACCATTGATTTACTTATAAAATAAGTTGACATTGTTACAGTTTATTTCTTTGTAGGAAAATTTTCTTTTCTATATATTATAGTTTTTAAGAAAAAGTCACCGGTCTCTGAGTGAGAAACATCTAGTTTTGGCATTGGAATAATTTTTCTTGTTCGTATTATTAATAATAATAATAATAATAGTGACTGAGTTACACACTAATTTAGAAACGTAGAAACAGTTGAAAATGCGAAGAAAATTCTTTGTTGTGAGGCCCGTGCGCGATTAAAATTTGCCCGTCGTACCGACTGCATCAGATGCGCGGCGGGATGGATGGGTTGTTGTGATTTTTAAGCGTGCATTGCAGGTGTCCACGATGGAAGCGAGAGCGAGACACTGCCATACTTGAACCGTGCTGGCCCCTCGCACTCGTGCACCCGCCGCGACATCCTTCACTCACTCTCTCTCTCTATCTATCTATCTCTCTTTTTGTCACTCTTCTATAATAATCACTCTTTTCTCGAACCACTACATCATAGCATTCCTTTTGTCAATATCCAACAACACCCAGCTCGACTCCTTAACTGTCTCCTAGCGCTATTGGCAAAGTGATTTAACGAACGATACGCCAATGCCGACTCTGGTTGTCAAATTCACAACTAGTAAGTTCATACAGTTGCATTATAAATTTCAAGATGATAGATGTTATCGTCCAAAGAAAATCAACAACAAAAAATGTATTGCTAATATTTTGGCGCTGCCACCACTTTATTTCTAAATTGGCGGGTTTGGTTTTGTTGGAAACTGTGTATAATTTTACAGAGAATCACAAATGAAAGACATACACGTGTGTTTAGAATCGAATGAAAAATTACTTATGCATATTTGTTTTATGCAAGATGAAACGTATGATCCATTATTAATTTAGGCTATTATGATTATAAATTATATGTTACCAAAGAAGTTCATGTTTACATTTAAAATCATCACTATTTAATTTACCCACTGAATAATCGTATTAAATTCCTTTGCGGACATTTTTATCTTCTCTATGATAGATGATAGTAATTTGTATTGGCTATAAATTGTGGGAAACGTCACAAAAAAACACAAATCAAAGAATTATTAATTATTATCTAGCAATTCGTTGCAACCATTTTTGTTTTCAATTGCACATATGACAGATGAATGTAAATATAACTGATTAATAAAACTAAAAATATCGCACAACACATACATGTATCTTTAGATCAATAACGGCACGCGCTAAAATAAACACAGAAAAATAAACTTGGCCTATAAAACACTATTATTGAAATATAACGAACTAATATGATATTTTTATGGTTACTACATACGCGGTATGCCATAGGAAATTCTGTAGGTATTACAAAGGATATATTAGGTATTATTTATCAAATTTATAGTTGATAGTATATGAATATAGGCAATTTTAATTATGTACAATAATATGAGGTTGTGTGGTGTATATTTGTCGTATAAACCAAGATGGCTACAATAATATACGTTTTGAAGCGGCGCGACGTGTTAATTCACTTTGGCAATGAGTGCTGCTGCGGTGTCTTCTGTCTCTGTCTGTCTGTCCCTGCCAGCGCTCGGTTGCTCCTCAGCGCGTGCCGTTCCCGAGTGGCGGTAACACCAACCGTGTACTTGCTGTGTGCGCCACTCTTTGATGTGGTTTTTTCTATTGCCCTGAATATACATATACATATATTTATATATGATACCTTTTGCTCTGCTACTCAGCTCAATGTGGTCACTCCTTGTTCTGTTCACTTCTTATATCGATGTGCGTGCCGTGTCGACCGTTGTCGTTACTGCTTGTAAATATATATATTTATTATTATTATTATTATTATTATATTATATATCGATATGACAATCTTTTGAATGGTAAATATTTTAATGTCCTGACTGTTATTGGTCAAATACAAAGGAACAAAGAATTTTCTAAGTGGAATGTTATACAACGCATTCGTCACAACGTTGTTCATTTTACATTTTGTAAAAATTTTATTATGAACATTTTGCTACCCGACAAAACAACATAAGAAAAGTAAAATTACTTAACTGTAGTTTTAAATCATTTTTGTGTCCCACTTTACTACAATATTTTTCTTATTTTTTTTAATACTCTTCGATTTATTATTCTTTGAATTTCATTTATTTTGCGATGCAGGTACATACATAGAAAATTATTGTATTAAATTACTCATCATTAGAATAATTTTGTTTGAGTAACGGGTAGCAAAAGTAGAGAATTAACACTAAATGCATGAGGATTGCAGGATTATTAGAATTTTTTGTGTTTGACTAACATAATATAGTATCTACCATTATGCACTTGTTGCTTTTATTTATTGCTTGTATTTGCACACGATTCTCATCAACAATTACTCGACATGTCTTATGAAAAATAGTTTAATTTCAGTTAATAGGGATGAAATGTAAAACGTTTTATATCCACATTATTTTTTTAAGGAACTAATTCTATTTCTGTTAAGAAATAAAACTTTAACGTTAATCATATGATCTCATTCGCCTAAATTAAATAATTAACTAAGTTGATCAGTAAATCTCCCGTAAATTCAAATTATTTATAGTAGAGGATGTTTTGGAACATATCTTTAACTTCAACTATGAATCAACAGTGTTTGTTTATATGCTAAACATTGTCCTGCTAAAATTGTTAATTATTTTACTTCCTTTCCAAAGTATTATACCTAAAAATTGTTTATTTGCAGCATTTAGGAAAAAATTATTGAATTTAAATTATAATTACATGATTTTAAGTCTATGTTACCTTTGGTAGTTGATCGTCTAACGTTCGACGAGCAACTGAATATTCAATACTCCAATGAACTCAGTTTATTTAACAGTTAATATAGTAAATAATCCCATCGTTTCCAAACTTATATATAAACCGCATTTTAATTTTGTTATCATGTACTTTTATAAATTGAATTATTTATTTATTCGTAGGGGTAAATAATTATTGAAATTTATTTGTAATTAATTTGCTATTTGGTATAATTTTTCGATGTAATGATATAATGGTGAATTGAGGTGTTTTTCGTAGGACACGTCGAGTTGAGAAAAGAAATAATTTTGGAATGTAATGCTTAATGCTAAATAGTAGTAGTACATCTTTCATAATTTCACCCAACATGCATTGCTAGTGATGGTAACATTTATAAATATATAAGTGTTGCTTAATGCGTTTGCAAGCCTTCATTGATAGTTGTGCCTTAATGCATTGCTTGCGTGTTCAATCCAGAAATTCTAACCAAACTTTCTATCTCACAATCTTACACAGTAGACTAGCATCAATCAATCAATCAATAAATCCCCTGGAATCTTTTCTTCCTGTCTTCTAGTCCCCAAGAAACACATAACCGCTCCTCTAGCGGGGTTCACGTTTTCCATCGCTCGCACAATTCACTAGTTAGCGATAGATAAACAAGAAACCCCTACAAATGGTGTGTAACAGTTGACTAATATTGGTTCTTTCTTCCTTTCCCTCGCCCCCTAACTCAACCACTAACGACACACTTTGATCCTTATTCGCAACACTTCCTTCCTGGATGTTACAGGCCTGTCGGAGTGTGGGGCAAAATCGTTGGAAGCTTGTGTGCCATTGCTGGTGTGCTTACCATTGCGCTTCCCGTGCCGGTCATCGTGTCCAATTTCAATTATTTCTACCATCGCGAGACCGATCAGGAGGAGATGCAATCGCAGAACTTCAACCATGTTACCAGCTGCCCATACCTGCCAGGAACGTTAGGTATGTCCAACAAGCTTCTTGACCACAAAAACGTTCGATACCCATTTGATTTACAATATTAGTGTCAGGTCTACCAGTTTTAGCATTCATGGAATACCTATATATTTGATAATGCAGATTTGTTTATTTTCTATAATATTACTAAATCTTATTGAAATATCAAGAGATATTTTATTTCTGTTTGGTTAAAATTTATCACTTTATATCTCTTTGTAGACGATTTTCTAATTATGATTTTTTCGTATAAATAAACAAGCCTAAATATTAAATGTCATATTACATATCCTCCATTTTTTTTTTAACGTACATTATCTTTGTTTTTACTTGACAGAGTTACTATGTGTTTATTTATTAGGCACCAAAAACCTCATATTTTCCTAATAGTTATTAGGAGATAGATATCTCGACTTTAAGAGCACGAATTTTCATCAAACGTGAAGAAAATCATATATTATTCTCCGAATAAAAAACTTTCATAAACGGGGAATTACGTGCAGTTTTTCTTTCCAATCATATTTTATTTACTTGGTGCAAATGCATGCATATACCGGATGTCCTTTTTCGACCCGCAACATAGCGAATTCCCATGGTGAATCTCCAATTACGTATTCTATCTCTACTATGAGTTTTGGACAACAATTTTCTGAACCTTTTCACTGCAGCATTTTTTTATTTTATTTTTTTAGCGTGACACGTTATGTATTCATAAAACGTATACAAAGCATTTGAAAGCGCGTGGGATATAAACATATGACTCGTACCCCCGCAAGAGCTGCAAAACACGCCCCATGAAAACAAATATGTTTATTGGCTACTGATATCCCATCTCTCGTATAAATACAGCTATAACAGTATACAGTAATATCTTCTTAGATAAAGACACGTTTCTCAAAAGTGTTACGTTAAGGCATGTTGATGTTACGGTAGAACTGTGGTAGAACGTAGAACTGACAAATCTATATTTTTCTCTTCTAGCAACGGTATCTATAAATTTCTGAAAGATTGAGATTCACATAAATAATTTCGTAAAACATGTCATCTTGAACCAGACAATATCTACAATATTTCGTAACTACGAAATTTCATTATTGTAGATATGAAATGGAATATTCCAAAAAAATATAAATATAGCATTTTACAACTACAATAATAAAATTTCGTTTTAAAAAGATTATGCCATTTTGTAGTTATTTTATGGTTTTGGATGGCATACTGGTGTAGGCTCTTAAGAAAATTGTCTAAAATTCAAAGTAGAGTTATAATACGTAATAAAATAAATAATTTACTGTAACGCCAACAGAAATTGAACTTACGGTACATAGTTTTACTGAAATGTGTTGGTATAATTATTTTAGGATACTTGCAAATTCTGGAATCTAAATTTTAAATATCTCTAGAAATGTTTGAATTCTTTAGATTATTCATTTAGCAGAAAGTACAAGTACATTAATTTCTTTGATAATATCTTTTGCATAACAAATATTTGAAATAGTTTGCATATTATTTCTCCATTTTCCTATTTACTAATTCCATTAAATCCTGACTGAGATTTTCCAGGCATTCATCTTAGTAATTCTTTGAAGCAGACAATTATATAATTTACACCAATGTCTTCTTAAAATTAGTTAATTTGATTTACATTAATTATCTTATAATTATTGAAAAACAAATACCCTAAATTACTTTGGTACTGGAATAAGTAATTTTTTTATTTCATGGGTTATTTCAATGTCTATTATTCACAAACCAAATTTACCATCGTTCATCAACGTTTTTGTGGTAGTTGGGCTCTTACAAAACGCAGGTGATTACATTTATGTCATTAGATAAACCTCACATGTCAGGACTTGGACATAGACAAAAACTCAAGGTAACCTTAATATTACAGCTAGAAGCTAATCGTTGCTGCTGTAACTGTAATGTAATACTCCTTGACATAAGTTTAAATTTGGTAATATGTAGTTTACCAAGGAAAAGCTAGACAATTAAATATCCACCAAGAAAATGTTTCTATAATTATTATACTTGCTTGTATCGGCGATTTTTAAATTATAATACTAGTTAGTGACTAATGCCTATATATACTAAATTGTGGACAACTAATTCACGGGTGTTGTTAATTTGTTGGACATTCAAATCGAATGCCTAGCGTTGTATATATAATTACGCTAGTTAGTACTTGTAACTTTTCTGTAAGCTATAACCATTACCGAATTCCTGTTTAGTAAATTAAAATTGCCTTAAGAATCCTATAACTATTTTTCATTGAGTCAAGATTTTGTAATAATTAATTTTCTATTTGTTTGGTTAGTTAAAAAGATACAGAGAAATATGTAACTGTAGTAGAAGTAACTATGATGAAGATAAGGGAGCGGAGAAAATGATTGTGATAAATGATTTTAGGTCAGCATATGAAGAAGAGTTCGTTGTCAGAGTCGTCATCAGATATAATGGAACTTGAAGAAGGGATTCTTTTAACGAGAGATCAATTGTCCAAGAAACAGAACTGTAACCCTCGCCACAATAACAACATCAACGCAATGAGCATCGAGACTGACGTCTGACTACTGGGTAAGTCCAGCTTCACTCACACCCCATTCATAGAAGTACTAGTAACTAAATAGCTAATAGGTAAATATTTTACACAAAGAATTAAAAATTAGATTTACTACAACAGAATTAATGTTGCTTTGAAGCAGTCGTAGTCACATTATTTCTGTAAATAGTTTATGACATATAGAAATTTGAATAGGCCATGATGAACAAGCACCAGGAAAAGGAAATGGTTATGACTATTTTGAAAGATCGCAAACGGTTTTGAACGCCACTGTAGCAGGATAAAGTACTATTTTCTGTGCTTTATTGATTCTATCCTGAGAATACATGTGTCTCCCTAGACTATTACATATATCGTATTGTTTTACCGTTACTCGTTTGCCATAAAAACATTTCACTTATAATTTAACAAGAAATACGCTTAATTAAGTTGACATTTCTCCGAAAATATTTACATTCAATGAACGTGTCGAAATCAATGCGAAAGTCTATTTCGATTGCATTATTTGGTGTAATCTGTTTGTGTGTGTGTGGCAAATTGTATGTATAGGTACTTATCGTATAAAATATCCATCATCGATTTGTGTGCGTGTGTGTAAGTGTGCGGCTTAACGTCCGCCGTACGATTTATATTGGCGTCGGGACGGCCGAGTGCATAGCCGCCTTCAAGTTCCGTAATGCGCGCCGTGTCTCTGTCTGAGTCATGCCTTTTCCTGCCCGAACGAATTATGTGCTACCTAAACTTGCGGATGCCCCAATTTATGCCATAGCTAAACCTGCTATAACATAACCTTCTTGTGCATGCCCTTTCCTTGTCTTGCAAATATTCCTTCACTCCCCAAACTTACTTATTCTGAATGTAAATATATATAATTTAAATTTACTCAGAAAGTACACGCATATAGCTATAGTATAATCCACGTAAGAAGAACAATCTTTTAAAATGAATCTCCTCCATTGTGAGTCTAGAGCTGCATTCATAGCGAGCCAATTAGTAATTATGATTAGAAATTACAAACTATAATACTGTATTTCGGATATTATATATTAATTCACATTATTTTTAGTAACAATTTTATAAAAATTATACAAAATGTTTATTCAATATATGTTTCTTATAAAATATTGCAAGATTTTAAACTGTTTCTTATTTATTAAAGATTCGCGAATTCATAAAATAAAATACATACATTGTAGCAAAAACTGTGGATCTTGAAAATAAATCTTCTAAAAGGGAACCTAAGTATTATACGCTGAAGAAAATAACTGACTTATTATGTAAATAAATTAACAAACAAAATGTACAAAACAATGTTGTTCTACTGCATCCACCTCGTAATTCACTAAGAACGAAGTACCTTTGTTTTATTGTGTACAAACTAAATTTAGGTTGTTATAGTACTTTCTAATATTATATGTTAAAGGTCATAGAGGAAGAGGGTAATAAAATCCTTACCACAACACAGCCGCTGTAAAAGAAGCTAGGGTGGCCTTCACTCGACCATTTTTCCTTCCTGTATTTATAATAATGCTTTATTCCTTCTACAGTTATAGCACTAGAGCGTTCACAGAAATACTCACACACACACACACAGATAAATCACAATTTTATTAATATTAAAAACCGTAATTATTTTTAGATTTGTATCTTTTGGTCATTATACATGAATGACCTTAAGATTTGTAAAGATTTGCGATTAATTTTTATAATGAGACTTTTGTGCACATGTAATTGGAAAATTTACTGCATGTTCATGTGCTACATTTCTTTTGTAATTTGCTATTAATGAGTACTTCTATTCATGGTTGGAATACTGCATTGTGTGTAATTTGGCCCGCTTCCAATAATATAAGGTCGCGCTATTATTGAGCCGAGTGACGTGAAAATTAATTACGAGATGCGGAATAAGATGAGAGTTATGTGCTTTTGTATAGTAACATACATTGATTCATGTTGAACATAGATATTAAAAGCCGGTTGCCACTATCCCATTCACCATCCAACTTTCCGTTTTCATCCTATAAAGATTGTGATTGATTAGAAGAATTATTAGAATGGATTAGTAAATAAATCAGCGATATGAAATATTCTAAATGTAATACTGTAATATATATATATATATATATATATATATATATATATATATATATATATATATATATATATATATATATATATACAAAATAAAAGACTTTATTAATTGTATCCGTATGTTGTAGTGAAGGAGGCGGTGAGCCCGTGGTGTTCCCTCGTGCTCCGGCCCCCAGATGGCGGCAGAGACCGCCGTCAGCAGCAGCAGCAACAGCAGCAACAAGAACAACAATTGAAGAGTACGACGACAGCGCCGCCGACAACGCCGCCGACGACGACGACGAGTACGAATACGATGCGGCAATGGCGACAGTGCGCTCGCCGTAGTGTGCTGTTGTGCAGTAGTGTGCTAGCCGTGCTGTGTGCTGACAAAGACTTCTCGAACAAACGAACAACTTATCAAATATTGTCAAATAATACATACTTTGCCATCAGATTTTTTATTACGGTTGTTTTTATTACTTAAGCCGTGTTTTCGTCTAGATGCATATCGAATGTTGAGTGAGGTGACAGTGGTGCTCGCTCCGGCCGCCAGGTGCGCGAGCGTCCGCGCACGCGCCGTGCTTCTTCTTATTCCCGCCGCCAGCCATCTTCCAAGTCAGTCCAAGACACGTTTTCATTATTATTATGATTACTATTAATTACTCATTACAATTAATTACTTAATTCATTATTATTATTATATACGATAAAAGAAAAAAAAAACTTATCTATCTAAATAAAACTAAACTAAACTACTTAGTCCCGTCGGCTCTGTCTGTATCCATCCGCCCCGCTCAGCACCGTGCTGTGCTAAAAATATATTTATTAATTAATTAAATACCGGTACTTATAGTAGAAGTATAAAAACTATTGTTTATCAAATCAATTATTAATTAAATTTAATTAATTAATTATTGTACAGTTACTGTAAATTATTAATGATGCCAGAAACGAAGTAGGCCTTTATTATACAAGTAATGTTCCACTTTTCAAGTAAGATACAATAATCTACGATATTTTTAACTCTTAGGGCGTTCCGATCGAGCAAGTCGAAACCATTGTAATATAAAACAAAAAAAAAACGCTTTAATAAATTAAAAAAGACAAATATTTCTCTCTTGTCTCGCTGCTAGTCTTGTAGGAGAAGGAAATGCAATTTTACCAAGTTATAAATACTACGCTAGAAAAAGTACTGTTATAATAATTAAATTTGAGAAAACTAAAAGTTAATTACTCATTAGCCGAACGTAGTGTTTCAATGATTAGACACGTTTATATTCTTACATTACATGGTACCGTGTTTCCCGCCGTGCGGCGCCCCCCCAGAGTGTGAGTGTGGAGAGTGCGCGGGCGGCCAGCCCCAAAATGCTCGGTGCAGCTCGGCGCGGCGCGGAGCGGGCGTTTTATGAACGCGCGCGCGTTATCCTGCCAAACGAAAACAAAACAAAACAAAAAAATATTACAAAATATTAGCAAAAAAAATTTAATAAATATAATATATGATGCGTGTGGTAACACTTAAACATTTAACAAAAAATTATATAAAAATAATAATATAAAACGGCGGGGGCCGACGGGGGACCCGGGGGAAGTGCCCTGCCTCGAATGTGCCCCCATACCCCTCTATATTATATACCCACCGACACGGACACTTTTACTACTATAATACATATACAATTAAACATGACATACACACACACACACACACACTATGCCGACAGTCGTATTCTTTTTATGCAGATTCATTACCTAATTCAAAATCAGTTGAACCTATTTTACATAATAACTGAATTTTAAAAATTATTATTGCACGCAGAAACGCTAATAAAACTGGATAAACGCACGTCTTTATCTGCAAACAAGCTCAGTTAAAATATTATGATGTTCAAACCTTTAAAGAAAAAATGCGATAATCAATTGTTCTAATAATGAAATACTATAAACAAATGTAGCACAACAACATAAAAATTGGTTAAAGAAATCGATCGTTTATAACGTCCTTGAGATCTAGGATTACTTTCGAGTGTATATATTTGTATATTTATTAAAATTACATCAGCAGAGTATTATGATACAAGCGTTCATACTAATTCCGAATCAATTATAAAGAATACGACTAGTGTCACACTATCGTTGAAATGAACAATGAAAAAGAAGAGGTTCATCATTGTTTATGAAATTTCTTGTTTTCCATCGTAGATGAATTTGGATGAAACCAATGATAGGCACACACACACACACACATGAAATTTTCTTTGAAAATAACTCTGTCTCTCTCTCTATCTATCTATCTCTCTCTGTATGTCGGTGATATATATATATATATTTGTTACAATATTTTGTGTGAACGAGAAATGCGTGCGACAACAGCACGTCGCGAGCGGGCACGCGCGTACGCAGGCGCAAACCGACGCCTGCCCGCAGCCATCTTAAAAAATAATATGAACTAAAAACAAAACGTAGGCTTATGAACAAAATATTATTACCTTAATGACTAAGAATTTAAAAAATGATAAAAAAAAAACCACTGTTCTGTATTAAGAGAGCATGATTTCTTGTTAAATAAGTTGATACGTCATCAGAGAAAACAATTTGTTTTTTGGGGCACTGTTTTAAGTGTTCGTATATTTTTGGGCTGTGTGAAGCTTAACTATACTTTAAAATATGGTTGGAATAGCTTTTTGCCTAGTTCAAATCTTATACCAAGTTAAGGAGTTTATCGCAAAAATAAATAAAAAATTAATTAAAAACGTAATGAATTCATTCCGCATTGAGAGTTGTCAGCGCCGCCCCTTAGCCCAGCCCAAAGCCGCCGCTGCCGCCGCAACTGGCGCGAGTGCTCCGCGTTCCGTGGTCATCGTCTCGTTACCGTTGCCGACGCCGCAGCAGCCGTAGCATTCACCGTTTCCGATCCACTTTCCTTCCATCCTTTATTACTAAACATAGCACTAGTACGTATTACGAAATATAGCAAATTATTAAAGACAATTATGTCGAATGAGTGAGTACATCGTCAACCAACACAATATACTCGTCTTGGAGGAAACGTTCGGCATTATAACCAGAGATTCGCGATCATTTTACAGATATATCGTTTGTTATCATTTGTTAGCATCAATCAACTTCTAACATTCAAAGGATAATTCATTCTAACAATAATTTCCTACCTTTACTACAACAATTGCTTTTTCCACAACTCCTGGAAACACAGTAAATTTCCTTGATATTTTAAAATGCAAGTTAATTGCATACTAGTTTTTATTTAAACATTTCGTTTCTATATAACTTGTCCTTTGAAATTACAATCTCAAATTTGATAGTCGTTATGAAATCTCAGTAAAGGTACGCTTAGAATGTTAAGAAATTCTCGGAAAATTAAGAAATATGGTCAGCAGGGTAAAGTTATCTAATTTATATATCTATATATCTATAAATTCCCTTTTTAAATTTGAATTTAGATTCTAGCATGTCCTTCTTTGAAATTAGCATCTAAAATTTGATAGTCGTACGATACTTCAGTAAAGATATGCTTGACATGATAATAAATCTTCGGGAAATTAAAATATATGATCAGAAGACTAAGATAATCTTATTTATAAATCTATCTATAAATTTTCATTTTAAATTTGAATCTAGACTTTATTCATCTCAGCAAAGATATGTCCGGCACGCTAAGTAAGGCCAATATATACTTGAAATGCTAAACAATTTACAGTAGTCTAAACTTTTCTTATCTATAAAACTGTTCTTCTATTTAAATTCTTTTAATCTTAGTAATGATATGCTTAAAATGCTTGGAACATTAAAAAATGTTCGGAACGCTAACCTTGTTGAAAACTGATTGGTTCCAACGACTAAAATTTGTTCGAAAGCACACGAATTATACTGTAAGCTCCGATTGTAATACCGAACACGTCATAACACACGAAATTAGCAAGTGACAAATGTGCAACAAGCCCTCGATGTCAATTATACGTGCCCGCGCAATCCATAACTTCAGTCCACTCGAACCCGGAGCGGAGTCGAATGTGGTGCTCCGGTGACGCATGTGGGGGGCACGACGCACGGTGTACGGAGCACTCCGCCCCAGTACCGTAACGTACCATAGTCGCTGAGTTGTTCGTTCATATAGTCTTGTATCTCTGTAGGTCGCAGTGTAGACGGTGAGTCAAGCTTTAGCCCAGCGCAAGTTTCATACGAGAGGATCACATGTGTTTCATAAGAGTCCCACTGCACTCTGGCAACCAAATACAAAATCGTATTAAAATAACTAAATATTACATAATAATAATAATAATATAAATCTAAAAATCCATAATATCCACGTTCACGCTCACCATTATCGCCGGTTCATTTCTCTTATGTTTACGCGTTTTATTAATAATTGCCAGTAAACCACTCAAATATGTTATATCTCTGATATATTGCATTTATATTTCTGTACTTGAAATACACTTCCCATTAAACATTTTGTCTCATGTGATATCCTAGAGATGCCCATATAAAGGAGCCAAAATGTTTACTTGGTTATTATTTACCTGAAGTAGAATCTATCAGAAATTTTTCGTAAATTTAACTATGGATTAATTGTTGTTCTCTGAATGTTATGTATCAGAGATGCATCTGTTAAAAAGATATTTGTAATGTGATATTTCAGAGATGTATTTCAAATTATGTATCAGAAATATCTATAAAGAGATGTGCCAGTAACATAAGCATGTGTGTTTACTGGATAATATGTACACACTTCTTAATATTACTATATCTCTTTTCTAATTATGTTTCCTAGTAAACACAAATATGTGTGTAACATCTGTAGTATTATATAACATTTAGAGAATATTGTCGAGTACAATGAAGTTAATTGTCCGATATATTGCAATTATACATCTGTGCTTTCTTTGTAATGTATCGGAAATGGGGCAGTTCTATTTCAAACAAGTAACAAATATTGGGGAACGTTCAAAAAAAGATAATTAAAAATGTTTATGCAAACTACACGGCTCTGTGCAGTGATTTTTCAGAGCATCGTGTCTGATTGTAATATATATGAGATGTATCATGCACGTGTGTTTACTGGGTTATAATAGTTCTTCTTACCATTCCCTAAATTCAACACGTCCAAGTTTGTGTGTAGTACGCAACAATGTTGTTGATTGCTGTTAATTATGTTGAGTATGATATGACACTAATATTCACAATTTGTTTTGATTCTTAACCCTGGAAACTGAGGATGTCCCCGTGCCTTGAACCATTTGTCGTAAGTTTATTTGCTCAAGTAACCGCCAGTAATTAATTATTGTCAATTGAAAAAAGAAAATAAAAAAACATAAACTTGACTTGTTCTGTTGGAATCTGCAGTGTCTTGCATGTGATCCTATCAGTGTAATAAATTATACATATCCATTTTGCTTGTGAGACAGGAAACCGAAAATACTAATAAAAATATACATACATTTATTATGTAAGATCATTTTTAAACAAAATAAGAAAACACATTGTAACAATATTATTATTTGAATTTGTTGTGTTTGTATCTCGCAGTGGATGTGGCTGGTTTTCCGCGCGTAATACTTTACACAATTTCGACAATCACTCAAAATTAAATAAGACTCTTCTTTTATCATGATTTTCGTCTGCTTTAGAATATTTAAGTTACATTTAGACAAGGTAATAAATTATTATTTATTAGCGAAATTCAATTAAGAAACACTGTGAAACAGAAACACGTCCAGACATGTCCACTCCTAGATATGTAAAGTTTAAAATTAAAATCAGGTTGTGAGAGTTAGAAACGTTACATTTAAAAAATGAAAAATACTATTACTATAATAGGTCATGGCTAAGACGGCGTCATGGCGGATATATGTCCATATTACGTACTATTTACCTACCGAAATAACATAAACCAGGTGTGTGCGAGAAAGCTGTGGCACCTGTTCGCTAGCAGTCCGTTTTGAGCTTTGAAGATATTCTAAACGCATAGGTATCGCTAGCGAACTAGTTGATACAGTTGTCGACGTACAAATTCATGCAATGTGCAAAAATCGAAATCGAAAAATAAAAACTAATAATAATCATTATTGTGTAGATAATCAATAATCAAAATACCGAACAATTTATTTATTTGTAATATGGAAGAACAAAACAAACGGAATACTTGTGTATATGTTAATGTTATTACTGTTGTTTCATTTGTTACAAGTTAATTTTTGAATGGGCAACTGTTTGTGAAAGCATAGCTCCAGACAGCTTTGTTATTGTTTAGTTTTCAAGTTGAAATACAACACATAACACATATACACAGTGACACTCGTAACACAAAATGTACAACAATGCAAACATACACACCCGTTTATTCATACAGTCTACTCACAGTACACACGCAGACACATATACTACATCCGTTTCGATTCGACCGTCGTTTTTACCTTATTTCTACAGTACTTTTAATTTATCCTCAACAATCCCACTCTTTCTACACTATAGTAATTGTAAACTTGAACCAATAATGCTCTAAGTGCCCTAAATTAAAATTACATACACAAATTTAACACATTATATTGTTTCTGTAAATTTTACTCACAAAGAAGAAAACATCTTAATATAAGATTCACTGATAACGTTTATCTCACAAATCTTGAGAAACTAAAATTTCAATCCACTTCAGTACACTGTTTCATATTTACTTAGCTATTTTTGTAAAATTAATTGTATAACTTAACTTGTATCGACTTGAATATTTGTGACATAAACCTACGAAATATGCTAATCAACACTTTACTTCTATAATATCCTCATTTACAAAAGTAGATTAATGATGATATTCGCCACAAGTCTGTAAATCGATAAGGAGAATATGTAAAATTTAAAAGGAGTTTAAAATATATGAAATGAATTGCAAATATAACAATGCTTGATTCTACTAAATATATCGAACATAATTCTCGTTTTATAATATGCGTAATACTAAATTAAATATGTAGTCAATAAAGACAAGGCTGGCCTTTACTGTTTTTACAGATTATTCTTACAAAATGACAAGCTTGCGATGATTCGCACCATAAAACTTGTCCAATGTTACTTCAAAACAAGCGACATAACAGTGTGGCTTAGTGGCTTTAAAGTGGATAATGAAGGAATGTAAGATAAACGTGGTCATTGTAAACATTGTATTTGTTGTGTGAGTAAATCAATGTACAGATATTGTAATTTGCACTTAGAGCCTTAGTTAGTTCATGTATATAATTATAGAATCGAAAATTTCGTTTTAAAAACATGATTGAACCAATTTGTTTATCTGTCTCGAAGTTCACATGTGAAGATGCTGTGTATATTATTAAGTAATAGAAATGCCATTGGGCGACAGTCAGTGTCCCCTCCCGTACGTTAGTATAATGGAAAAAGCAACAAAATACTTATTATTATTATAACGAAGATACATAAAATAAAATACCAGATTTCTAAAGCGTTCATTTGTGGTGGAGGATGCCGTCACAGACGGACAACAAAAACAAACAAACAGAAATAACACACCTCGAGTTTTAGTTCGTGTTTTCGTCTCCGAAAGTCCGCACACATTAAATAATAATAAATTAATTTTACGCAGCCGTACTCTGAAAACGCGAGAGATTCTACAAAACATTGTATTGTATCGTTTTAATGTTTCGTTCGATGGGCCGACGCATCAGCCCGGACCCGCCCGTTTGCGGACCACTATTGACTGGACACGAATTACAGTGTACATAGGCATTAATTGCTCAACATTTAATATATCAGAATGAACGTTTGTGAAAATTACGTGTGCACAAACGAGCGTTTGGTTCTGGTCGCGGTCGGCTCTCATTTCATTTGCCGGCTAATGTTGACGTTTCTTTTTCTTTGGATCGAATCCAACACCGAAACACCAATTAACTTGTATTGAAAGTGTGACCTTGAAAAATAAATAAAAATTATTATTAATCATACTCTGATAATAATGTACAGAATGACGTCGAATTCCTTTCGATCTTTATAATGCGTTTTGCGCTTCTGGAAACGTCTTCATTGGCCGACGAGATGAACCCTTGTGATTTATTTGTGAAAGTCAGTATGAATCTAGTCATGTTTGTTACAATTTAAAATATTTTATAAATGTTGATTAATATACGACATTCCTATTTCACACCTGACTTCGTTTATTTACCTGCTCCTCCATATTTACACTTTCAGAATCTCATTCTGAGATAGTTACAACCAAATGACTTCCGAGTGACAAAACCACGTATGTTAATAGAATTGGTTGACTGTAAGATAATATATACGAGTACATCATATTTAAAAAATAATACAAGAAACCCTTACACACAGACAATCTAATGAATAGTTTTCTTACTAATGCTCAATACAATTTAGCTGCTAAAATACGTATTTGGCTTTCCAAATACTTTTGAATTATGGGTGTATTGTGTTATTTTTTAGGGAACAGCCACAGACTTCAAGTTCAATTATTATGTTGCTTGAATGTGTGTCTGTGGGCCCAACTACTATGAAGCAAACTCTTGAATGATTTTGAATGTATTGTAATGTAACAGATTCAACCTCAGAAACGCAACCGTACCTATGATAGTATACGAGCTTCATTCACTGAGAGTTCCATGCATCATTGAAAATCAGGTACAGTCTTTATATTAGAATCCTCATTAAATCTTAAATGCTGCATTTCAATACGAAAATAATATGAAAGTTATAAATGGTATTGTGTATTTAAGAGCTGAAGTATCCTTCAGAATTATTTATTGAGTTATACAATATTAAACACTAATTATAAATACTTGGCAATTACAGATATATATAATTTTGATTTACAATATATTTTCCTATTATAACATGAAAACACACATCACAAATCCAAATTCTAACATGGAGAAGGCAACGGATTGCTTTTGAAATCCATTTGTTCCACTTTCCTCGTAATTAATATTGTTGTGTTGAAATCTTACAAAGTTTGCATTGGAAATGTTATTTGTAAGATTAGTATTGCGTTGAATAACCTATGTTGACAAAAAGAAAAACATAATAATAACTAAGTTATATATATATATATATATATGTTAGTGTTGTATTGGTATGAATTGTAATTTCAAACTTATCGCAAATTTGTGTAACTTTGAAATATTATTAGCTATTCCGTAAACAACGTATCCAATTCTAAAAGAATGCTATGCCCTCGAACAAAATGTTAATATTATATCAAGTAGCAAGGTCTTGTGTCAGTAACATTCTCGGAATAAATATATTTCTTCTATTTCATAGAAATTCGTTCATGTCTTCATAATTCCAAAAATATTTACACCTATGCTTGTTATATTATTCTCAATAAACTATGTTATCACTATATTTTAAGACATTGTTCAATGTGTTCTTGTAGCGTTTTAATAGAACTACATATTTTATACTTGTACTAAATAATTTTGAAAGTTCTAAGCTGGTTTAGTATTACTAAACTAGCTTTTATACGAAATTCATATTGCAGATGATAAAAAAATATATTACAAACAGTATCTACCTGTAATGTTTCTGTAACAAAACTAGTTGTATATGCTGGTTCATCTGCAGATACTTCACATGAAAAAACACCACCCAGATGTCGCGGAACATTCAACAGGGTAAGTCGTTGAGAATTTGAATTATTTAACTGAAACAGAAACAAAATTTACAAATCAGTGCAAAGATTTATATATATATATAATAAATACTAGCATTCATAAATACATATTTCATACATCTATATGAAGTCCTGGCAAAGGAAACACTTGTATTTTAGGCTTCTCCCTGGGCAAATATCTGTATATTTCATGGGTGCCTCTGTACCATTTTACAGAATATAGCGGGTCGCCTTCCAGTTCATACAGACAGTATAACGTTGCATTTCCCCCTTCAGGAATGAATTTTGGAACTAGTAAACGAACATTTCGTAAAGACTGGCCACCTATAAATTAAACCAAAATACTTTTATAAATATAAGTTTATTTTATGCTGATGAGGACAAAGTTTGAGTACCAAAATAACACAGAGCACGAAGTTAAAAAAATGCGTTCAAAATGTTTACGGCGTGTCTGTCGCTAAGCGGCAACATCAAAACTAAAGTGGCTTTGTTGTTTACTGTTTTTTAAAAGTACTTATTTTTTCCACATTATTAATGGTGCTTCTTTTAAATATGTGAAATGATGCATACGGTTATTTATGATCAGTTCTAATTATGTCATGAATAGAAGTATTCTTGTTTAAACAAGATTGATGACTTTTATAATTTTTCATGGCTGCCTGAACTTAAGGAATTGTTGGCGCCACCAATGCTTCCAGCTTGTCACAGGTAATTTATGTTACCTATGAATTTCATAGAATAAACATGTTTATAACCACTGATTGTTGCCGACGACACATTTAACTATTCACACATGTTCAATTTATATTAGTATATTACTTCAGTTTTAATATCACAGATTATTTCCCAAAATATAAAATCAATAGATATATTTATTATTATTAATATCAGTGGTAAAAATTCTTATCAATGATATTTATAAATTTTACGAAGACAATTACTGATTTTTCTCAAGATAATAGTTAATTATACTATTATGTCAATGTTTCATGTATATATTGCTTAATAATTTACCTACACGTGATTTGTTAAAAATAAACAAAAAACGACCTAACTATTAATATTGTTTTACAGATTATATTAACCCGTCAGCACTCACGTTATGAGCATTTTGCTCACGCTCGATTTAAAATGTTAATAACTTTTTTTTTTCTTTAAATGGAATGGGAAGTTTTTCTACCATCAAATAATATTATTTATTTTGAAATTATAAATTTCCCAAATCCGACAATTCTAAGTAAAGCTGAAAAAAAATTATTATTTTCATGCATATCGGAAATTGTGAGCATTTCTCTCATCACGAGAGTAAACGTGTATGCATGAAAAATTTACTTTCGGTTGCGGTCGGGCTTAATCGTGCATCTTCGTTTGCCTCCGGATGTTCGGCTACATTCGCTTTAGCGCATTAGTTTTAAAACTCATCCGTTACAAGTGCAATATACATTGTATGGACTGTGAAACTAAACTAAAAAAACACGATGAGGATTGTCAATTCAACTAGCTTTATGTGTTAAATTATTTTATAAAAATAACATTTAATTTTAATATTTAAAATGAATAAATAAAATTTTATATACAAATAAACTGACTCCAATTAACAATCTGGGTTATGATTAAAAGAAATTTTAATTATTGCCTTCTACAATATTTTACCTTTTGAAGATCACATAATAATCAGATATGTATAATATTTTGAATTTGTTAATCATACATTAAAAAAAACTATCTAAAAATATGTTGAGGTTATGATTTATAAATTTAAATAAAAACTAAGCGTGCGAGATATTTGACGCATGCGCACAGAGCGTGAGCAAATCTCTCATCACGCGAGTAAAGATCACCGAAAGGTTCACGTGAGTTCTGACGGGTTAAAAGAAGAGAGAAACTTTGTATATTTTGTACTTTCTTATTAAGAAATTGAAATGGATAAAATCGGTTCGGTTTATCTTCAGGTAGGTAAACTAATATAAGGGTAGTGTACACATTGGCGGCAACTGGCACTGCATTTACCGCCAAAATAACTTATGTTAAAAGAGATTCAAAAAATTAATTTGGCTAATGAAAAATTTATTGGTAGATTTATGTAACAATCTTAATATTTAAGTCAAATATTTAAAAAATTAAAACACAACTTACTATCAATACACACAATAAGACACACGAACAGAAACAAATTCATTTTCACTGTATAAACATTTTAAACTAAATCACTATGTATGTGTAACAAAGTCTGTCAGTGTTTCTACAAACGCGTATCATTGGCGCGAATGAGTGTCCATTATTATTATAAATATGGCAAAGACATGAACGACAGTGAGTAACACGCGTCTGTCTGTCTGGATGAACCTGGTGTTCAAGTGGACGGTATGCGACAATGCGTGCAACTGTTGGCTCGACACTTTCTGTTGCACACCTGCTCAGAACTTGAATTAAAACTATTATTAGCTGGATATGCTCTTAGTCTTAACTGTTTGTGCCATCTGTGAAGTCATCTATTTGTCCAGAATATATCACTTCATGGGCGCAGCGACGGTTCACCCGTTAGGGCTTTTGATTTCCGATTGACTAGTACCCTAAATGAAAAAGTCTAAAAAATAACCTTTTAAAGGGAATCAATAACAAATTAACACTAGCGCCCCTCAAAACCTTAATCCACTGCATGGACGCAGAATACGTCAAAACATATCTAGTCAAATCACAGTATTTCACAATCAAAACAGACCTCAAAGTATTAATACAAATAAAATACTTCTTTCGCCTGCTCTCCTGATACTATTTATTTTTACAAAAATAATACAAAAATGATTCAAGAAAATAAAAATTGCAAGAAGTATTTTCAAAAAAATAACACATTTGCGATGACTAAGCGCTGGTGGTCAATATCTATATGATATGACCATATACCCTGAGAAGCATGTGTTGTCCAAATTACAACTTTTGTACCAGATTATAATTTTAGTAAAATATTAACCAAACTCAATGGAATTGGAAATAATTCGTATTTCTATTCTATTCTAAAATACTTTCTTTTTTTTTTTAATTAAGCCACATTGATTTTATATGTTGGTTAATAATATTGGTATTGTTGATATTTTCATCTGTTTTAAAAAATGAAACCCTAAGGGCTGCCCTACGCTTACGATATATTCTATGGCCAAAAACAAAAATTGTATAGTTCGGCGCTCATGTATCACTTGACAGACGCAAAGTAAAAGGGAGGAGGCATGACAAAACCACAGGCGTCCTAACAAGCCGAAATAAACTCAGCCACCAAGGATTCTTCAAATTGTTATACTGTTGCAGAAAACCAGAATATAACATCGTCAAAAAGTAATATATATTATACATAAAAGAAACTTGTGATATATTGTTTCAAATGTCTCAAGAAACATGTGTTTTTAGAAGCATATTATGAAAAATTATTGAGAAAAAAAAATATATATATACATAATTCAAATATTAACAAAACTTTATTATACTTGATCCTTATAAATTTATATAAAATATTATCGGGTGTACATATTATTCAATACAAGTTCTTTACAAATATATATTTTCTATTACAATAAAAATGCAATAACAATATATTTTAATGTCTTTTACTTAATTTTAAGTATTTTTACCGAGATATTAATCCTAATTCGCTGTCTATGCTTAAACGTTTTGGTCACATCGTTTGTAATCATTTTGTCATGTATAACGGCAGCCAAATAGGTGTCTATTTTCAGATAATAAATAATAACATATGGAATGACATTACTTAATTAATCTTATGAAATATGAAGTTATTAACATAATTAATACTTGTGGGATACACGTGGGATTTGCATTTAGATATGTTACACTTGAGTGTTCCGCAAATTAAATTTTAATAGAGAAAAACGCAGAATTTATGTGCCAAGTTATTTAAGACAAAATATAGACACAACAAATACATATTGGAAATAAATTTACATACAACATTATTTCATTTATATAAAATCACTTTGCATGATCATTTCCTAATCTCCCAAATTTAATATTTTTGCCAGTTTCGAAAATAAATAATCATTCGCAAGAATTGACATTGTACATTTTTAATTATAAACTCAATATTATTATAATATATTTGCTTATATTTAATTTATCTTCATTTATGACAATATCGAAATTTTACTGTAGAGTAGTAGTTGAAATATATTATTAATGGATTTTTATTTATTATAATTAATATAAAACAATAATACTAATCAAAACAAGGAACTGGATATTTGAAACTAGACATTAAATTATCTTTCGTACACACAAAAGTATAAGAGAGATATGGTAAGCAAGTACATACATAATAAGAGAAATTTAGGATTTTAGTTGCTGATATTACCGTGATAATATTGGTCGTATTCTATGGAATACAATTAATTTAGCGATAATAAATTTTAACCTACTGCTGACATGGTGTCATTGGGAGAAAAGTTATAAATGTAGCGCCATTTGCAAAATGGTTGCATTTGTAATAAAAAATAAACAAATTCAATACTGTAATAAAAATAATTAAATATATTTCTTTGCTATTACATATTATAGTAGATATAGTGAATATAATTTTTGTCAACAAATTATATGGTTTCCGTGCAAGACAACCTGCGAAATAGCAGCATTAGTATTTTTCAAATGGAATGATTGATGAAGTACCAAAATACGACACAGCCCAATAGAATACGACAAATGTGCTCGCTAAATCAAAAACTACTGCATTGAAAATTTCTACTAGCCTAAAATTCGTATACGCTACAAAATAATTCCCTACTGCCTCATAGATGTCAACGTTTTCTGCATATTCTTCATACAGATCATTTTCATATTATTACAATATCATACACAATTCAATGTTCAATCACAAGATTTACTATTACTTAATTATTACATAGTTTAACAATTCAGTTAACTTCTTTGAATTAAAAAGAAATATTTATAAAATATTTTCTGTTCAAATAAGCATGAGATTCCTATTTTTTCATACATACATACACACCTACATAACGCCTTTCTCAAAAATGGAGTGGCAAACAACTTTTCCAATTATTCACAATCTTTGTCCAGGCAACTGGCATGTTATTTCCCGATGATCAAATAATGTATCTGTTCATGACCTAACAAATATTTCACCGAATTACACTGAATCACTATTTAATAAACAAATATATTTACTAAGTAAATAAGATCTTATGCCTTCCAATATTTAATACAAAGGACAAATATATTAACTATCCTTCATAGGAGTATAACAATTCCAGCTGTATTCATTTGCTTCATGATTCACGTAATCTAAATAATTATACATTTCTAATAATGTAAATATAATTATATCACGTATTTAAAACGTATAAGTTATGGTTATCAAGATAACACCCATAGTGTATTGATATCATAAAAAAAGTTGCATATCGTCTCAACAAATATGCTGGATTCCAGAATTACAAAATTCTACCCTAGTGTTCATATATCCTATTGAACAATTGAAGGAACTATAAACTAAAGACCGTAATCATATAAATAAAAAGCCACTTTAAATAGAACTACCTTAATATCCATGGAAATTATATGCAATCTCTGTATACCTAATATCAATTGATGTAAGTTCATCAGTCTCATTATTATATTAAAACTACATTAAGTAAACTACAACATTTAAAATTTTCTTTTGAATACAGCTCTAACACTTTGGCTTGTTATAATATTTATTTAATATGCAAATATTGTAGATTAGCGATGCTCCATCATACGACTAACACATTCCGAAAAATATAATATTCTAATTTTTCCAATGTGAATCAAATCCACATGCAGTGTCTGAATCCGAGTCTTGGTGATGTGGGTGTCCTGGTAATGACCGTTTCTGGTTCGGGGTACCAGGGATACTATGACTAGAAACGTGTTCTTGGGAATGTTTCAGTTTTCGTTTGCTGTGAGGTATTAACTTTGGGGCGCACATCTCATTCTCCTGTAAAATTAAAATAAATAAAATATATATCTTATTTTTTTCGAGCAGCTATGCTCAATCGAAATTCTTTATTAGATTGAAAAGAGTATTACTGGTCTCATGTAAAAATAGACATTAAATAAATGCTGACAACTCATTTGATAAAATGTAAAGATGTAAACCTTGTTATGAATTAGATAAAGAAAAGTGGTTTGAATTAAAGTCTTGATTTACAAGCTTCAAAGAAAATTCGCGACCGGTTTCGTTCAATAGGTTGCTCATTATCAAATTACCGGATAAAACATTTTGTTGTAAACTAGCTTAAATACACATACATTTTATCAAAATTCAAAATATAATTAAACAAATAAATTAAAAGTGATATCATAGAAAGACTAATGATAACGTTTTCCTTTTGTCTACAACAAAAGACTTCGTTTGCCGCGTAAATGACATAAAAAAGACATATCTATAAAATAAAAAAGATTGATTGATGAAGTATATCGATTTTAATAAAAAAAATTGAGAATAATTGGATGTTTCATGTAGGATATTCAAATGATACATACCTTATAAACATTATCCGCCGAACCCCAACTTTTATGAACTTTTTCTATAACATGATCAGCTGGTGCGATAGATCCACTGTTTCCTACTCCTAGAAAGTTACTGAATGCTTCTGTTGTCTTCTTAACCCGTACGTTCAGAGACCCTATTCTCAAGAATCCTAAATCTTTTTCTAAATAATAAAATAAAAATAATTTATATTAAATATATGAAACATAATATGTATGATTATTTGTATACCTGAAGATTTCTTCTGGATTTTTAACTCTGTAACAGAATGTTATATAAAATTAATAAAAACATTCAAATTTGATTATTATTTATTGATCATGCATCTAAAAATACAAATATAAAATTAAGAAACATGCTTTGTTTTAAAATAATAAACAATATAGTTAAATAGCAGTGCTAATTATTACGTGCTAGCATAATTACATAACATGATACAGTTTTATTTGCAATATACATAATATTAGTACATAAATAAAAGAATAAATAATGCTTCATGCAAAATATAATATGTTCATACAAACAGTGCACCATACTCACAAAACCTAATAATTATAATCTTAGACATCTATTACAATTAATAATCTAATTCTACATATATGTTTACTTCTCTGAAAGTATGTTTTTGGTAACAAATAATTAAAATTTTACTTAAAACATATTAAATAGTTTTATTAATAATCTAGTTCTACGTATATGTTTACTTTTTTAAAGTATATTTTTGGTAACAAATAATATAATTTTTTTTTTAAACGTATTAAATAGTGCTCCATGCATCATGCAAAATGGTTACAGTTATCGATGAGAAATAAGCGTGATTTTATTAGAATTAGGACCAGGTGAAGATGCCATAAATGAAACATCAGATTTAGCACGACGTTGCATAATCTTTATCGTTGGTTTGCGAATGAAACTTTGGCTTTTTGTTGCAGGTTTCTGTGCAGGTTTAGGTGTTAAAATTCTATACTCACTTCGATATGTTTCTGATTTCGATGTATTATTAGCAGATTTTAAGTATGACATCGGTTTTCGGCCGCTCCAATCACGCATATCTGGTTGGCCTCCTAAAAAATAAAAATATTACTATCTCAAAAGAACAATGGCACATCTTATTATTTTGATATTGTAATGGTCAACAAAAGCTCTTGGACATGGAAGTGATTAATGTATGTAGGTTTGTAAATTTTTCTATATGTCTTACCATAGACTTCAACCAATAGTTTGAAAACATCAACATGCCCGTATTGCATTGCAATGTGAAGCGGTGTGTATCCCTGGAACAAAAACCTAATTAAAAATCTAAATGTTAAAATATCTTTAAATATGTCTACTAAATACTAACTTGTATTAAATTTGTAAAAAGGAAGAATTAACATAATTCTAAAAAAGAAAATCAAACAAAATATAACTCAAAGAACGAAAGAAAATAAAATAACTTAAAATTTGGCATGTATCTTTTTTAATGTAGCAAAATTCAGAAAATGTCAACAAGAAACATTCAAGGGTAAAAAAAGACGAATAATATTCTTAAAATAATAATTGTTATTAATATCTCAACATTTCTTTATATTTATTTCAAGATACATTCTGTAAAATCTGTTAAATTTAGTCCATTGTATTTAACAGATTGTTTAACAAATTTAACACAGGAATTGTCTACGACAAATAAATAACAAATTTTAGTTGTGTTCGACAGAGGTTGAAAACAACGTAACGTACATTGAAAAATATATGTAAATGTCGTACACCAGCTGCTATCTAAACTTTAAAAGTTAATCTGAAGTGTCATATCTGATCGTATAACGATTAGAAAGAATTTAGGGCATCTGCTGGCATCCAATGGCCCATGAACAGAAGCCAAAACAAATTTTAGATGTTTTAAACTGACATAAACTATCTAACATGTTAGCACCATCAATAATATCCACACATTTAAATTTCAAAACAAGTACGTATCATATATAACGTTCGCTTTATTTATAATTAATGAATATATAAATAAAATTTTGTGAAAATCACAGTCAACAGATTTATTTACCAAAACAAGTAGATTAGCTAGATAAAAATACTATTATATCTCAATTTATATAAATAATTTATTTTGAAATGCTAGAGAAGCAGATTGAGAGAATATAAATATTATCTTACCCCGTTCTGTAGAAGATCAACCGGAAAAATAAAGAAATCAAAATATTAACCATAATAAATATTTACTATAAGATAGATGTATATACCGTTCTTGCATTCGGATCGGCGCAATACGTCCCAGCAATAAGTTTTACTATATCCATGTTACCATGTTTAGCAGCCCAATGTAGTGCAGTCTGTAACCAAGTAAAACACACAAATATTTAATTTGAAACTTGAAAATAATTGTAAAACATCGTAGTAAAACATTTATCTACAAAACAACATATTTATCTTCTATTCAAGTTACAGTGAAATTTACGAGGATCAGTAATACTAAAGATAGAAATAGGGATGACGAGTTATTTGGGATATGTAGTTCTACGATTGCAGTGACAAACGTCTTGAGTCGTGTATCTGATAACTATAAGGGGATCAAGTTCTTTAACGGTGGCATAAGTAAGTAAATTATCTGAACATGTCAGTGTCTTGTACCGTTTTCTACGATAAAGACAACTTTTTTCCACCTAACAGAATTTATTATATGTAAAACAGATCGATAAAAATAAAATTTAGAAGAATAAATTACAGCTGTAATACTGTTTTAATCAATAGATAGAAAAATACTTACATACTGATGGAATTCAGGTGGAGTCCAAGTCCAGGTGGAACATAAAAAAAAAGTGACGATATATTAGATTTTTTCAACAGAAATACATCAATAAACAGGTGATATACATTTGTGTTTGTAGAATGTTTCACATCTGGATAAGTCGTAAAATTATTTTGATATTTGCTACTTTTATAATTATATAGTGAACAAGTATAGAATTATATATATAACCACAGCGGTTATTGAATTTCTATATTTAATCAAGAAAACTGTCATATTTAGAACTAAGTTCAAAAAATTTAGCGCCATGTAATATATATATTTTTAATAGAAATAGAAAATTAAGTAAATTTATAATCCTGATTTTTGAAGAGAAAAAAACATCTACTATGTATCAGCAAGAAGGTTAATTTTCGTACTAATTTCTCTGTCTGTTGAGGAATTTATCCTGATTAAACGGAATCCCCCGATTAACAAGTGGCCCAGTTAATCGGTAACGACTGAATTCTAGTAATGTCTATCTGTTACTGTAGGTTTAAAAAGATGTGATCAAATTTTTGTCCAAATTTTAACAAAAACCTGGAATGTGTGAATACTGTGTTATTGTCAATGTTACCCTACTTTAATATATAAAATAAATTATAAATAATTCCTACTAAATAATGTAATTCCTCCTTAGATGGAGAAGATACATGAAAGCAATTATATTAATTTGAAGTTCAAGCAGATTTCGCACGATTATCCATCAAACGAGTTAAATATTCAAATTTAATTATCATAATAGATAAAAAATATAAATATTAACGAACATAATATATAATGTTATCAAAATTCGCATCAAAACGATAATGCTTAGGTTTGTTGATGATACGAGCAAAGTAAATATTAATTGCTAGTTTCATGTGTGCAAAGATTTGGTTAAATGGGTTACGGGGGCCTAATGTCAGGTTATATAACCGTGAGTGCGAGCCTATGGCGATCTAGTGGTGCAGCGAAGACGGGTGTTTGGCCGGCCCGACCGACCCGTTGCCTTGTCATTTGCATAATGATGATGATAACATATTAACACTGGTCAGCTGCGCGGGCTGCCGGCGAGAACTGGCAATTAGTACGGCCTGTCGGAATGATCGATCTACGCCCGATACAACCGTTCGTCCGGTCGTTTTGTTCAATTAGTGCATGACTCTCTTTCGTGGCTTGGCGAGGTTCAGCCCGATCTTGGACCTATCTCGAATTTTCAGATCACGATATAATACATACTGAACCAGTGGATGTTGACACTGCTCGAACACATTTTTTAAATTAGCTCGTTTTATGACGGGAAATGGCCATAGGACTAGATATAATCAGAATAATGCAGATAATATATTCCATTTATTTATTTGTAATTAGTTAATCGGTGAAATATTATTAATAACATGTTTGACGATTTTTACTATTTTACTTGATAATAAGGATGGAGAGGACGAATAAAAATTTAAGGTTGTATATAATACCGGTGCGATTCTGGTTTCCATATACTTGTTATTAATTATTTGATGCTGAATCTAAATGCTAAATAAGTTTAAAATTGATAAGAATTATAAAATTTAATTATGTTTAACGAAATTCAACACAATTAATTTTCAAATTTGGATTATTGTCCGCATAATTAACCCGTCAGAACTCACGTGAACCTTTCGGTGATCTTTACTCGCGTGATGAGAGATTTGCTCACGCTCTGTGCGCATGCGTCAAATATCTCGCACGCTTAGTTTTTATTTAAATTTATAAATCATAACCTCAACATATTTTTAGATAGTTTTTTTATAATGTATGATTAACAAATTCAAAATATTATACATATCTGATTATTATGTGATCTTCAAAAGGTAAAATATTGTAGAAGGCAATAATTAAAATTTCTTTTAATCATACCCCAGATTATTAATTGGAGTCAGTTTATTTGTATTTAAAATTTTATTTATTCATTTTAAATATTAAAATAAAATGTAATTTTTATAAAATAATTTAACACATAAAGCTAGTTGAATTGACAATCCTCATCGTGTTTTTTTAGTTTAGTTTCACAATCCATACAATGTATATATATACTTGTAACGGATGAGTTTTAAAACTAATGCGCTAAAGCGAATGTAGCCGAACATCCGGAGGCAAACGAAGATGCACGATCAAGCCCGACTGCAACCGAAAGTAAATTTTTCATGCATACACGTTTACTCTCGTGATGAGAGAAATGCTCACAATTTCCGATATGCATGAAAATAATAATTTTTTTTCAGCTTTACTTAGAATTGTCGGATTTGGGAAATTTATAATTTCAAAATAGATAATATTATTTGAAGGTAGAAAAAGTTTCAACTTCCCATTCCATTTAAAAAAAAAAGTTATTAACATTTTAAATCAAGCGTGAGCAAAATGCTCATAACGTGAGTGCTGACGGGTTAAAGGTTACTTTGGTCAATGGTTCTTTCTCATAGAATATGAGTGTATTATTGTAGGTGGCGTTATTAGACATGCAGAGGTTTAAACTAATAGGTCGGCGCGTTTGGATGTTGTAGGGAAAAAGAGCCGTCAGACGTTGGAACACTATTCGGCCGAAAGCTGTCACCTGTGGTCATAATGCGACACCTGCAGCACCTATATAATCGGAATTGTCGGTGCGTCAAGTGAACGGGTCAATTTGCGTCTCCCTTTTTTAAACACTGCCACACTAGCTAGCCTGTGCTGTTCGTTCAACCATACTATGTTTTTCGTTTTTAAGTGCCGTTCTTATTAAAACATGTGACGTATAATTACTGTAGGTAATGCAGTGTAAAACAGACCAAGAAAACAAACCCTTAGCACCGGATATTAAATGATACGTTTTATATAATATGTACTATTATATTCAATTATATAATATTTTGACATTAAAATACTGACATTGTTGTCTACATTTGTTATTCTTGATTTGAATAATTTTCAATCTAGATCGACGATTTTTGAGCAGAATTTGTTTCTGAAACCAGATTTTCCCTACACTAGATATGTTGTGGTATATTTAATTTAGAGTAATATCATATTATATTGATAGTGGAAGTGGTAATGGAAGAACGAAGGCCACTCCAGCTTTATAATTAATGATGTTAATATCATAAAGATGCAAAATTTTTAATGAATTTATAAAATGCAAATCATAATATCATACATCCAAATCTGAATATTAATGCTTGTATAAATACCACGATATTTAATATACAGTGATCACGGTATACGACAAAATTAATAATGGAACGTGACCTTCTCATAAATACTATTGATTTAATATCAATTAATTATGAAAAGACAACATTTAAAATGTTGTCATAAATGAATTAAAATATGACAAGGCACATGTGTACACATAAGTACCTACATACAACGTGTTCGAAGGCAATGTGTGTTTGTCTGTTTGTTTGAATCGCGATGTTCATTTTATATTTTGTAGTGGTTATTTTTGTTTTGGGAGCACCCCGCTGGTGCCCAGCCCCCCCGTCACGGTAGGCATGCATCGTCTTATCAGATCTCTACACGATGACAATTTCAATTCCGTCGCACCACCACTAACTCTCTAATAATATATTTAAACGTATATCGTACTTACAGTACCTAGCCTATAATGGAACACTCAGTCCAGAAGCACAAAAGCTTACTGCAGTTCTCATGTTGCACTTATTGAACAATCTATTACATTATGTAGTATTAAATAGGGGTTGTTACAACTCCAACCCAGTAAACATTCTGGTTCCTTCCCAGAGATGTCATTGAGATGTAATATTAGCATATTACGTCTCTGATACATCATTTAGATGTCACGGGATACATAATGTTTACTGGAACTTGGAGTATATATAATTCTGTGGGGTTAGCTCGAGTTGACCAGTCATTTTTAAAAACAGCTGTTCTGTTAAAAGAAGTTTCACATTCTCCTAACTACTTTTCTTGTCATAATTTAGAATCTAGGGTAATTCTTCATTAGCCCTAGAATTATGTAATGTTTTTTTTTTTTTAAATATTATTGATTGTAGTAAGGTTTAAATATTCATATTCCATTTTAGGCCACGCTCCCATTCCACCAATGCTGTTGCCTGACCAGGGGAATCTCGAAACACAAACTTGCCGCCAGAGTAAAAATGATAACCATTTCTAGATCGGTTTAAGATCTACACATGTTTAGAGAACAGTGGAACAAGCAAATGAAATTTGTGACGACATATTTGGTAGCACGCGACCCGATCATGATTGTCATCATTATTCTCAATTCCTGTTGCTTAACTTATCTGTTTCGGATAATTTCTATAATTAATTTGTTATGTCCTATGTCTCGGAATTAAGAAAAAAGTTTTATACATTGATGTTTTTCGTTCCTCTCTGACAAAGAGGAAGCAAATATAAAAACAAAAAGAGTCGTTGCTACTAATTAATAAAATTAGTTTGCTAATTAAAATTATGTTGAAAAAATTTAATAATTTACAAAAAAGTTAAATAAAATACTTACAGCCTTGTTAACGAAACGAAATAACAAAGAACCCCAGTGGAACATGAAACAGAAAAAATATAACAAGTTGAAAACGTAATTCTACAAGTAGAATTATTAAAAATAAATCTGGAGTTTATATTTAGAACCACTGGTATTCTGATATTATTTTAATAAAGCTCAATATATCAGTTGAGGTTTAAGGTTCATCCTTACGCTTCCATGGTTATGATATGTATGTTATTCAAAGGGCACTAAAAACAAAATGTTGAACTTATACCAAAACTTGAGATTAAACCATCACTCTCTCTCGAGATTTAAAGTACATAAACTTAGGCAATGAATAAATAGTACCTAAAACAGTGAAATACTTTTATGGTGTCCATAATTGGTCATATAAATATTTCCAAAGTGAATCGAACCAGAAAAAAAAACGAAATCAGCAATAAATCAAAGAAAATGTAAAAAAGTAATCAACAACAAATAAACAAAACGAGCTGATTAGTAGGCGTGGCACTTTAGGAGGCACCCGAGTGTGGACAAAACAATAACGATTTATAATTTATTAACGGAATGAGTTTTTAATTGGGACTGTGTGGTGAGTGTAATTAAATGTTCTGTGGTTCCGAAATGAACGGTACTTGATGTTTTTGGCATCGGGTCGGAGGCGAGCGCACCGGCACTGGGCACTGGCACCGGGCACCGGGCACCGGGCACCCGTCGATGCATATTCGGGTTCGAGGGGCCGCAGGTATCACGCGGTGAGGTGCGCCCCAGTCGTGCGCTTCCAGCCTCGCGTATGATTGATGATGGGCACCGGTAGTAAAACCAACCAACTCACCGTGAATGGATCCTGGAAACAAACAAACAAATGTCAGACAATGAATTCCTTTATCATCGTCGCCATCATCATTTCTCCATTCTCGTGCTTTACTTTTCACTCTGATTGTGTGGATGACATTTAGTACATGTTGGTACTCAATGATTGTTCGTACAAATTGAATTTCAGGTACCTAACGCGCAATGACTCATCCATATTACGCACTTATAAATATCATTTGTTAATTCACATTAAACATGTTTGAATAGTCACAACATTTTGTTTGTGTTTTGGCAGCATATACTGTTTAAAAATTGAATTGATTTTCTTATCCGTTCACTATTTGTGAATGGATATTAAGGCATTAAAGTTTATTAATTTGTTAAAAATTCGCAAGGAAAACAAGTTGAATAACATAGAATGAACAGAAAGATCGAGTTTGAAGGATATTAGAGTTAGTAAAAATATCCCAAAGCAATGGTTGCAAAAATTAAGTCGCCACAGCCGTATTACGGAAGGGCAATTGAAAATTAAAATAGACGGTTCTCACACGATATCCAATCTTGACCAACAACAAAACGAGCAGTAAAAAGCAGGCAGTGTTCGTGCGAAACGGTCCTCCAATCAATATTACATATAACGCGGCAGCTTCGGCACGTAGCACGCGCTTTTTATGGACCATCCACGATTTATCGTTAACTACAATCATTCTACTTACTGTTCGATATCTTTAACGAAAAACAAAATCACTTTATACCTAACCGATTATAATTTCCACATTGTTAAATATGCCTACAAATTATTATACCCATTTCAGAGATATGGAAAAATATGATAAGTGATAAAGAAAAGTTATTGTTTTAAAAGAAAACAGACTAATCGTTTATTATTATATTTTACATATTTAAATACATGTGAAACAAAGGTTGTATTTAAAAAAATGTAAACTTGTTGTTTCACACGAGTCATATATGTAAATTAATTAATCATATAATTGTGAATTCTGTTATTTACATACAAATTTATGTCCGTATAATTTTCTGCCATTTATTTTTTAAAACATCTGCAGAGACCGCTGCAATATTATGCGAAGCTACCAAATGACAAAACAATTAAGTCAATTCCTCGAAAAACACATATGCTAATTTAATAAATTATATGGTGAAAATAATTATATCAATTATCAATAACCTTTTCAAATATTCAATTGGATGTGAAAATGGTTGTGTCAAAACATGAATTCTACACTGCACTACCACCACCAATGAAGCAATGCCAATAATGTCAAGTTTCACTAGTTATCTGTAATAATGGCATATTTACAGATATACATATTTGGGAGATATATGGAAGTAACTGTTCGCGCTTTTGCGATTCGCATGGTGTAAAAATGTGCAGCACAAGCGGCTGCGTGGTTGGAATAGTATTGAACAGAAACTGTGATGACCCAATCTAGTAAACGCTTGGCGATTGTGAGGTGCCGTTGTGTAGACCGCAGGCATCCGTTGAACACGGACAAGGCTTGTAATTACGGTAAATCGAACGCGATTATCTGTGATCAATGATCCGCAAGCTATCACCAGCGCACCAACGACTTAAATGCAACGTTCATATATTGTATCTTTACTCTCTACTATACGCTATATATAGTACACTATGCACTGATGTCAACAACAGATTTTTTTGCCAGAGAAATTGAAAATCAAAATTCATTAAAATGAAAAAGTATATAATTTAAAATAATTGAACGTTGATTATATATATGGTGAATTTAATGTATTATTACACACTTCGTTTATGTTGGAAACGTAATGTTGCTCAGATAATATGCGCTCTAGTTTTCGATTTTTTAAAGAGATATGGTTTTCAGAATACGTTGGCCTAAAAAACTTCAGCTGCCAATCATCTTCGACAAAGTTACATAAGTACTTAAAAACAAGTATTGGAGCTTCCACCAGTTCACTTGGCGCCGAGCATATGCTCATCAAAATTACGTTTAGTCTAATTCGAAAATTTCATTTAAATGCCAAATAAACTGGGCATTATAACACAATTATTTAAATGTAGAAGAATGAAATATCAAGGAAAGTAATCGTATCGTTTCATCGCCGGAATAAAGTCGGCCTTACAAGCCCGCGTGTGGATGATGTTGGAGAAGTGAAGGAGAACAAATGCGTTTAAGAAACGGCTGTATTTATAACTGTCATGGGCTTTATTTTCGAGGCGCGCAAAACTATTCAAAACACGTATTTATTGAAATAGTCTTGGGCGTTCCGTAAAACGATGTTGTTATTTCCACTTGGGGACTGGCATGGCATGGCTTGGCCGGCGACGGCGGTTCAGGCATACTTCTTGAACACTTCGTATCAATCCGGCTATCAGGGCGACGCGTAGGTGCAATATATCCACAAGACTCGGAAATGTCACTGACAAATTAGCTAGGCGAAAATAAACTGTATAGTGTCAATGTGTGCTTGTGTCTATGTGTGTTGAGCTAAACCAGCTGTGGACTCGTAGAAATCTAGAAATGTTACAAGCTATACGTAAGGCGTGTGATCATACCAACAAGAATGATTAAAAATCCACATACACCACCTTCGAAGAATTTTGAAGATATTTTTGACTAATATTTTAATAAGCGCATATTCATTTTATATATTATTCATTTTATTTATTATTATATATACGAACTGTCGACTTCTATATGTTAATATAGTTAATTTTTTTCCGAGCTTGATGTTTGACCATAACAAGTACATGTAATTAAAACTCTCCGGAATGTTCTTTATCAATGTAAGTATGTGGTCTTGAGTAAAATTTCTGCGGATATTAAAATAATTTCACATGTGTTTGTCGCACATACCAGCCATTGAATTTACATATGTAAAACAGTGGAACCTTTCCCTTACTTACAACGATACTGCGTGTTACACATAAATCTAGATTAGCGTGGAAAAACTGTGTTATAATTACGTGAAAAGAATGTCTATACCTTTGCCTGGTCTATGATGTATGTCTTTGTGTCTGCCCTGTTATTAAACAAACACTAAATATAAAAGAACTTTATTAGTGAAAATACTAGTTGTAAAACAAGAAGACTTATTAAACTAACCATAAAATATACATTCACTTGTATTAAATTCGTCATTATGTAGTAATTTTTTCTCTGAAAAGAAAAATGACGAATCTAAAGATGTGTGTGCTGTGATACGTTAAGAAATTTTAATTGTATAGTAATGAAAAATTACTGACGATTACTACTCGATTTTCTAAACATAAGAATTAAAGTTGGATAGTAACTAATTGCTATACAAATAAATTTACTTACAAAGTTTACAAAAAAATCTGTTTTAAACAATAATTATACATTGAACATAAATATTAAAAAAATTATCGACTTTAGCATTGACACAATACGTGATTTTTATATTTTCCAGTTGTGTTTGTAAAACTGCTGTAGGAATAATTAAAACTAAATTTATAAGAATAATGTTTCAAATCATATTTTAAGGAGCTGTTAATTTATTTGTGTCTTATCTTAAAGAATTACAGCTGTCAAATTAAACTAGAGATTATATTATAACTATGTTACATTATTGTAAAAATATGTAGATATTTTCTGGTATACGTATTATACTCTAAAATATATCTTAAAGGATTACAAATAATAATTCACACGCACAGTCTGATTAACTGAGTATATTCAGTCATAATTCAATTCAATTTTAAAGAAAGTTGAATTTAAACCACTCCTCAATTGATGACATGAATATATGCCCATTATTTGCAATTACTCATCATATTTTTGAATCCATGCTTTAAAAATACTATTGTCATCAGTTATATAAAATATATATGTCAACATTTGGACATGTAAGGTTTGTAATAAAAATTTATATTTAATTCAGTATGCAATCGTAACTCATCATTGTATTAATTAATATGGTAATTTATAATAGTAACATTGATGTTTTTCTGCAAGATCGTCAAAATGGAAATTACCATTTTATTAACATACTAGTAAGGCAGACTAAAACATGTGTTTGCAAAGATTCTATATAAAAGTAAGTTAAATAAACTGTAAATATTAACAGAATTCAAAAATAAATTTGAAATCGTGTCAACATTAATAAATTTATATCTGACAAGTATATTTAGTAATATTTTAAGAAGTATTTAAACATTCAATCATAATAACGATTATGATCTTCAGATGTTTTCTTTTTTATTGTCAAGCTTAATTTTTTAAATGTGTATGTGTAATATATTCATTTTACAATGTTAAAAATGTTGGTTCATCTTCGAGAGGAGTAAAACGAAGTAAGAGAAAAATAGAAATTAAGTACCAGATAAAAACACAGGAAGAAAAAATGAGATAGTATCTTGGAAAAAATGTGTGCAGCGACGCACGAATTCTTTCTACCACAATAAATTACAGTTGTGATTTTTCACTATATTACAGGCGTCCTCTTCTGCATAATTGTGGTACATATGGCATCATAAATCATACGGAGTCGAGTCACCATATATCGGTTCACCCGTACTGAATTGTGTCTGACGCGTGCAGTACTGGACTCACGCACATTTCACCAAATTTTAATCTCAATCCGGAATAAAAACATTTATTGTAGTCACCACTTTCTTATAAAAACTGATACCAATTCACGTGAAACATTTGGACTTCAATCATACTCCCATAAATCGAACCCCAAAAGTGCTACAAAAACATCTACAGATAAAGTAAAAAGTTGAATTTAGGCAGATATTTATCATATATATTATTATTTAGCTACTACGAGTAAATATAAGTTTCCGATAGTGATTTTAAAATTTACCAACACAGCTTCTGAAATAGCCGTACAGTCAAGATATGTTTCCACTTAATGTGGTAGATATACTAATTAGTGAGTTTTTGGTATCGAGTACAGCCCTGATATTTGGGGCCCTCCTACTCTGTACGTCGTATTTCATTGCGTGGACTGGTATAGTGTACTGATGAACCGATGGGTTTGGTGTCGTAACAAACGTCGAACATATGACAGTATGGGATCCTAACATACACACAACCAACCACTCTCCATCTCGCTCAGATAGACGCAATCCTATCTCTAGGATAGCGTGCGTCTGGGTGTAAACCCAGTTTGTAAGTTTAGCGCCCCGTTTAGATTCCAATGGTTCGTGAACGAGTATGTGTGTGTGTGTGTGTATCTATATACGCGCGACATGTGCACCTGCTCCAATTATGTCCCATCTACTCTTACGATATTTTGAACAGAAAAACGGTCTTTGAAAGATTTCACTCAACGCTCATATCATTCGATGCGCTTAATTTCAGTTGAGATATTCACGGCTCTACACCTATCATCATTTTAGGAATCAGCTGTTGTTTTTACGCATAATACGACTGATTTTCCTCTGCATAATTTGCATATATAAACTTTGGCAATCATATTATATTTGAGGTGAATTAAATGAGGTATGTCGGATGTACGTAAAGTATTATTGTCATTTGACATGCACACGTTGATATATTCAATTTTATTTCACTTTATATTCCATTTTGGAAGGCTTAGAATTTAAGTACTAGCTTGAAGTAACGTATGAAGTTTTGTTTGACATATTTTCTTGTAAAGTTGTAATGTTCAAATACAAATTATTGGACTTAAATATATCGCTGAGAAGAAGGTTTATTGCAAAATTTACCTATAAAATAACTATAGTTATGTCAATAAAATATTAAATTTTAACAGAAAATAAGTCAATAATAATAACAATACATATTGATTTTGCTTCATGGCAATTTTATGGTAAATTTAAAATAAAATAAAACATTATATTGATGTACTCATTTTATAACAAAACCTAGAATTAGTTTTAACAGTGTGTACCTACCGTAGCTACCCTTTAGTGTACGTTCAGCTGGTGTGTATAGACTAGAGATATAAAAGAGAGGAAACTGCCGATTTGTGTTGGGATTAAAACTGAAAACCTGTTTTTCGCAGACTCGAATTACCGATATTCTTCATTAAACGCCAATAACATAGAAGCCGCATGTTCTACACAAGATATATTGAAATCGATGGCAGCGTATAAATACAAGCAAGCACTATACGTTTAAGCTACACGTATATAATTAAATGATCCAATAGATTTTATAGGGCATTTATCATAATTTAATGGCGAGCGCAGATATACCAACGAACGATACGCGTATTACGTTTGAACGTGACTTGCGCGCTATTGACTTATAATCTACAAACACACATAAATACATATGAACACGTTGGGATATATTGAATTTTGCAGCCAGTGCTTATTCTGTATTTATACCTAATAGATAAACATTAACGAGCATACAGCAACTTCTATTCATATTAAAATACGAGGTTAATTTTATATATATATATATATATATATCTATATATATATATATATATATATATATATATATATATATATATATATATATATATATATATATATATATATATATATATATATATATATATATATATATATATTCGGTTATACATGCATTTGTTCCAAACAGTGCAAATAAAACCGCTCATGGGAGATGTCTGCAATGAGAGTTTTCATTGTTAGTTTCTTCAGATTAAACCCGAAATAATGCTTCATTTATATGGTGTATCCATGATAGATATAGTATATTTACAACCAAAATAAACCAAATGTAAGCAATAGAATGATTTGAGTGTAGTGGAAATAATAACTAAATCAGCAAACCACGCCGTAAAATATACGAGAGTGAAAGACTAGTAAATTAGAAACAACAGCTTATTAACGTCACCGTAACATAACTTCATTTTAAAAATTCGGAGTGTGAAAAATGGAAACAAACCACGCGAAACGACCAAGCCATCCAATATATTTTTTCGGCTAGTGGTATTTTCAGCAACCGCATTAAAAATGGGCGGCGTTGGTCAACAGCCTTAGGGGAACGAGGGTAGTGTGTATATTCGGCTTTGTGTTTGTGCAAATGAGCGAATGCGCGCTTACTCTGTGTGCCTCTCTCTCTATTTTCCAGTGTTCCCAGTTCATGCCGCGGGGGTGATAAATCGCCGGCTGTCACAATCGAGTGCTACCTGTTGACTGGGGCCAATTAAAAATGGTGGTGCGTGGGTGTTGCCCAGGGATGATTAAGGATTCAGCGGGAAATAGGGGCTGAGTGGGGCAGAGCGGGAATTGGAAATGTCATCTATCAGGAGCGTGAACAGGAAGTGGCACTGGCATCGTAAATCACTTCCCCTATTGAATGTGATGCCACAGAAGGGACCCCGTTTGCGTATTATGTGTTTTAGGTGCAGCGTTGGCTAATTGGCTGATGTCTGGTCCCTGGCGCCAAACCCGAACTCGATGCGGTCGACCACGACCTACAGGACCATGCTTTGCCCATAAACACAACCAATGGAATATTACACCCCGTGACTGTTCAATAGGCCTATACGACATCAGTCCCCAAATATTTGCAAGGTGACACTAATTCAATTATGAAGCGTAGAATGACGTTCTATGGAAATGAACTGCGAAAAAATCACTTCGAATTTGGTCAACCGAAACGCTAGAATTTTTAAGAACTATGAATTAGTGACAAAAAATGATCACTTACTGACAAGGCGTGTTCAGTTCTGTCACAGATTATTAATAAACTATGGTTCTGCGAAAAATTATAACACAGGATATCTACGTCCTAATTTATGAATTTCTTGTTTTGAAATTAAATGTATATAATTTTGAAGCCAAACGATTCCGAGTAAATAAAATAAGAAATTATGTTTACTTAGAGTATTTGACTAGTTTGGAAGTGTAGTGTCAAGTACGTTAAGATAAGATTTAGTTAACAAGTTTAAAACCGAATGCCACATATGTGCGACATTTATTTCAAGATTAACCTGTCATCTCGAACTTTTTACTTTAATAGTTAAAATAGGTTATTAACTAAAATAATGTCAAACAAATATGGAAATGATTGTTTTTAGCTCGTCGTGCAGCATGTACAAAAAAAAATGTAGTGGCCTGCACTCTTCTATCTATATAATATCACATTTATATACATAATATCATATTACGTAATTTTGTATAAAATTCCTGTTGCCATTGTCAGGAAACAATATAAATATGGGTGGTAATGAAGGAAACGTAAATGTAACAAAACTATCTAAGAACATTAATGCATGACTTTTGCAAATTTGGATATATGTTTTCATATGTGCGAACAGTTGCAAGAATATTACCTTGAGGCTTATACACACCTGCGTAAATTGTGCACGATATAATTTAAGAATATTTTACGTGTTTCATTATGAAAGTATTCACACTTGCCCTACTGTTGGTATGCATATTCTTTTTAGCAGTAAACAGTAATACTAGGGTACTAACTGGTGCTCAGGTTATATAGAAGATACTTTAATCCTGGACATTAAGTTGTTGCTAAAAATGTAAAATATAGTACAATATTACTAATATTTAAAATATCACAGAATGTGCTAGTTTAAAAGAAAGATAATTTTGGTGAAGAAAAAAATATGTTTTATCATTCATTACAAAAGGGTACGAGTTACCAATTTGGTCTTACGAGCGACGACTAACATTTAATTATATGATGCCGGACAGTTTATTCCGAAATATTATTATTTTTGATTAATACTGTGACAGATAGTGATATGCAATATATCACATATACATCCTAAGCGAGGTGGTAAGTAAGCACAGTGCCAGAGAGGAGACAGGACACGTTGCGACAGGGCACTGTGGGTGACACATGTCCTAGTGCAGGGCAGCGGGTCGCCTGGCGCCAACAGACGGTGAGGGACCACTGCCTCCGACATAATTAATGGTAAAACAAGAGAGGGACTCCCCGCGTGCACCCTGGAATGCGTGTCTGTCTTCTCTATGCGCTTGGGCGATGATTTAAGTCGATATTAGTATCGTATATGTCATTCGATAGATATGTTTTGCTCGCGTCCGAATCCGGCCAACCGACCGACCCCGTCGAGAACACAATTTATATCTAAGACTTTTTATAAATGCATATCGAGCGCGGCTCGACCCGGCCCGGTCCGGCCCGGCCCGTTATCTTACATTTTTATTGTTGCCTTTTCGGCTTTTGATTTTTGTTGATGTTATTCGGAGAATTACAACCATTTATGTCGCAGCTTTTTTCTTCTCTCCACGGTTTGTGTAACGGATAGCTGAGATTTTAATAACGTTCGAAGCCTTCTCTTTTTTCCTGATTGACGGTCCCATTATGTGATTTTCATCTTTATTAGATCAATTCAAGACGATTATGGGTCACTCAAAATTATGGGGATAATAAATTGGGCTAACTATCGTTAGAATCGCTCGTTTTATTACTTGAAAGAAAGTTACTGTCGGTTTCATTATATATTTATATCTCTACACTTGCTAAAACATGAGATAATAAGATCCCCGAATATTCCCTTTCACGGGAGAATTATCAAAATCTATAACTTTTAACTAATATTTTGAACATGTAATGGCATAACATTATTTAAATATAATCAAAATTAAATATCTTATAAACTTATTTTTTCATATTGTCTTTATTATAAAATTACTAAGTCATTTGCCCACGGTAGTGGACAAAATGTATGGGATTGAAATTTACAATGATTGGCCTATTTTTCTAGATCGTAGTGGTTGTATTAATTTTGCATAAATTATTCAACGACCTTGTATATCTCGTTAGCAACTATCAGTATATAATAGAACAACTAAGAACACCTATAATTTCGTTAATAGTTTCCTAATTTACCAGTCTATAAACGTCCGGAAATATAATTACTATAAACATAAGATAACAATTTAATGCTTGTTTAATTTAAAATTCTTGTTCCATGTTCAAATTATATTTATAACTCAATAATTATCGGTTATTTTTTACCTTTATCGGTCTTTTTTCATTTTGTTTTTCATTTTCAACCTTGTCTTATTTGTTTACCTATTTCAGTGATTTCGAAAGAGTCTAGTATTTAAATAAGTAATTTTATATTTATCTTCAATAGAATTAGCTTTTTGTATAATTATACATATCGAATAAGTATGTTTTCTTTTATTTTACGATTATTATTAGATTATGCCTAATATGGTAATTGAAGTTTTTTACACAAAAGAATATGAAACTTATATTATTCTTGAGAAAATTACAAAGTACGGAACATATTAAGAAGTGTTTTTCTCACGCGAATTCACCATTTGTTGTATTTCATCGAATTTGTTATGAAACTTATTAATTTGAGTTTAATTTTGTAATTTTTTCTGCTCTAGGTATTATATTTATAGATTCATCTATACTTACAGAATTATAGACTTGATCAGAACTATGTTTGTTGTAATAAAATTATATAAATATATCACAAAATAATAAACATATACTGTGATTACACGTACAAGAAAGGCCATTGTAGGACACTGTAGATTCTTTTTAAATATGTGTGATATAATAATATATCAAAGTGTAAATCAAATTGAAATCTATTATAGGATAAGTACTCGAATCCTTAAGAACACGACATAAGTGATATATAGTAAACCACAAAATTGAGGGAATGCAAAGTTTAAAAAAAAAACGTGTGAATAAATCAATAAATAAAACGTATATTTGAAAAATTAAATCTGGAAATTACAACGACACTATTTTAACAAGCGAGAAGAATTATATCTTCCTGTAGATTCTAAATTAACTGGCTCGAAAAAAAAAAAAAAAGAAGGTTAGAATAACAAACAAACAAAATTAAACAGAGTGTGCGAGAGAAAAAATGTGAACGTCGTAGAGGAGGCAACGCATCTTCAGAAAGCCATGTCGATCTAAGAGTGTAATTTTACAAAGTCGTAAGGTGGTGGCGGTGCAAAGTGTTCAGACGACAGCAGTATGTAAACAAGCACATAAGTTCTGTTCTGCTGCTGGCCGACCGAAAGTTATTTGTGATCTAGAGCGCTGCGACACGTCATACCAAACACACTTACACTTCAATCAAACGCAAAAGGAACACACACTCGCAAACTACTCCAACAGACAAATTATCCAAAGCATCGGTTGGAATCGAGGAATGTTCAGTTAAGTCGACGCATTTATCTGCTGCCAACAGTATTTTTCCCTGGCCTGCCGAATAGGGGAAAATGGGACAAAACGCGGCCATAAGGCAAAATGGAGTATTCCTGCATGTTGATGGAAAACGAGAGATCTAGTAACTAAACTTTCAATTATCTAGTTGAACAAAACTTTAACGCAATTGGGATGATGCATACTTTTCCTATGGCAAAAAGAACATATACATTATTATTTCGTACAATTATTATTAGTATATAATGCATAAAATTATTTTAAAACGTTTACATTAAATATTTACTCACATTTGAAAATTTTAGAATAACTTAATTAATGGAATATATTAATTAAACACCGAAATAAAAATATTTCTGTAATTCATAAGTTCTTTTCAGGTCGTACTCCATGTTCCCCTACTTGGGAGTAGTGGATCGTTTTCGATATTATGTTATTGTTACAGTGACATTTTGGGCACACGCCATTTACTTAAAATGTTACTTATGTTATTTTCATTTTATTTGTTCCTGATTTCTTTATTTTTATAAAAGAAATACTCAAACTTAAAATGTTACTTATGTTCGTTCGTCGGCATAAAAGTTCTTGGACACAGATTCCTTACTGGTATGACATGACTGACTATACATTTGTTATTGTTGTATCTACCTATGTTAAGTGATATTAAACAGCGTTCAGATATTTTGTCGTATTCTATTGAACGCCTCTTCATTTTATCAGTACATATGATCACTGCTTATATCTTGTAACTAGAAAATTCCTAAACATGGAAATATCATGATTGGGTTGTAAGTAATTTGTTAAACACCTTTTTTCATTTAAATTAAGTATTATAAATAAGATAATATACAAAGAAAATATTTTTTCCAAGTATTAGTATATCTGTGGCAATATTCGAGAAATGTATCATTCTGTTTGACATACTTCTTATGAACATATTCATATTTCTTTAAGACATACGAATGAAAATGTCAATCAGCATTCACTTGTTTCATTGGTTGAATTCGACAAAATTTAACATAAATTCTTTTAATTCTTGACTAAACTTAATGAAGCCCATTTCAAATATGTTGAAATTCATAACACAACCAGTGGAAAGGTATCACTTACTATCACTTAACAGTTATGTTACTGAATTCATAGCTTGAACCTATGTAAACAACCAGAAATGTTCTTCCAAGAGGATATAAACTATAAATCATTTTATTAAATGCTTAATTTGGGAAAACTACAGGATTCCGTATAACGTTTGTTGAGTTTGTGTGTTAGCTGATAGGTTAGTGTATTCGCTAAGTGGATAATATGATTTCAACATAGTAATGAAATATACACCGTTTTTTCTATGATTCCTTTTAAGAATAATCATTACCTCAACTCTTTTTCTAGTGAATACTTTATCAGTAACAAACAATTAAAATTTCACAACTCCTTGTATGTTGGTATAAAAAATCATCTATACACTATAATACTTTTTACAATTAAAAGGTTTAAGTTATATAACGACTGTTAAAAAAAAAAAAAAAACGGAGTGGTCTATACTTTCTTATACACACAGACGTCATTCTGAAAATACTCACATTAGAATCAGGGATTGTCTAAACGTGTATTTCAGTTAAAATCTCGAGTTCGTAAATGATCATGATTGCAATACCTTCTTTATATATTATTAGTATAAGAAAATAAAAAACGTATTCATATCACCTTTTAAAAAACAATGAGTAAATTTACATATATGTCTAATTAAAACGCTTAATCTTATTGTATTCAAATAAAAATATTGTTATCACATATTTGAAGCAAGAAAAGGCTGTCTCTTGTGACAGCCTTCATAAATAAGGATTTGCAATGAAAAACGTAAATATTTTGGATTACCAAGATGCAAACAACTATGGTTGTTCATCATAGTAGAACAGAAAAAATGTTGGTAATTGCCACGGTAATTATACTCGGAAATTAAAGTTGCGATACCAATCATTTTCGTCTTCTATACCTATTATGAGGGAATATATAGGTTAGGTTAGGTCGTTGTTCAGCGGCGAAACAAAACAAAATCTCAGGCGAAATGCTTCTTTTTTACTGTTGCCGAGAATGTTGCTTCATTATCCTGTTTATGCCAAATTACATTGTTGAATCGTTCAACAGAAACTTGCAATCGTTTTACGAGCATTTGGTTTACAAAAGAATGTGGTACTAGTTACTCGGTGAAAATACTTTTGCTTTAACCATTTAGTAGTGACGTATAATCTTACAGCATTAACTGTATAATCAGATCTACCAGACAATTGTTCATATTTGCCGTTCAGTTAATATATGAATTGTGAGTATTCTTTCATCTATGAATATTTAATCAATTATGGGATATTTTCCAAAACTGTTGAAGACAAAATTATGAAATTAAGACTAGAGACCTTTCATTCTTATTTTCATTATTCTCACAAAGATTACGAATATGGTTACCTCTTTTTCTAATCCAAACCAACAAAGTCTTTGAGATGATTCATATATAGGAGTCTCTGTCTCAAAAGAATATAATTCCCCGCCACTGAATCGTTATATATGCTTATAAATACTTATATACCCACAACGAGCGACCCAGAGTTGAGAGAGAAGAGAAACTTCATCAATGCTATTCGACATATCTCTCGAACAATAGGTTGGTTGGCTGGCAGAGATCCGTCCGTCGAGATATCCGTCAAGATTGCATGAATTAGCATTTAGTAAAAATAAATAGCCGTTTGATGATGGAAATACAAGTTGTTTTTACACGCGCGTTTCAATCGGTAGCGCAAATTACCAAGGAGAAAACTTTTGTACACACAACTGAACGCCTAATAAGTTACCTACGCATAATACGGAAAATTTCATACCTATTCCCTGTCAAAAGATTTAATTACACGATAATGTAATAAATGTCTGTACAATATAAATCATTTTTAGTTGTTTCGCATGCATTCTTTAATAAGGCTTGAAATCATTTTTCCGTTTCTTTCAAGATGCAAGATTCAATAAGTCAAATGGAATCACAGGAGTAAAGGCATGTTTCTAACTGTGCGATTATCTGTAAAATCTATGTAGCTCCTTACTTTATCTGAGGCAGAAATATGAAATTTAGCTGTCCTGTGCTCACACACAGGGACACACAGAAAATGTTCATCTTTACAATATCTTCTTTTAGACTTCATAGTCGTTTTCATAGCAACCACATATGTATATGATTTGTCTTTATAAGAAAATCTTCTGTTAGCCACAACAGATATGTATCTTATGTTTTATTGTTGAAGAAACGAACAACAGATTAAACCTTGTAATAATGATGAAAAAATCGAGTTATCAACACAGCTGCACTTTCTATTTCCCTTAACTCAGAAATAGTATTTAATCATGAAGTACAGACATAGAAAATATAAAATAAAATTATAATTCATAAACAGGAAAAAATGTAAAACATTTTAACAGTAATGAGAAAATAAAAATTTACAAAGCACCTAACATCTTCATGTATAAGTTCCTATGTAATTTTTTGTAACATATGTAAACTAGTTTGCGTTCTCACGACGGTTATAGAATAACACTATGTTAGAGGTCGTATAACCATGATCAAAACCATCACATAAATACATTAACCATATATTTTCATCCGGTTTTTTTACCCTTGCAGCAGTCATGTAACTGCAGACCGACTGGGTAGCAGTAAAATTCTTCGAATATCGTAACATGAATACGATGAGCTTAATGTTAGAATTAATCATTAACCGCCACCAGATCTAGTGACAACAAACGCTAAAAATAGGTCAGGAAAATTTATTTCGTATGCGATAGAATGTTCCATAAAAATATTTACAGACATTTAACAGTTTCTCAGAAAATAAAAAGAAGGTAGACTCGCCCACTTCAATACTATCCATATTTAAAAAATATATATTAACCAGTATTGCTACAGACACCAATGCCTCCAGCTAGCCTTTGTGACAATCATACAATTAATCCTGATGGAAAATATACCCGTACAAACAGTAATAAGAAAGTAGAATTAACAAATGTCCCAAAAAAACATTAGCTATTCATATAAAACACGAAATCCATGTACTACTTATCAGGGAATTCGCGCGACTACCTTTGTTAATTAAATATACAAATCATATTCAGTGATAGTGGGAGTGAGACAGAACGCAGTAACATTTCTTACACTATAAGAGGCATGATCAATCATACCAGAACGGCGTACGGACATCGGTCAAGTAATATTCCAAGCAACAACCACCATACAATTTTCATGGACAAGCATCAACATCTTCAATACGTCACACCATGTCATCACACACGGATGTAATACAACAAAAAATAAATCATCGTGTTGTAGACATTTTTGAGCAGAGAAAAAGAAAGAAAAGACAGAGGAGGGAAAGGCAGGATAGAGAAATACGCCGAAATTTACTGCAGGCGGTCGTGTGATGGAATGGGGAGATTTACTTTTGGCGCCAGTTGGTGATTTCGTAAGACGGATTTGTCGCTTCTATTATTTCTATTAACTAATCAGCTGTCACAGATTTGTCTGGCCGATTGTTGACATGTAAACTAATCAATAATAACTGTGACACTTTAAAATAGATGTTTAAATATATCTTGTTACCAATATTGAACAATCAAGTTTACGATAAACATTTGATGGAAATTATTCGTGATGCAGCTGAGACTCCAGACTAGACTTTTGCTTTTCTACAATAATATACACAGCTAACACACAATATAAAGATAAGTATCTAATAGATATCTAGAATATATATGAGCTGTGTTCTCTAAATGTGATGTTTAATCTTCTCTGCTCAGTTGTGTAATTTTCAATATAAAGTGATTTTATAAAATTGCTTCATTTTCCAAACAAAGTTTACGTACCTAAAGCAAATTATGACAATAGTCGGAAATGTTTGTTTATCTCCCGAAATATCTCATGTTCAAGAAATTCTGACAAAAAGACGAAATACACTGATTGCCCGGTGAATCCTTATTATAATAGGTAGGTACATGACTAATGAGGAAAGTAATGACATATAGTTTGTATAATTATAAGTGAGTACGTTAGTTGCAAAATGTTTGTAATAGAGGCGAGTATAGGAGTGTATTTTGTCTTTTGTGCTGCCCCCGTCGGCGTTCTTGCGAGCAACCAATTAGCGGGAAATAATGGAGTTGTTTTAGTCCGTTGCCCGTGACAACCGTGTACTGCCGCCGGGCGCTGGCGCGTTCACACACACACACACATGCGCACCTATACATCCAAATGACCAAACTCTACACTCAGAATCAGAACAGAAAATACGCTAGTAGATTTCTATCCCCATCGCATGTGACAATAAAACAAAAAGAGACAAAGTTCTCGCTAGAGGAAAACATGAAACGTTCGCATTTCGCGAACACAAAAGAAAATGTACCGCCGAAGCTCTGATGCTTACGTCGAACATCACCACTGTGACTGTCTATTATAGAAAAGGTTATGTTGCGTAGATATATCAAGGAGGTATTTTAATCTGTCATTCGAAGTTTGCTTGTCAATTGGATAAATCAGTTCTCAAGATATTCGAAACAGAACTGTATTGAGGAAACTATTGACCAATCAATGAATAAGGTTTAAAAAATCCCAAAGAAGAAAGTTATTCACGACGAAAATTAATAAAGGCCACCGAAAAGCTGTAATAAAATTTGAATTTAAAAAGCGCGTTAATAGTCCTTCTTAAAAAATTACATGAATAAAGTTTTCTTAATGATTCGCTTGATTCTAAATCAATCAGACTAAATTATGTGGCAATTATTCGAATACAATAAACAAACAGAGCTTCATCAATAGCATTATGGTGAAGATTGCTGATAAACACAACTAAAAAATGGCAAACAATAATAGCAAAGACGTCCCTGGAGAAAGGGCCTTCGATTCCCGTATTGAGGCAATGTACATAAAACGACTTGGTAAAGCGAATCGGAGCGCGCTCCGCTGTGTGTGCTGCGTGTATCGATGACGCTGTATAGATACGCACAAAAGTGTATGATTTATCGGCGAACTGGGGGGTTTGTGAACCAGCGCGAGATAGGCGGTTGATAAAGGCCTTTGAATGCCGATACGCATTCAGATAGGCACTATAGGCGCAGTGTAGGCCTACATACACTGCCCCTATATGTCGCGTCGAACACATCAAATTTGTCATTCGATGGCGGTCGACATTTTAAAATATTTATTAACGTCTGCGCGTGTTTAAAGTCAGTTTGACACTAGACCATTTTTCATTAAACTTTCATTAACATTTCTTAAAATAGGTTCCAAAAATTTATTTGTAACTCAAGCGATACATTTATATAAAAATCGCACATCCAGCGCCTCAGGTAGAGCATGTAATAAATATAATATTTATTTGTGTTTTGAAAAACTGTCCCAGGAAAACGACAAATGCAGTATTAAATGAGAAATAGCAAGAAAATTCACCAATAATTAAAAATATCTGACAAAATTTCCGCTCCGGCGAAAATGACGGACCTGGAGACGCGAACATGCAGTGGATAAGCTCGTCTGTAAATAATGAAATTTGAAACTGCAAGGTGAATTAAAAGTTGGTCAGTGTCAAACAGGCTTATAACAAACAAGTAATATGTGTGACCGCAGTAGAGGACCGTGCGTCTGTATGTATGTCTTTCGTTTAGGACACGTCTAGATGCAAACATCGATAACGTTGAAACACACGGCTTCTGTTTGCTTATAAAAAACACCATGTTTCGGTCGCTGGCTACACGAAACATCATCAACTGAACGAACACACACACACATACACACATAGCAATACTCACACGACACATAGCACGTATCAGACAACCGCGAACATGCCATAGAATTACTAATAAATGGTAATTATATTCCAACGCATTCTGTGTTCCCCACGAAATAACGAAAATATCGGAATATTATCCGTAATAACTCATCGTAACAAGAGCCGTCGAGTACATTTACAATATTTTTATCTAGCGGACAGATATTTAATTGTCTCATAATGACCGACCGAAAACATTTACCTTCAGAGAATTGTAGGTATTTATTTATACTGGTATCGATTGACATAGATTCGTTTTACCAGTAGTATGAAACAAACACGGAAAACACAAACTTTATACAAATAAAATCGCAAACAAATAGTTGTTGTTAATATCTAACCTTTATATGACTCAAAGGAGAAAGAGAAATCCGTTAATGTTGATACAGATTTTATATTATTCCAATTAACAAACACTTAATTTTACGATATTTTTAAATATTTATTTGTCAATATAAGAAAAACTCCAGAGCAGACAACTGAGTATTTGAAAGTTCACATGTAAAAACCCTTGTAAAACATTTTTCTGCAATGCACAACAGAAAAACAGAATGTATGAGAGTTGGAAGAACATGCGAGCGTGCTTAGACGTAAACCTCACAGAGTACGAAGTATATCTTTAACGGGATCTGCATCCTGACCAAACGAAAGAAACCCAATGTGCAAAGCGATAAAGGACGAACGGGCAAAGAAATGGCGGGCGACCACACACCACAGTGTCCTGATCGGACACAAGGAACAACAACATCGTAGTGGTCGTCGTCGTCGTCGTTGTATGATGATAGGGATCTCGCGTATGTCGCTTGTTTGTTCAACACAGTATCGCTTGGATCGGTGGGCCGGTCCAGGTCGCAGATAAATCACGTATTACCGCCGCAACGAGACGTTTAATTACAATGTTGAAAACCAATTATGAATTGGTTAATTTATAGCGCGGACTAGCATTGTGCGTTAAACAACGATCATCGTATTTATCACCCGTGTGCACCCGGATATCGGTTGGGCGTTACGGGCTTCTGTATATATCACTATTGCCATCATCGGCGCAGAGCCGTCTTACGCTAATTTTATACATAAACCTCCATACCCTACATTTTTAAATATGCAGTACCCTACACTGGAATTTCTTAATAATCTAATCTAGGGAATATGTATTTTATATGTTTTTATGTGTTTTAATACAAACAGGGCCCGTATAATGATTCACACACTTTGAGGCCCTGAAAGTAAAAAATGTTTTTTTTTTTTTCTTCTTAATGGAAGTAGTTTTGATACAAACATTTTTATTTAATTCATAGTAATTAAATATTAGAATATTACAGTGTTAAGGCATGTTGGTTTCGAAACGATTTGTTCAAATTATTCAAACTTTGAGCTAATAATTAACTAGCTCCAAGCGTACAATGAGCAAAGGTTTAAAAATACAAAATTAACAGTTAATTAAAAAATTATGAACAAATTGTATTACTAAAAAAAAAATTATATAAATAAGTACTTACAGACGTTGATATTGCTGAGGAATGCTAAAGGACTCACCTGCAAAAGAAAAAGTATGTTCAGATAAACCGTTATGCATTTCTGTTAAAACGATAGAATTTGGAAAATTAATTTCCGGCTGTAGAAAAGTCCGTCAGACACTAACCGAGCGTCAATGGTTAAACAGTCAATCAAGGATGAAAATTCGCATACAACTGTTAAACAGGCGTAAGTAACATAGGAAATACTTCAAGAATTAGTATTCCTTATAAGCACTGATTACAAAGTAAAAATGAATCGTTCGTTCGAAAATAAATAAATAAACGTCCAACGATTTTTAAGGGAAAATAAAAAGGTAATTACAAATATCAAAACAAGATAATGATCAACTTATTGTGATCTATGTACTTCATTTGGTAGATTTGAAATCTTTACGAATAAAATGACATAAATTAGACACATCTAAAAATTAACAAAATCAAGTAATGGACATTGATATATATATATTTTCAAACTATTTTATGGTGGATGCATAATAGGCTTTCCGTGCTACCTTAATACGGTACTGAACACAACAACTGTGTGGATAGAGTAGCGTATAAGACATCCCGGGGCACGTTATTAATCTACTGATTTTCGTTACTGGCTGCTTCTATATACCGTAACTACTACCATCTCATTACGTTTAATAAAAACACACATGAAATATAGTTGTCTATATATATTTCTATACGGTTGTTTCGTCCATTCGCTGGCGTCATCAACCAATATTCATCTACTGTTTTTAATTTATCGAAGAGGATGACACCACCAGAAATTCACTACTATGCTTATACCTGCAGGTATTATCAATTGGGTTCGATTGAATACGAATTTGTAATTAATTTTTAATTTACATTAGCTATTATAAATAACTGTTTATCATTTCGGCAGTGCAGTCAAATTGAATATATTACTTAGTACTTATATTTATCTTTCACAGCGAGCGTCTTAAGTTGCATTCATTGCGAGTTATTTAGTAATTAACATTAGAAATTACATATAAAAATTCAGAACACATTAACTAAAATTTTTGTAGTTGTGAACGGTAATACTATTTGTCATAAACCAAACTGGAATCTAAATCAAGTATTTTTTCAAAATCCAGTAAAATTACATGCTACAACAAATATGTTCGTAGACGGAGAGTTGCATGTATAGCACAAAATATTAACACATATTCAATGATTATACGTATACAAGAAAGTCCAGAGTAGATTTTTTAAATAGTGAATTCTTAAAATGCAGATACGCCCATTAGAAGTAGCAGGGTAGTATTAGGCTTTTAAATACTTTTAATATCAAAACAGGCAAGAGACGTATATATTTATCAGATGATAATTAACCTATGAAGTCATGGTAAGAATAAAGCACTATAGTTACTTAGTTTTTGCTGAAAAGTGATTATAATCACAAAAAACCCTATTCATTTCATGTTTTCATAGAAAGAAAATCAGATTAGTTTTTATTATACGTGCGCGAAGCGAAATAATTTGAGGTTAAAATTTTCCCAAGCATTATCAAATACGTTACCGCAGCGAACGTAACTATTGAACTTTTCATACCATGAACAGCTATAATAATCGCACTGTTATTACAGGACTCTGCGGTGTAAATGACCACATTTAAGCGCCCCTTAAACATATTCATTACACCCAGACCTTTATATAATAGAAACTGTAACTAAAACGTCCATATTACTATTATTATTAGGAGTAAGCGTAAAAAGAACATGTTCGTTAGTTCTTGCGAGGGGAAAAAGCTATTATTTAGAACTATTAACGATGCAATGTATAGCCGTGTGAAACAATGCATTTGAATTTGCAGAAAAGTGGATGAAAAACTGACAAATATGTTGGGTTTAAAATACAAAGTATAATTGTCAAGTGTGGGAATTATTATGTTATCCAAGAATATCTAGAAACTTAAAATTGAACCACCTTTTTATTACAAAAAGCTTAGGAGCAGACACCAATGTCTATTTCAATGTGTCTTCGCTTTAGGATTAAGAAAATATGGAGTTAGTGATTCATGATGACAATACATCTTTTTGACTTCGTCCAAGCAAGTAGAAAGGAAAATATGTGATTAAATATTCTATTAGCTTCAAGAAAAATGTGTGCTAATTTTCGTGTATGCATGTGGGGTGAAGTTCTCCCGCACAGCTGCAGCTGCGAAATAGCTCGCATGCTCAGGTTTCAAGTTCGTTGACAGCAACGAATTTTATCGAAACGACTATCATTGCGGATGTGTAGCAGAGTAGTTGTAACAGCGAATACATACATGAAATTAATATGATTATAAGGTAGATTAACCACTGTGAGAGTGAGCGAATCGCTAAACCATTATTAATTGCCGTTTGTGTAACCGTGTTTATGTAACGAAAGCCACACATCGTTGGCGCGCATAGGTATTAATTTCTCTCGAAAGGAGCCCGGTAATTAAAATATACTAGCAATCGATTTGATTTCGTTTTTTAGTGGCGTTTGCTTGCTACGCGTGTGTTATATACCCGAAGATTTATCGCTGTCTTGGCTTTAAAACGTAATTTACCGAATCTCTTGGTGTTTAATGAACAGACTGTAGATTCTGCATTTCTCATTTACATTTTATCGAATAGATGGGGTATACTTTTTCGCGTAGTTAGTGACTTACTATACCCCTTAATTAATTCCCTTAATTAACCAACTTGAACATAATAAATAGTCCTTTTATAACTTACTATGCACTTTTTAATCGTTAGGATCGTAATGTGCCTTGCAAATTAATACTTATAGTTAGGAAGTTGAAATAAAACATATTTTAGGTTTTACTTATTTTTATTTCGAGTTAGAGCCTGCACCAATGCTTGTTTATTTTATGAAATATATATATATTTGTACCATATGGAACACGGAATATGTGTGTGCCGCTTCAGCTATTGATGGTCCGGTACTATCGCCGTGTGTGGTTGCGTCCGATGATCGGATTATAACAATCAGGCCTAAGTCGACCAAGATCAGACAGAGGAGACAAAACCATCTATAGCAGCATTGCCAGGCCAGAGCCCACAACCTATGTCTATGCTCAAACGTTATCAGATATTATAATGAGCGGTGCATGTATCACCCATACGTGGCTTGATTCGTTATTAGGTACATAATAGAAGAGCCATCGATGAAGCGTACAACAGCATCAAATGCATAATGAGAGAGGATGTGTTGACCACTTCCGCTCCGAAACGATAACTCATTCGACGTGCGATAGGCAATCAATGTACACCAAGATACAACATGAAGATACCCTATTATGGATGAACGCTTTATTTTCAGAGACATTCTCATTTTATATTAATTAAGAATATGTTTACAATTACGCACGCAATTGGAATCAAACTAAAATACAAAAGTGCTGGCGCCAATGATTGATTCTTGATTGGATTCGTATATATATATATTTATTAACACTTGAACTTGGTTCACTATTTCTCTACTTTCTTTCCAAAAATCAACTCCTAACGAAAAGTATATAATTCCATAGAAACAGATGATTCAATGTGAAAACATAGTTGAATGAAACACGCCACTGCAAAGGTATGCGTACGTTTTTAAATGATATTCGTATACGATGAAATCTATATTTGCAAAACAAACGACCCAATTCGGAAGTTGGAACCAAAGGAACGGGCGAAGCAGCGCGTGCACTGTGCAACCACGGACCGCCTCGCCTGTCCAGAGATTAAGATCGCATCTCTCTGGCTGCGGGATATATAACGTAAATTCAGCGGTCTCTTTTGGTCGTTGATTTGTATGCAATTAGTTTGCTCGGGATATACGATGTCCCCACAGTGCTGGACAACGCTATTAACATATCCTCCGTGGCCATCTAGCGGAAGGACAAGGCACACAAACGAAACTGTCTTGCCACCGACGTAACAATATAAAGATTACCGTTGTACAATCACTATTAACAAGGGAATTGAGAGATATTTCAAAAGTTCGCGAATTATTAAAATCGCAAAATTTCCGATTTTAATAAAATAATATTTGTTTATTTTTTCTTTTTAAAAATGAATTGAAATGAAGACGCGCACGGTCCATCAATTCAGCTTTTCTTAAAATGCTTATGTCGAGCTAAGAAAGCAAAACACAATTGTAAAACAGGTTCGTATGACAAGTTGAAATCCGTTTGGATTAAAATATATTCCGTTTTGTTTTCATTTATTTTCTTATAATAAATAAGCGAAAATGACTTGTAGCATTATAATATAAACGGGTGATAAATTCATCTACGCTACTGGTTAGTGATCATTGGTAACTGAGACCTGCACAGCGCAGCGCACGAAATCTCTTCTTTTGCAGCCGGTACCAATGTTGTTAGTATAGGCTTGCTTGCCGTTTTAATTAGTAGGTGCACGTCCAGCACTAATTGTAAATTTAATTAAAAACCGTTTCAAGTCGTTATCAGATGCAGGTAACATACGTACATATATAAACTCATACATTCACAAAAAGCAATGTTGGTACATGTATTACAGGTATACAATTCATGTATCGCTATATAATTCGATAATAAAAGATATCCTGACATGTATTTCAAATGTTATTATCTGAGATCGACCGATTTTGCTATACTGATATTGATAAAATCATGCTACAGTTACTTTGCTGCAATATACAAAAAAATGTTGTACATATATAGACTCAGTTAGTAGGTTTTTACTTTCTTGAACGAAGTCTAAAAGGAAGTAATATAATCATGAACAAGCTTGGGTACAGATACCTATGCCTCGCCGAATAAATTCTATGATACGAATCCCTACCACTCCGCGCATACAATAATATATTTAATCATTTTTTATGGCCCTTTGTGTTAACAATATGTTTAATAACATATACGTACAAGATATTCCAGTGTAAGGAAAATTTAATACCGCTGATTTTTGATATTGTTATGTTAGGAAAGTTTTTAATAAATGAAACAATAAGAAAATATGTAAATTGTACAAATTTCTCATGTGTAATTTATGCCTCACGGTAGTTATACTTGCACGTAAGGAAAATATTGTTAACAAAGTGATGCTTTGCTTCATTTTTAATTAGGGATTAAATTTTAATTATTTACACACGGCTTTTGTTATTATTTCAATTTACATAACAACTGTATCAGCGTACAGAAGAGTAAAAATGTATTAATAAAATTAAAAACGTTTTAGTGGAAACAAGTCATCTGAAAACTAACCAAAAGAAAAAAAAAAATCTTTCATTTAAAATCATATTTAAAAAGCTTTCTTTAATTTTCATAAATAACAGTTAAATAAATGAATAATTTAATTAGAATTTTTATACGGTGTTTTAGAATAACAGAAACATCTTCAAATATTTACAGTAAACCAATCCATTTGAAATTATACTTTGTTATACGAATTATATAAGGAAAAATTGTAATATTGAATAATTTTGAACTCGATTTTAATGGAAATACACATTTTAAGCCAGTAGTTAAGGTTAACGCCTACTGCTTTTTACTTTCTTATACGAATGTATATAAGGCAATCTTGTAATTATACAAAAGTTGGTACTCCAGATTTTAACGGAAATACACGTTACTAGCATCCTTGAATCGCTTCTGACTATTTTCAAAATGTCTAGGTGTGTATCTGTCTGTGTTTTTTGTAATTTAGGTCTATGGATATAGGATAAATATTGTAATATCTTAAACTTATTCTATTCTTATCATACCAACTGCTAAATTATCTAATATGAAACCATATTTGACCTTGTCATTTCGTGGTTTAGTAGTCAGCTGCTACCAAAATATTTAAATTTATTGTATATGAATTACAAAATATCTAAAGCAGAATATATATGAAACTGTATAATATCGATATGGTCAGTAATTTTTCAATTACAAGGAATTAAAATAAAATTGAACGTGTAATATGGGGTAAGAAACAGTATGTATAATCAAGTTGGGGTACATAAATCAAACGGCACTTTAAGAGAGGTGACGGAATGCTAAAGAGGTTTAATCGGTATGGTATATCTAACGAGTTATGGAAACATACGATGTGAACAACGGACTATACGGCAAGAACACACGAACACACACCATCACATCGCATCGCATCGTACACGGACGAACATGTACCATGGAATATACAATTTCAAAATATGCACCATGTGAGTGAAAGAGTACCTAGCTAGAGTACAGTAAGGTACGATGTAGTACAGTGTATGAACGAAGAGAACTTGGACACTCGACATACATAATGAAATTTACGGTGCCTTGTAAAACGTCCATCCGACAGCACATGTTACAAGGGCGCTGATCGATTCCACAACGTGTCGTATTATGTCGAGGCACGATATATATTTTTCTCGCACATATTTGGACCACTTTACATGAACAGCGTTCGGAAAAATCAGCGGCGCACATTGAAAACCAGGATACACGTACACGATTTTCGGCAGATAGGAACCAAACCATTGTACAGCAATCAGAGAAATCACTCGAGATTTCAACGGATATACACGTTTTGACCTTCCCTGAATCAAATGTGACTATTTTCAGAGTGGGTATGTGTGTGAACGCTCTAGAGCCGAAACTGTACAGATATACTAAGAGTCGACCAAGCTACTGATACGGCTTGGTATTGTATTGAAGGAAAAATTATTATGAAATATTAATAGATTTGATGAAAAAGTGGACTTTAAGTGGAAGTAATAAAGCAACAAACTGTCATTTGATAGAACCAAACGTGATCGTTATATAATGACGGATTTACCCTAAGTAACGAGGGCGACATGATCGGGGATAAAATGATTTTTAACTCCACCTACTTAGGCAGCAAATTAACTATTCAGCGTTTTTTAATGTAATGCATCATCAACATCGAACGAACGACCGATGGATGGATGGATAGATGACGTGTATGTTATATTGGTAGGCACGGAATTGTGCAGAGGGGCGAAGGAACGGGTGTGGGTGGGTGAGTTCGCGTGTGAATTTGCATGGTTCGACGCCACTGGTCGGAAATAGCAAAGTGCGACGTCGTCTCGTCGGTGTGAAAGGGGGCTGACATGTAAATGCACTTACATGTGCCTGTGCCGAGTTCAGGCTCGGGCAGGGGTTGGTCGGCATCGCATCGCATGGTACACTACAAGAATGCACTTATGCAGAATATGCCATCCACACATAGTGTGCTTGTGCTTGCTTGAAGAGCGAACAAGTGTGTATGCGCGCACGCGTACATCAAAATAGACACGACGCGCCGAACTAAATGCTCTTTTGGTCGTTCTTTTCACTTTGCCGCCCTTCAACTGGAAGACCTATTTTTCATAACTTCAAAACATGTCGCACATGAATACCAATTTAATAATCTTCGCATTCTAAATATTAAAACATAATTTTTAATATGTACGGTTTTTCTCAACTCAATAATTAATTGACCGTTTGGCCAAGTGCAAATTAATTTTCTAGTAACAGAACTATAAAAGAAAAATAAACTATAGTAATGCATTATAACGTATGAATTCAAAGTGCCAATTTGCAATTAGCCTAAAGTTGTTTTCAAATTCGAACCCATGCTAAGTATTAACGCCCTCTCATGTTCCCTTTCCGGTGTCACAGTTTACACCGATAGAATGTTTATATCGAATATTTATTGCATGTGTCATTCGTGTTTCCGCTTTTTATTTTATACAAAACTTTCTAACGTTTTAAAACGAACAACGTTCCCAAAGAGAGAACCTCTTTCGTTCTCACACATCAGTGTAACACACACATGCACACACAACACGTCTTGAGGGAAAATTTATTAGCTCATGCAGGTGGATTTTAAAACGAAATTTAATAAAATGAATATTAAAATTCATATGAAACCAATTAACTAATTGCATATATTTCACGTACGATTACATCAGACAAAATGTATTCGTTAATAAAAAAATTACATTTATTAATTTTTAATTATTTATGGGTAACAGAATATTATTTTAAGTATCTGTTTCTGCAGCGTGTGACAAATGTTAAATATATTACAGTAATTAATTATTCGCAAAAACCGTTTCAATTTTCGCACCCACATTTTTAGCTTGTAGTTAATAGAATTTGATGGTGCATTTATTTTGCCATAATTTGGGACTTATCACCGGTTGATACATTTTATTTAAAACCTTGGACAGAATTAGGAAATATGCTAGAGTAGGTTTTGTAGCTGTTGTGATAATCGATGTATCAATATCGGCATTCCTTGAATGTATTTAACATTATTTATTTCACTAGCACAGTGATGTAATTAAATAGATTTTAATCAGTTTCTAGATTTGTTGGGCCAATGATAAACAAATTGGAAATGTGTTAAGTGCCTTTCATATCCTTTAAAAGAAACATTAATTTGTTGATCTATTTTATTTTAATTAATTAATTTATTATACCTTTCACTCAAATATCCTAAATAGTATAAAACGATTTTAATTTTATATTAAAATAAAAAAACCAAACATTAGGCATCAATGTAACAAAAAAAAAAAAAAAAAAAAAAAAAAAAAAAAAAACATTTATTTATTTATTAGTATTACGAATAACTCATTTACAAAATATATATTGTAAAACCTATGCCGTTTCGCAGTTCTTGATTAGGAAAAATAGGGCGATAATGACTGCCATTACCATCAGGGAGCATCGACCCAAATTCAGTTTAGTTGCAAGCGTTCAGTTGGGCCTCGCGAAAAGCAACACCAATCAAAAAAACGAACATATTGTATGCATTGTCCTTTTATTCGGCTTATTAGTTTAAATGCAATCGCATTAAATCGACAGGAAGTGAAAAGAGAACTGTGTCATTATTTGTCTAGATCATAACTATAAATCTAACAGTTTAAACGCGAATTTCCTTTCATTTTAAGACACATATTTGTAAAAACCGGTGTTGTATCAAGAAGGCCTGGTTAAAAACATCAACAGCTGTTCCAATTAACCAACAAGTCAAATGATATCTTTACTCGTTTACGATCACATTTGATTTCGCCAAATTGCTGTTATTTCTATGCAAATCGGTCGCTAAAATCAACATATGTATTATTGACCTTTTTTATTTGGTTGATTATTCATTTTTTTGTCTTGGGTTTATGTTTTTGTTTTGGGCATGTGTTGTGCATTTTTGAGTAACAAAACAAACACGTTTCGTTAATTGGAATATTACATTTAAAATGTGTTTCGCATTATACCTACTACGCTTGATATGGTATGTTGATAACATAACATGATGCGATCTGGTTAGCAGTGTACATTTTACAAATAAAATTATTGTTTGTTTTTATTTAATGGGCCATGATTTTGTTAACATTTTCATTTGTAATTTGTTAAGTAAATTAATGGGGTTGATTATAAGCTAATGCGCCAGCGCACTTCTGGTATCTTTTATTTACCGTTTTACGTTATTTTTGACAGAAATTGAATGTGATTTTTTGATATTTAAAATAAAAATATTGTATTTGTAACGAAAATAATATTTAGACCAATTTATGGTCTTCAGAGTGTTTGAGATGATTGGTGATGATGCCCCTGAAATAGTGAAACCTTGCCAACATTTCACTAAATCGCGACTCCACCGTATTTGGAGATAGATCTTATTCTCAATACTTTATTTACATATATTTTAATTTCTTTTTAAATTTGCAAACATACGAACAACTTGACTAATTGAAAAAATTTATGACAAATTTAGTAAAAAAAAAAAACTAAATTCTTTAAATACAACATCAGCAACAACATTTTACGACTTCTACTTCCTTATTTGCTACAAGCAAAAAAACAAATTGGAATTCTACTAAGCCTGAACGGAAGAAAAACCGGAAACGTTGAAGGAGTACTGGAACAAGAAAAACGTAACGAAGGCGCAAAAAATGGTATGAATACAAAACATCAGTTAAAAAATTGAACACACGTGATACGGCAGTCGTACACGCATCAATTATTTTTAGAGTACAGCGACATGTTGACAATTTCCTGTTGTTAACGTTCAAAATATTACACCCGATGGAATTAGTTTTCTGTGCATTGGTAACATATTTATCTAACACTTACGATTCTACTGAACGGTTTGAATTTGCGAGAAAATCGCTTGTATTTCTCAAGATGATTAATGATACAATTCTAAGTCTACTCTCTAGTATGTATAATAGCTTGGAAATTAATATAAATTTAAATATAGTTTATTGTATCAAATAACCATAATGTTCGATATATTTAGTATATTCAAAGAATGCTTCATTTGCAAAGATCCTGGAAAGAAAACCTAATTTCAAAACGAATATTTCAACTGGAAATGCTTGTTTACCCGTCAAATTTTTTAAGTATCTTGATAACGACACGAGTTACAGAAGAAAGGAATTTTGTTTCAAGGGCAATAGTAGAATGAATTTAAAACACAATACATAATTATTACATATATAGTGAAAACTAAGAATAAGAAAGTCAAGAAAACGCACACCAGATATTTTATATCAAATATCATAAATTATCAAGCGTTATTAGTTCTAAAAATCCAAATCGCTGCTTTTAAGTGGTTATTAGGTAGAACGTTTCGCAATACCCAGTGGGGATAGAGAGTCATCAATAAGGTGGTCAAGTGGTTTGTGAAAATGTTGACACATTTTGCGAAGGATACACGAAACACTCTCAACATGGGTTTCAGTTTGTAAATCTGTTTTCTGTGTAAACGGATACATTAAAATAGCATGTGTCACAACTGGTCCCAGCTAATGACGGGTATCTGATGTTACAGTTGTTGATGGACTAAGCGCCACGCTTAAGTATATGCTGCTGGCGCTATAAGGATTACCAAAGGACTGACGATGAGAATACTTTGTTTGGGGATTTGTGTTTTTCGGGCCACAGGAAATGTACATTTTATTTAACAAGCTAGAACATCCCAAAACACTTCGTTACATGGCAAAGTTTACGCCCAAAAATAACTTCGGATACTATGGTGCTACTTGTTTTTACAAGCTCTTGTTGTAATTAAATACATACACATATAAAGTTATGCTCTTTATCATACGAATGAAGAAGCAGAATACCCTATTTGTTCACCTTTTGTTGGTATCAATAAAAATTGCTTTCATTATTGTTTCTTTTTAGTTTCAAATATCATTGCAATATATAGGGATGCTTCAATAAAAACTATGAGTGATTAAGAAAATGCTGTCTACATAAATACATGAAATATAAAATTCCACCAAATGGATTATTCGGGGAGGTGAAGCCATTGGTGACTATGTTTGTTTTTAATTAAAAAAAATTAACATAACTTATCCAAATAACCTGGATCAACGGTACTACTACTGAGGAACTTATAATAGTAGCGTCCTACATATCAAATATCAAAAGATATATTAAAAATTTTGAGTAACGTAACAAAAATCTTTTGTGATCATTTTTTTTTTTTTAATGTCAATAATTAAACTTAAATTTACGACGTATTAAGTTACGAAATTCTTGGCTAAAATATTTTTGTCGCTGGCTTAATGCACCGGAAATTTGGAGGGAACCCCTTGGGACCCAGAAACCACGCACTTAACTTTTAGCTATCCTTATCTTGTGACTAGTTGACACTAATGTTTTAAAATCTCACCGTCATATATTACCATGAATAGATATTTAAATTTGTGTAAGTCAAAATTAGTTTGCAGCTAAACATACGCTTTCCAATAACAAAATTTAAATTAATAAATCGCTTATGCTGTATTCACAGCGAACCAAATACTAATTATGATTAGAAAATTACAAATAACAATCTAGTTTGTATTATGACAAGCAATTCATACAACAAACTGGAATTATTACTTCTAATTTCTTGTTTCGCTGTGAATGCACCTTTACTCTAAATAGGCCCATAAAACAAAAATAGTTTAATTTTGGTAATTTTTTATGCGCCAGTTTTAAAAACACTAAAAGTAATGTATCATTTGGAAGCAGAGACAAATTACAAGGGTCGAACGACTCGTGAAATATACGTTTTTTCGTCACAGTTAAACTCATACGAACCCATGTGGGAGTCATTAGTCCACGTACAGACATACAGGTCGCTTACACCATCGTAAGCATAAATATTTGTTACAAGTTTCCATTTTCAATATTCCCTCCACTCATATTTTACCTCTTAACCTCCAACGACGACCAAGTGGACGTGTGGAACTATAGTAATGGGTATAGTGAACGTAAGGAGACACCCTGTGCACAATTTAGCAGATTGATGCCGTTGCACCGCCTACTCCATGTTCTTGATTTACTATTTATTGTACGCTCAAGTACGCTAGTCACTGTCTTATATACATAACCAAAACGACGCGGATTTATGTGAATTTGAAGGTATTTTCGGGGTAGGTTGGTTGTGTAGGTTTGGGTAATGAATTATTTTGCAGTTTGTATTTATTTAACGCAATCTACATCTACCTTTTGAAGACACATGGATATTCTTTTACTTTTTTATATGAATGTATAGAAGGAAATATTGTAATAATTAAAATATCAATCTCAAACTAACAAATTCAAAATTTCGAACCTAATCTACATTACTAGAAAATCAAGAACATTATTAACACAATTATTTAAATTGTTGCTCAACGAATATATGTCTCTGCTAGTAAAATATATTATTATTGTAATAAATTCTTGTTAGATTTGTTGATATTCGTAAGATATGTAGGAGTACAAAAGGAGTTTGCCGGCCCATTGTAACAGCACCGAAACCGCCAAATTTCAACGGATTTACATTTAATGGGCAGATAGGCCTTATATATTAATCCCAGCCACAAATATAGCATTTCGTTTGGCATTTCAGAGCTAGCGCCGACTCCGAGTTCGTTCGTCCGTCGGCTCTCCTCATGCGTGGGTTTGATTTAGAATCATTCGATAGCGGTTTTTTTGTTTTGTCGATGCGTATGATATCATCTGTTCTGCGCCACAAAACAGACAAAAAAGACGAATTTAATTTGTGATCAGCTGGCGTTACTGTGGCAGTGGTTATAATGTATTTTGCTGGATGAATATGCTAATGTTCAACCGAATGGAAAAATATCCTGATGACTTATCAATGGGTACGACTTATTTGGGTAATTTCGGAGGATATATTGTATTTGCAAAGTGATTTAACACGCCGCCCCGGCCTGTAACAGCCTTGGTTGAAATTGGACACATTACTCCGGTAGTAGTATTTAAAAACGTGATTATTTGGGCGTATCCGTGACATCCAAATTTCTTGTTCATCTTTCACAGTATTTAAATTTGTGTGTGACAAATTTGGAAATGTGTGTACATTTATTTTCTATTCAATAGTTTTTGCTCTAGACTGATCGCAGATAGACAGACACACACACACACAGATATAATTTCGAAAATAGTCAGAATCAATTTAGAGATGGTCAAAACGTGTATTTATTTATTAATTTGCTTGAAGAAATTTCGTACTACTTTAGGTAATAAAATAGGTTTCTTTGACAACTGTCGACAATATTTGGAAATTTACACTTGACTAAATTCTCTCAAACCCAATAAGTCTTTCCGTTTGAGATAGCAATCTTGAAATCATTACTTCCTAATGATTTGCTGCTTAATCTTTTAATCGAGTCGTTCACACACAACTACACATAAACAAACGAGCTTAGGTATTACTACTTCCTGTCCTATTAAAAATTATATATCAAGTTTCGAGTTATTTTATTTCTAGATTCAAATTGTATTTGAAGGGATTTTCACATTTATCACTTATTACCATTGCTAATATAAAAGAAAATATAATCATCAAATATACTCGCTATTTTATAAAAGAATGTTGAGTTTCCAAATAATAAAAACAATTTGTAAAGAGAATAACTAAACGCCAGTTGTCCGGTGATTGCCTGTTACCAAACTGGTATCTGGTACTATACTACAATGTTAATTTTTTTTTTAAACCTAAAATAATCTACCAGAGGTTATTAGATTTATATGAGCGATGTCTGTTTTAGACTTACATTTTAAGATGACACAATATGAAGCAATCCAATATCTTAAAATAAACAACATTGTTATAACAAATATTATATTTCATCACCTTTAGAAACCAGCTATTTTTATAAAAAATAGTAGTTGTCATACAAGTTATAAACGTACGTGATTTATCCTCGTCCTTGTACCTACTTAACAAGCGCGTAAATAATTCTTATTCAAATCTATAAAACATAAAAAATCAAGTCGTCTTGCTGTCATACCAGCAATAAATTCTAACGAAAATTTAGAGCTGATCCAAGCAACAAAAATAAATTTAAACATTTTGTAAACAAATTGACAAAAACAGGTGGCTTTTATAAAAGTAAGGTACATGTTATGACTTTCGTAGGCCACAATAGTAAAAATATACGAAATGACATATTACCACCACAAAACTTGGCAACAGCCGATCGAAGGAACATGGGTAAATAAAAGTCGACATGGATATACATCGTATCGCTAAGCATTACCGTTTCACTGGACGAAAAACGTCAGAAAAATGTCGAAAACGGAAACTCAACCAACTGTGACAGAGCCAACGACCTTTTAAATAGATAAGACAAAAAAAAACGTTATAGTTGTATAAGAATGAATTTGGACAGGGCATAAATAATCGAGGGCATCTAGAACATTCCAAATCCATCCCTATTCACACAAATTTTCAGGGCCGGATTTCAGATAAAGTAAACCCGAAAATACATCAGTTTTAATGCATATATGTTTTGTTCTTAGATTGACAAAATTTATAAATTAGAAACTATTCGAAATGCAACCTTGGATCTAAGTATTTTAGAGAAAAAATAATCAAATAAATGTTGGAGATATTCGAATCTTGAGCAACTTTGGTAAGATTTCATTGTTACTTTATTTTACGAAGTAATAAGTATAGGGATCACCGAAAAATCGACCTCGAGATTTTAATGGAAATATCCATTTTGAGGGTTTTTGAATCCATTTTAACTATTTTGCCAATGATGGCAGATGACAGCCTATACCGTTCAACGTCAAAAAATGATTTTCAATTAAAGACTTGTGTACCTCCTATTTTTAAAAGGACATTTCAACCAGAAGTGCTAAATAGTTATTGGTGTTCCTCTTAAAACTAGAATATATCTAAATCCAAAATACTACCCTGAATTGATGTGACGTAATTCGAGTCTGGGTAAGACCGTACGTTTGGACACACGGAAAGGAAAGTTAATGCTCGTCTAGACTTTTTGCACAACTACCTCTACCTATATAATCCTGTAAACAGTGGCGCCACCATCGATGTTTAGATTACTCCGATGATAACTATACATGGTCAACTAGGTAAAAATAGCGATAATAAACGCGTCGAACTGCCGCCACTATCGTAAAACAATAGCGGACTTTGTTCAAATTCCAGTTAACTAAGTGATAAAAGAACTCCAACAAAAAATATCAACCACAAACTAGGCAACCTTTACAAAGGCTAGTTAATTTAAGTTACTAAAAAGTCACAGAAAACCTAATGCATCTAATAATTTCAGAGGTATGTCAGCTAATATGTATAACAGTATATTTTCGGTTTAACGTATTTAAGTCATACGCTTAGCGGTAAGTATAGTCTGTGTAACTATTAGTGATATTTTTAGTTTTTACACCACTGTTTTAATAATATTTATTTTATATTCAATAATGCTAAATCCTATAAATTAAATTTGGATAACGATATATTAAATACAGAGTATCTAATTACCCTCATGATTATTTGAATAGCACTTACTTTGAAAATTGTCTACGGTAACAGGGCGGTATCTTTAAGCACGGTATAATATGGTTGATAAGTGAAGAAAATGCATTAAGTTTACGGTTGTGGACAGACAGCGTCGTCAGCAGTTGTAAAAACGGTGATTTTACGTCCGAAGCATGCTTGATTTGTTTGTGACATTTGTTTTTGGGTGCCGGTACATGGGAGACCCAAAAACAACCGCTTACGTTATGTAGACAACTGGTCTTACAAATTATGAACATAATAATTCTGGTTAAGAAGTAAGTGCTTTGGCTGGCTCAGTTCTCTTGACGACAATTATGACCGCACGGTAGCTTGCTTCATCCAAACAAGGAGCGACTATTATAATTCACTGTGTAATTTCATATGTGTGTTCATCATAAATTTGTTAACATCTCTGTATGTGAACAGGACCTCGAGGAATCTCCGCTTGTTTAATAATAACAGTCACAAAGATTCACGAAAATGGATTCTTGGAAGTTGATATGAGATGCTCCTCAAACATTTTTGTTAATGTGATATCTTAACGAAATATTTTCGGGCTTCGCAACATTTACATTTTTAATTGTTGTAATTAATGTACGCGATAAGCTACTGCGTTTACATTAAAATGTCTAAACTTATTCTTCGTATGTAATTTTATGAAAAGTTCAGAATTTTGAAGTAATTATCTTTAAAGGCAAACATAAATATCTTGACACAAAAACATGGCGACTAAAAAAGTTGTTGAATCAAATAAATATTATTTTAATTTACTTTCTTATACGTAACATATAAAAGAAATTACAGTAATGCCTCGGTCAACAAGAAAATATATTTTTGAAAAGGATATTTCAAATTGCATAATTGTTTGCATATCTCAAAAACTGCACGAGTTAGAGAATAAGTGATACTTCCAAAAATTAAAGATATTAACATTTGAAGAAATTAATGTTTGTTTTTTTTTTTCTTTTTAAGTCCCATTTACTAAAACGGACGTTTCCTTAGTTAGCACACTTATTTCTATGGTGTCAAAGCAATGATAGAATGAATTTAAAACACAATAAAGCTATATATCATATATATAGTCAAAACTAAGTATAATAAACTCTTCGTTTAATGAAAATTTGAAAAGATATCGTGTCTGTGTCGTAACTAGTGATTAATTTAAAATGAAGCTTAAAATTGTATTAAAGAACTGAATAATTCATTAAGCAAAAAAAAAATTAGTTGGTAGAACAATTAAAGAATGAGCAGACGAGCTTAACAAAGAAGTAAAAAAAAACAGTGGCTCGAAAGAGATTTACACCAGATAGAATTAATTTGATTTGTGTAAGTTATGAAAATGAAGCATTAGAATTTCATAAAATGCGAGCAACTTTTTACACGACTCGAGTAATTATGTTAACTTGACACGTCTGTAACAGCTGTATATTCATCAGTTAACAACTTCACTGAATTTATTTCAGCGCTAACGATATTGAAAACGTCATTAATATATGTTTATTATCTTTTAATTAGCGATTAGGATGCGCAAAAAAGCGACCATGTTTTTAATATACGATTCATAATTAATACAGTTTTATAAATGGTTAGTTTTAGATGATCGCAAAAAGTTAATGTTATTTTATTTACTATAGTCGATTCATCTATATGTTTGTAATATTAATATTTAATTCAAACGATGTTCTTTTGAAACCATTCTTCAATTTCATGCCCACTCATAAAAGGTTCGTTTCGTCGTACTTCCTTTCGTTGTTTGACAATTTCGTCGATCGATAGTCACATTCGATGCAGGGATGGTCAAAACATGTATATTTTTTTCATGTTTACAAGACTTACTTATTACTTCATAAAATAAAGTAAAAAATTGTTCTGTTCAATTTTTACTTTCTTTAATTATTCTCTCATATTATTTGTGTATCAAATTAGGCTAAAATCTTCTGAACAAAATAAAACCAGTGTACTATTATTCTAATACTGCAAAATGAAGTTGGAATTCAATATAGACGATTGGCTCATAAGAAGAGTCCGTTTTTTTCGGCTAGAAACATTTTAGAGCGTTTGCAATGGTAACAGTCCCATTACTGGTTGTAGTGCGCGCGTTGACCACCCGCGGATGTAGCGCTGACAGCAATTACCCGGCGGTTGCCGCACTAGCGCCGGCCGTCAAGACTTACGATTCGACGCGGCTCGTAATGCACGCGGGTAATGGACGAATCCGGTTCCAGAAGTCAAGAGAGTTTCACTCGCACACACAAGCACCGCCGTGTTTGTCACACAATCACTCAGTCAGTGTTCACATCAAATAAATAAATTTTTGTATAAAGTGCACACATTCAGCATATTTTCTCCCAATGAATAATTAAAATATTTCACATGACGTGAATTATGTTTGCTATAAAATGTAACGTATGAAAGAAATACTGCTGCAAAATTTGTGCTGGCATTTATCTTATTAAACTTAAAAGTGTTGTATTTAAAATAATATAATAAATTACACTAACTCACTAGAGTCTTACAATGAAATAAATAAAATTACTAGGTTTATCTAGTTGAAAATAAAAATATGTAATTTACACCAAAAATAATTAAAACAACATGTACCCTCTGGTGGTTTGATGCGAAAAGTAACACTACATCAGAACGTGAAAAAGTCCCAGTGGACGAGCTTCAACTCATCACAGTTATTTTTAGTCTGCGGCTATAATACCTACAGTATGTGAGAGGTTAGTGTTGGACGGAGAGAGAAGAGGATGAGGGGGATTTGGTGAGTGGCAGAAGAGTAACATCGATTGAAATTCACGTTTCGAAATTTAGTCGATGCTGCATGACTTGTCGAGCCTAAAGCCCCCGAGGCTAAAGTACCGTAGCCCGTAGCTGAACAGGAGCGTCGAAATGTATCATGACAAAAAAATCTGCAGTGCCCTACACTGACCTTTCTTGTACATATAGAATATAGATACTTTTGTGTTATATACCTAGTCCATAAAAATAAATATTTTAATGTTCTTAGTGAACTGGCATTGTTGGATACTAAACGACAAATCTTCAAAAAAATGTATAGGATCCTCAAAAAAAACTTTATTGGTATCATGCCGTCAACGATTTCTGGGTCTCGTTCTACGAATATTAATACTAATAATTGATACTAAAAGTTCCATATAAACAAGACATAAATGATTTTACAAATGTATCTACTTCGGTGGTCGGTATAATTTCAGTTTTATTGTATTTTATAGTAATAAAAATTAGGCAATTAATTTCAAACATTGGTTCAACGTTTTGTTTTATAAATGCTTGTTTCCGAATATAATTAATAGTTTGTCGCTAACTTCTTATAAAGATATAAATATATCCGTACCTCAGTCACTTTTTTTCAACCAGTCGATTAATATAACTATTTTCGTCGTTCGTGCCGAGTAGTTGGTAATTATAACCACAGTTTAATATTATTGGGAATAAAATTATGTTTTAATTGTCAATATATTTTAAATAAAACTGATAAATTCAATGAGTAGATATGATAATCAGTATTTTTTAATCCTGGAGTCGTCGTATAAATATGTATATATACGTAGTATGATGAGATAATATTAAATAATTCTGTTAGTGTCTTATGTATATTACTAAGCAATTAGCGTACACATAATTTACGGATAAAAATAGATCGATTATACGCTATGACATATGTGAGCAGCAAGATGGACGACGCTAAGTTGTCTAATAGGTAACGCGAAATTAAGTGGAGAAATAATTAATAACATTGCTGGTGTGAAATGGACTCTAATATGAGGTGTCCGTGTAATGTTTTTGTGTAATATTTATTATCCCATGTGTCTACGCTACTGAGTCAGCGTCCCGAGGGTACGGTTAGCGAACACTGGACTGATTACAGCACCATGTTTCATTAGTGCGCTCCATGTATTGATAGCAGCTGCCTGGGTCTGGGTCGGGTCGGATCGGGTAGGTAACCGGTAACGTAACACAAGCGGAGGCGGTGACGCTGATGGTTCAAACCATGTCGATCGCCATGCCAGGGTATATCGACGGAAATAGGGTAGGTATATAGCCATCTATATGAAGCTAATATACGTAGCTTACACACATGTATACGTGCGCATCCTTCATACAAATTACGTTGTATTTCATTTTGTATTTATAGGCGGAATTTCTCACAAATGTCAACAATAAACGTACACTACGACGGTGGCAAAAATATTTACGTTACAGCCGTTGAATAAACTTTAATGGTTTTTGATATAAGAACAATTATTATTATTAATAAAAAAAGAAAAATCTTGGGAAATGCAGTCGTTTTATAAAATTAATTTATTCTGCTCAACGTTTCGGCATCACTTATGCCATTATCAGGAGTTTAAATAGATAATAACTCCTGATGATGGCATAAATGATACCAAAACGTTGAGCAGAATAAATAATTTTATCCTTTATCACACTAGTCAAATTATTAGTAATATATGAAAATTTAACGAAAATACACGACGACCCTCCCTGAAAAGTTCCTGAATATTTTTGAGCTGATCTCTGTGTGTGCGTCTGTGATCACTCTACAGCAAAAACTGTTGATGATCACAGATACATAAACAGACACACACAAATATCAGTTCGAAAATAGTTTGAAACAATTCAGGATCAAGACGTGTATTTTCGTTAAAATCTGGAGTACGACATTTTTCGTGTTTATAATACTTCCACAATATACATACGTATAAATAAAATAATCGAGATTCTTTGTATAGTTATTCAAATGTAAAGAATTATAAGATTAATTTAAATAATACATGACATATATTTTAAGTCAAATTATTAATTGAAAATAATTAATAGTTTGTCGTATCTACATTATGCGTTAATTTAAAAAAAATCTTAATAATTTGTAGATTCATGTACATGTACTGAAGAACCAAATGAAAAGGCAAGTGAAAAATGTGTACATTAGGTAAAGGAAAGTCCGTTGAAAATTTCCCTCAGTAAATAGAACAGAAAATACGCAAAAAAAAATCAAGATATAACTGAGAGGATATCACCGATTTCATAAAACTTGTAACAACACGTATTAGGTTAGATAGATGATTATAATTCTATTGTTTTAATCATCGACTCGTGTCATAAAATGATAAAACAAAAGAAAATATGAAAACAAAACAAGTGCCGCTAGTAGTATTTACTAGAAAACCACCAGGATCGTTGTAACTATAAAGACAGGAAACGGATACGCGAGGCAAAACACACATGCACACACACAGACGGACGGACGGATATAACAGCGGTAAGAATATCTAACAGTGGACGGCACCAGCGACCAGACCAACAATCATCAATTCTGGACACCACTAGCCAGCGCCTGTACGCCTGGAGGCCCGATTGCTACCAGTGTTCGTTCATTAAATCCTTGTGCCTCAGACTGAAATACGAGATCCCTAACCTGTACTCTATTCCAAGGTATTCTTGTGGTATGAATTAATATACATAAGATTGCTTACAGCGTAACTGTTGATACCACAAATTTTCTTTCATATATACATCCAAGTATATGAGTTTTAAATTCATATCCTGAGGCAAAGTTAAGTATAACGAATTTCTGTTCATTAAATTATTGATTTTGATAATGTTATAAATACCGGATACTAAAGCTCTTTCGCACATAATGTGTAACTATATAACATTTTATATACAACATATATTATTCAATCAAAAACTCAATTAATGCTTGCTAACATTTCCAATAATAGATAATATCGTGGAATAGAGTGTAGTGGGCACTGGGCCCCATTTTGGGGTTCATGCCAGAGTTTAATAACACCTCATGTCCGATATAATTGGCTGGACACACAAATTGCTTGTCTTTTGTGGAGGCGAAAACATTGCCAGAGATTTCAATAGTCGTATAGGCATACAACCGTTAATTTCGTCCATAAATATCGCGTGAACATCAAAAACAATTGATTGTCAATTGCAACAATATATTTTATTATCTACTAAAATATTGTGGCAATATAAACTATATGAAATAAAAACGGTATTTTCAAATAGGTACGATTATGTTATATTCTTCCAACAGACCATCACGATCATAAAGAGATTGTTTATTTCGTAAATTAAACGTATTGAAATATATTACCGGATGTCACGAGAGTATTAATTTCAATTATAAATGATAGATTTTATCTACGATATAATAAATGAATATAGCGGATTTTCTTCCGTTGAAATTTTAAGCCAATGATGCTCATCTGTACAGTTATGTTTGAAAGATAAATAGAACCATGCTCAAACCAAATGAACTTGTCTCTGTCATGGTAGATTTATTTGGTTTTATATCCGTAGGTAACTTTCAAAAATATTAAATAAATCATTTATTACCATAATGGTTTCTTCCTAACCATGAAAACAAACGTGCATAGCATTTTACCTCCGTTAACGTTGTTTCGATAATCGAAGCACTTTTGAGGAAGGTATCTCTATTTCTAAACAGTAAAGTATATTCGTTTGAATGAAAATAACAAAATAATGCTGTTCTTGTCCTTTTGTTATATACTGTAGGTCAGGATATATAGAAATAAAATAAATTGCTCTAATATAATTTTGAACATTTGAAGACTTTCTATCAGATTATCAAGAAAATGTAGTGATTCGATGTCTTAGGAAGTGCGTGGCGCCTGCTCCAGGCAACCTAAACGTCCCACGACTAAGATTATCAGTGATCACCGTCTAGACAAGAGAACAACAGGCCGGTAACGAACGAGGAGAAAGACAAAACAAAACAAAAAAGGAGAAACAAACGATTTGTAGGTACACGTCAAGTAGAGAAGCTTAAACATATCAATCGCCACCACAACTGTCGAAAATATACCTGACGAGATCTCTCCGAAAACGATATGGCGATAAACAAACGGAAAGGCCTTAAAACAATACCTGTTGCGCCCCACCCAAAATAACAGATTTATGAGACAGAACAAGTTGTCCTTTTTTCTGGTAGCCTCGGTATTAATTTTTAATGAGAGCATAATGATTTTAATATATTCTATTTTTATTTTTTTTGTGGGTTATGTTGATTGATCTATAGTTCTACTTCTACCTTACATGTGTAGCTAATTAGGAAGTGTTCCTGCATATGCCCTGCATTAATTTTCGTAGACAATTATAAGAGATTTACTAAAAGTTTTATAGTTAACATGTGTTCTATTCATGTTTTTAGCGCAGCATAAATAGTAATTCAAATTTCTGACTTAAGTAATAATTCTTTCAGACGATAATATTTCATTTTGTAGTGAACGACTTATTTCTGCTTCTTTAAATTAAAAAATATTTCAGTACCTAATCATAAAATATAAAGAAATTTGAACACGTATTTAGTGAAGATATATATACATAGTATATTCTAGAATACCAGTATCCTTACAGAATAGGCCCGTTAGGAGCAGACATGTTAATAACCAGCTCACTGGTGCTTAGCGATATAAAATGGACAAAACAAAACAAAACGAAAATGAAGAAATGCAAATAGATCACAATATGAAAAATAAAAGGTGAAAATAAGACGCACCTTAGTTTTGACGAGGCGTGGGTTGGCCGTGGCAAGTTTAGCCAAAGCCTGGTAGTCACCGCGGGCAGCCGCCACAATCCATTCAGTTCTCTTGGGCTCGAGCTGTACAAAAACAAACAACGAACGATTAACATAAGAAATCACGCGATTCTATTTCTTCCAGCCAGGTTAGTTAGGTATATACCAAGCAACCACAACCAGCTTGATTATATTTAGTGGGCACGCCACGTGCACGAACGGTCAAGTTCAGCACGTGCACTGTTACAGAAGTCTTCATTACCCACCCGACCCGCCAATCATACCTCATACCCATACAATTAATATAATTGATAGTTGCTGGATGTTCCACTGGGCCCATGTTCAATTGAAAAGTTCGTATGCAACATGAATTATTAAGTGTACACCTGTAGTGTTCGTTATGTGAGGCGAATACTGTTTCAATGTCAATTGGAATGTTTCAATCATTACTGTAATTTCGAATGTTTGTATTGAATTAAACAAAATTATACATTTTTTTTCGCAATGGGTTAATAATTGTAGGCCTGACTTGCGTATGTCAATTTATTAGCTATATTCAGTCATACAATCATTAAAGGTGGTTATGTATTCAAGGTTGTAATTATAAAGATGTTTATACCATATTTTACGTCTTATTCAATTCAGAACTAACATGGTTATAATAGTTGATATGCAGACAACCTTTACTGGTTATTGCATGTGAACAACCCAGAATATTGATAACAACCAGAACTGGGCACGAATTCAAATCAAAACGGATTTAGGGATTTAAATCAATTTATATGAATTCCTTTTGATAATGAAGAATTAAGGTTTTGGAATTGAAATCATTAGAAAAAATTGAATTTATGAATTAATCTAAGACATCAAGCCTTGAAAAAGTATCAATCCCTCAAAATGGACTCAAGTCCTCAAAAAGCCTTCAAGGAATCAACATTTATAATTGTTAAAAAGGATAAATAGCTTCAAATCACAATTCAAGTTAAAAGTTACATAAAATATTTCTAATTGTTGAAATAGACCATAATTCCTTTTGATTGTTGGTTTAAAATACAAAATTACATGTAAGGCATTAATTCTCTTTGAATTATAAAAGATTTGTAATTGATAAACAGGTTTAAATTCCTTTGTATTTATAAGAAAAACCACATACAAGGCTAGCAATTGTCAATAAAGTTACAATTCCTTTTGAATTACAACAGATTTGTAATTGGTAGGCTTAAATTCCGTTTGATTAATGAGTTATAACACAAATTCACATAACATACTTGTAATTATCAAACCGGTTTCAATTCGTTTTGAATTGTGATTGGAAATACATTCATTATAAGTGATTTGAGCTTGTGAATTATCTAAATAATGTTAAAATTGATTGTGAATTAAGAATTTAATTCCACTAGCTCAGATCTGATTACAGCTACCTTTATTCTCCCTAAACAGGTCCCTATCTATCAAAATGCAAGCATTCTGCAAAAAGCAACCAAAGAACAGTACGAAATATATAAAAGTCGATAAAGATCTCTATCTTTCAAATAGAACAATTCAGTCAACAATTGATTGAAATCAAGATGAGTCAAATTGAATACATTTTGATCAACAAAAAAAATTGCTCCTTAAAAGATAGCTAGTTATACTACATATGTTCAATCTTCTGTTCTAAGAATATGGGTTAACATAGATAAGGAAATATCAATTAAATATCTATAATTGAAAATGTAATCAATTGTTATAAGCTCGATGGGACTACAATATCCAAACATCATGTACTTCTAGCAATACTTCAAATATATACCTATACTCATCTCATTTCAGTATATGTACCGCAGAGATGTTAGTTTAAACAACTGTCAGTAATACCAACATGTTATATACGGTTCAGCTACGTCATAGCAGGGCTCGGCCAGTCCAATCGCTTCATAGCAAAAAGTTATAACCAATCAAAGATTTCTGCAATATTCAATCAAACGCTAGTCACGAGTTTGATGACTGTCTCGTAATTAATATTCCCCCGCTTGTCAGTACGTCAGGCCGGCGGGGTTTCATAGTCGCCCGTTGATATGTGCACGCAGCTATTTGTTGACATTTCAATAGCATTTCGTTTCTTTGTGATCGTTTGAACTGTGCGCGAATATGCTGGTTCGTGTATCCAATAAACTTACAAACTTTCCCACTGCATGCTTAGTCAGTTGGCAATACGAGCAGGGAAAGAATTCGCTCTTCTTTTGTGCCAGCATTCTGCATTCGAAAGATTCTTCAAATACTTTGTATTGTTTATTTTACATTGCGCCATTATTTTATTCAGTTTATTATGACAAAACCATTGTCTGGTTTTAGCAAGAGCAGTGGACTTAAACCAGTACTTTGACATTTTTGGTATTTAGACAATAGAATCTGATTTTGACAGGATTAAGTAATATACTTTGGTTGCTGCTGCTATTACCCTAAACTATATATTAGGGTCTAGTCAATTTTGTTCATATGTATCCACATCAGAGCTATCAATTCTATTGTAATAATTAATTGTTGGAATAGAGTTTTAATAAGCACTTATCTCCGTGTAACCTACTAAAGCCAAAGTAATACAATCACGTGGGAAAGGTTATACTGATAAGTTAACTATGTGATTGCAAATAAAGTGGGATAATGGTGTTGAAGTAAAAAAGCTATTGAAAAGATGAATGTTAATGCAAAAGAAGAGAAGAAAGAAGAATACATAAATAAAAAGACATGATGTACTCACCGAAGTGACCGAAGCGCCATCATCCTCGTCGGCCCCCTGCGGACAAAACACAACACTAAACAAAAGAGCGTGGTGTATAAATTAGCGGGCTCCGCCGATAACATCACTAACTAAACGGACGAGTCACGCCGTTTTTATTAACGAATTACATGAGACAGCCGGATAATTTGTCTGTCGTTGTGGTAATGGATTTCGTTAACAGACGACGGCCATCTTGTAAAAAAATCACTCATGAGTTCTCGCTAGAGCCGTTGCACAGAGGTTATTTAATGCTCGGTTGGCACTATCCAACATTTTACACAATTTTAATTTCAAGTTTATACTTAAAAAACTGTGCAACGGTCTGGAAATGCATATGAAAGTCAAATGTAGGGCACTCCAAATTTTGAGTAATAAACGTGTTTGCATAGAATGTTTGTCAAATTAAAAATAAATGTACTATTTTGTGCAGTTTAATATAAAATATATTAAATACAAATTATAAAAGAAATGTTTTGTGTTGACTGGGCTTTACAAAGATCGTAATGACTTGATTACGCGATGGGTTGAGGGTAACCACAACCAGTAACCACCCAGTCCCGGTCACACCTGTATTTATATTGTAATTTGGAAAGAACAAGAGTTTATGGCTGTGCGGACGAATTAGAAATCTCGGATAGGTATCGCGAACGCTCGGTGCACGGCGGCTACAGCCGTCGCGATACACTGATAACGAGAGTCGGCACCGCCAACAAAAACTTACTAAATTACACATTGAGCATAGCTTGTAAGATGATAACGATACCAAGTTTTAATGAAGAGTTCGACTTTCGACCGGCACGACAAAATTAATGCTATACCACACATGCAGAACCGTACTTCATTATTTTTCTACATTTAGAAAATACCCAAATATTTATATTTGGCTACTCATTCAATAAACTTCTAGCGATACAATCTATTATCTTTAATAATACTACAAATAGGATATAATGAATTCGAAAAATACGAGCTTTTTCTTCGGACCAATAACGCAACGATACTCAACGTTTGGAGACAAATACATTGGCTAAATCGGAAATAAAGTCAACCACAATCATTTTAAATATACTTTCAAGCTTCATTTATTTTAAAGACGAATAAAATTGCTGTAAATTTCAAAATATATCTATGGCCCAATTAAATATCTAATTGTCCACAAATACGCGCCTGCCTACGTAGCCCATTAGCAAACAACCGAAAAACAACATGACAAACATAATACCAGCGCCAAGTAATAACTTGCAGGACATATGTATTTCTAATTAGACATCATCTAACAATCAGCACATCTACAATCTTAATTACAATCGCACATCGAAAATTAAACGATTACGAAGCTTATGTACGTGCACCAATGCCTTCAGAGGAGTTGCGGTCACTAACTATACATATTTTCGAATATCTGTGCAAAAACTGTAAATTCCGAGTGGTCAACCGAACCCTAAAGCTCTTATGTGTTACCGTACGACGGTTAAAAAACAGTTTTAGTTGATTGAAGAGATTCAGCTATTAGTTACATACATGCAATTAAACTTTTGTGATGGCATTTAATTTCATTTTAAAGCAGAACTTTATTGATACTAAAACGTGTAAAGCAGTTTAAATATGTTCACACAAGGGTATTTATTATACTATAAAAAAGTATTTTTATCTTCCAAATAGCCCGTATTGCATTTTTACGGTTGTATCAAAATCGAACCCTTTCAACGCAGCCATAAGTATTGGTGCCGAAAATACATTTTATGGTTAGTGTAAATAAAGTAATTGTCCATAATTTACGAAGGCATCCAATGACAAAGAAAACTACATCTCTTTTATTTCCAGTTGTTCAAATGTATGATTAATGCACACAACGTTAAGTTAAATCAACCAACACTTATCGTAAGCGTCAACTAAAAGTTCGCAGTTTAATGTTCCGAAATTGAGCCGACTGCGTAATTTCATGAATTTAGTTTTATTTCGGAACGTAGATCATAAAATTGTTATTATTTTTGCGTGTGCATTGGTTTTAAATAAAACAAGGTGTAATTATAAACAAAAACAAAATTGTATTATCTTTTAAGAAGATGAATGTATGTCTGTCAAGTTGTAGAAGTTTTGCAAGAAGGTAAATTGTTTTATATATATTGTTCCCAAGCAAGTTTAATAAAGTTTTGAAAATCCGCGAAAGTAGAATTCTCATTAAAACTGGACAACGATATTAAAAGTTTCATTTGTTGTTTTACCTGTCATTTCAAAATCAAAATGCAAACATAGATTTAACCTAGAACATTGACAGGTATTTGTTGACATTGATAATATCATTGTAAAACTAGCAGTCACATTTTCGAAACAAGATAACTAATTGCGGTTGACATATTACTACAACGATATGGATTATTAGCGAAACATACGAACACGTAAAAATGGTTGTTTATTTTTTATTTTTGTGTTGTGCGAGGTTTGATTACGAGAACAAGATTTAAATGTGCTAAATAATGTTGATTTAAATTTTAAAGTGACACGTTACCGGTATTATTATCATGAGTAGAATTTTATTGTAAATAAAATAAATATAATGACGATCTCAGCCCACACCTACAACTAGTAAAACATGACACAAATAAATACAAAAATTCCGCGAGTAAATTTCATTGCCATGTGTAATGATAAGTATAAATAAAGTAATAAATTCGCCATAAAACGCTGGAACTCCTTGATACCACACATCCCCGATGTATCGACGCGCCGTTATCTAATCACAATAATTAATGAACGAACGCCGTATCGTTAAAAAGGATGTTTTATACCATCGTAAATTACAATGCAAAAATTATTCCTTTTATTTATTTATTTATTTCTCATTGCCTGTATTTTTCTGCGTCTTTATTTTAATTGCTATAAAATGATTAAAGAATGCCTGTAAATATACCCGATTTAAAAATCATCAAGTTTTATTCAAAGTCATAAACGAATATTTTCCATTTAGTGAAAACAAAGTTTCCTTTTCGCTGAAATATACTATACTATTTTTTATTTGTCAAAGTAATCTACAAAAACATTTAACCAAAAGAGTATAATAATTAAAAGCCTCTGCTTGCATCGCAATTTGCACAAACGTAATATGTGATGATTAAATAATACATACTACATCAAAATATTCCATTTTTGTATTGTTTTATTTTTAAGATGAAGCCTAAAAGGAAGTAATGTAATCATGAAAATATTTCAATTCGAAATTATATAAGAAATACAAGTGTTGGTTGAACTGAATTAATATTGACTATTTGGTCACAATATTTTCTTTTATACATTACGTATAAGAAATCCAAAACATAAAATAATACTAAAAATTAATATAAATTATCCAAGTTAGAAAATTAAACGTAATTTATGTTGGTATAAGGTTTGTATTTATTTATTGCAGAAAAATAACATTTCATATTTAACAATGCCATAAAACCGTTAAATGCGGCGTCAATTTACATTTTTTCACTGGTGAAAGTGTAAAAGAATCAAAGTGTGTCGTTATAAATGCATACGATAAAAATGCAGGTGATTCTTGTTTGTAATGCCACCATGATGAGCGTTTGTGTGAGCATTAAATAATGTGCCCTTTATTAAAGCAATAAAGTTATTATGATATTATAAATCTTCGCGAGTCGCGCATAGGAATTAGAAGTATCCGAATTCCTGCGAGGAGCGCAAATGCCATAGCAGACCACCGCGGCGGTCGCCCTAATGCCGTCCGTTCGGAATGTTGTTCCCTAGCATTTGAGACAGTTATCAATAACTATAAAACTGGACTCACTTGGTTTTTATGACGTTTGTAATGGGCTTGTAATTCAAATAAAGATGTTCTCAAGCCAAGTCTGTCTGATATATTAATTTATATGGAACAACCGCGACTCACGCGGACGAACATTTATTTCTCTCATTCTTTACTTCATATTATCATGTTTGTTTAACCAAAAATATTTATAAACATTTTAAAAGAAGATACTTAAGAAATATCTTTGTTACCACAAATATTTCCCGATACAATTAACATAATTTATGAAATATCATCTTTTCATTTATTGCGTATTATACTTCCATATTTTTCAAGCTATTAATATTTCCGCACTAAAATGAGCACATTTTTAAATATCACAAATAAAACCAGGCGGATTAAAGTTAGCAAAAGTATATACTGGCTCAATCCCAAATTAATATTTTACTTACTTGGGCACCAAAGTTATTAAAATTAGAAAATTACAAATAATAATTTAGTTTGTATTATGACAAATGATGCTAGCGTTCACAGTAGCTGTTATGCATGTTTACCGTAAATAGGAAAATATTTACCAACCAAAGAATCAGCATTGTAAAATAATATTGAAACCTTGAATAAAAATAGTTTAAAACTAATCTATAGGTAGACACATAGGTAGACCTGTCTAAAGTTTCTAACGAGGTAATAAAAGGAGGAAAAAAAACAATTCCCACGTATACACACAATCCATTGCAATGTGCAGTCTCGCCCGACACATGATTTCATTTTCGATATATTTATTTGTGTTCAACTGTTTAATATTCATGTAGCTAACTGATTTTCATCGCAAACGTTTAAAATATGCATTGTGGAAATGAAAGAACAAGCAACTAAGGAAAATATTATGGCAAAACAAACCAAAACAAAAGCTGGAATGGCCTTCACTAGACTATCTTATACATAGTGTTTAGTAAAATAAATGGATATATATATATATATATATATATATATATATATATATATATATATATATATATATATATAAAAGTTCATCACTCGTAGTGAACACATGTCCATTAAAATTTCGAGTTCGAAAATGATATGATAATGACAATACTTCCTAATTTACATTCGTATAAGAAAGTAAAAAAAGCACAGCAAGAAACAGAATAACAAAATACACGCGTACATGATTTACAAGTATCGTATTGCAGGTCTGTGTCACGGCAGTCATAATTTGAGTTATCTTCTTATTTATGACGCACGCGATGGCTGCTCTGCAGTTCCGAACATGCTCACTTGGCGTGGCGTGGAGTGGCGCAGCAATGGTCCTGATCGCACACGCGTACCGGTACGTGTCAACGTGTCGAACTGCCGTAAATTTTAATGTTATTCGTCTTTTTATGCCCGTTTATTGGTGATTTAGAAACAAATTTATGTTCTATTCAATTGCTTTTGTCGTTGTGGATACTTGTCGCGAATTGTGGTTATAGATTTTCTTGACTTATATCGTGGATAGCTGTTCTAACACACATACTTATTCATTGTCAATAGTTTGTTTTTCAATTTATGCTCATGTTCGCCATGGATACTTCAAGCACGCATCTTGTAGCAACAGAAGCGGCCCCAACGTATTCTACGTTGGGTGAATAATTAGGTTTGTTCGTTTGTCATGCATTTCTTGCTCAGATCCATTTTCTTTATTATAAGTGGAAATGAGACAAATTAAGAACTGAACAATCAGATGACTGCCACCAAAAGATTGATATTCCAAATAAATAAACCAGTTAACTTATTAACCATATATTATGATACAGATAATTTATTCCAGTGGTTGTTTATATAACTTTATTTATAAATAAAATAAAATTTAATAAAAAATTTATGAATCATTCATTTATTTTACAATGCAAGGTTTGTAGGAAGCATTTCCAGTAATAATGAATATATAATTGATGACGAATCCTGTTGAATCAGAATATTTCTACAGTAATCTTTCTATATTTTTAGTAGTAATGACTAATGAGGTAGTTGTAGTGGTTTTCACTGTCGTACAACACTAAAAATTATAATTTTGAATAGTAATCATCATAATAAAATAAGTATTAGTGCAAGCACCGGTGCTTCGTCAGAAAATAAACAAATTATGTGTATAATTACTTTATAATAACAACTATGATAAAATAAATCACAACAGTATTATAAAACGTCACTGGAATTGCGATATACCTAAACTACTCTAAAAGAAATTCTAAACACGATACCTAAATAAATGTTTGTTTTTTGAAATATCCAGAACTTTAATTGTAATATTATTTTCATGTTCTCTGGGTTTATGAATAAATGCAAAACATTTCTAAAATCAATAATAAGTTGAGCTCCTTTTAAGAACTTCCAAACTCCAAAAGTATTACGGTTATATTGAATTTAAAATGAAATAGGCACTAGGTGGTTATTCATAATAAATTTGGTAAGTATCGGAAGGATAAAATAGGACGGATATGATCTGAGCAAGAAATACAGGACAAACAAACAAAGCTAATTCACAAATTATTCTTTTTCCGGCGAATGTTTTTAAGGTGATAACGTTCCATGTGGAATTAGTTTTAGGACAAGGTAATATATATAAAAAAAAATTATATTAAGATATAATGACGAACTACGGACGAATTAAAATAATCGGCGCGGACGAAGATTTACAAATCCTCAATATGAATTTATGTGTAATGTTTATTGAGACGGTACACTTCAGACGTATACAGTAAAATCTTTTGTCTAGATCCGATATACCGTCCCTATTAGTAACATAAAAGACAAACAACAAACAGTCGACATTTACCCACGTTCCGAAACGTACGCCCACTCGGATCCTTATCGCTACAAAGGGTGATGAATACGCCATAAATACCATCAGGATGTAAACCAATGCTAACAAGACATACATCTTCTATTTTATATGGCGCCTGCATTCAAGAAGACACACAAGCAAAAAAGGCCAACAAAAAATAAATAAAATAGAAAATAGGGGAGACCGGCACTAGATAACCCGCTTCTTCCTCAGGGATTTTACAACAACAAATACAGTATTTTACAATGCACTGTCCTGTGCGCATCATTAAAGAATTAATAAATAAATATTATTACAAACAAATAACTCGTAACTATTTTAATATTCGTTGATACTGCAATCATGATACAACTTAGTAAATATTATGCAACTGACTATAATAGACGTAAATATTAATTCAGGGAAACTCAAATGTGTGCACATTCGTTAAATTGTACATGTTTTGTGAAATTTATTCCACAAAACGTATAATACATTTAAATATCTTTAACTCTTATATTTAAAAAAAATCACTACAGCTGCATTCACAGCGAGTGATTAGTAATTATAAATAATAATTCTGTTTGTCTTATGATAAACAGTGCTAGCATTCACTGCAACAAAATTAACGCTTTAATTATAAAATGTGTTGGTATTCACACCAAAATAATTAGTAATTCAGCTTAGAAATTACTAGTAATAATTCCAGTTTGTTATATGACATACAATGCTAACGTTCAGAGCAACAAAACTAATAATTGTGTTAATATTGTTGCTGTGAATGCTAGCATTGCTTATTATAATACAAACTAGAATATTATTTGTAATTTTCTAATCTTAACAACTGTGAATATAGTTTTATTTGTCATAATACGAACTGGATTATTATTTGCAATTTAAAATCCCAATTACTAATTGTATCGTTGTGAACGGCCGTTAACTTCAATTTGAACGGGATGAGTCTTGAAATTCGTCCCGATGTCCCCTAGACACCGAATATAGGGAGAGAAAAAGAAAAGAAAACATAAAATGTCCCACCATGAGCAACACCATGCGGTCCAACAAGTGTCCCATCCGTATGGTTTGACCTGACCCCCCTCGGTGCAAACTTAAGTCCAACATGCCGTACCATAATCAGATCGCATCGTTCACGCGCACATTGTATCCGTACAATAGCCGCTACGTGCACTGTCATTTGAACGTGTTACGGGCACCGAGAGAGAGAAGCAATTGATTTTATAATCTTTTCAATTTAGAAGATGTTATTGGCGGGACACAATAGAGATGGACATGGCTGATAGACGATGGTTCGACATCGCATGTGCCTTGGTTTGTCTATAACGACGTATATACGCAATGCTGCCAACGTCCGAAGACAAACACGTTACGTGAAATTACTACAGAAACGTACTTCACGGCGATGTGTTATATTATTATTGTGTGTAACACGTGGCTCATGTACTTATTAACATCGAACAAATGGATTTATTTATTTATTTTTATCACATATTTCTATTATTATGCTTTTCAGAATATTTTGCATACATTCGTTTTTCAACATAAGAATATTGGAATACAATACTCATAAATTTACGTCGATTCTATCATAAATCATAGTATTGAATATTAAACACGATTGTATAATATGATCGATAATATCTAATGGTTAATTCATATTTTATTTGTTGCGTTAAATATTGTGTAATATTTCACATTTTATTAACAACAAATATTGTGAAGATAAAATGAGAAACATGTTACGTGACATTGTTACTGATTGATTGCAATAAAATCGTTTTTTAATGCGATCGCTACTATGTTTTAAATTTTTTAAATATGTTTCATACTATTTTCTGGCGTTTCGGGTTCATAATGTGAAGAAAATTGCTAAATATATAAAAATATATGGAAGTATTGTAATCATAAAAATTTTCAAACTCAGATTTCTTCGAAGAAATCTTCTATTTTTGAAAACAACATATTAACCGTAAGTAGTGGTTAACTCTTGCTATTTTTGCATATATAGAAAACGACACATGAGAATAAATTGTTCTTATAAAAGTTAAAGATATTGAAATGTTTAAAAAAATGTTTCATTCATTTAAGAATCGTTTTTAAAAATAACTTTCCGTTTTTCTGGTTACCAAATACATATTGATATTGTTTCATAGCAATCGTTAAATTTAAGACAAAATAAAGAAAATGCGTTATTTATAAGTATTGTGCCACAACAGATATTTTTCTATTAAGCAATGTTAACAAGCAATAAATTAGTGTTATAAAAACACCGTCTATTTTAAGAAAATTGTGTCCTATTAAATCAACCATAAATACATTCATTTTATAGACAGTATCTGTTATTATAAAGGGTCTACCTACGCAACTGTATATTATTTGAAATGTAAAATTCAAATTAAAATTCTATTTTATTGGTATACAATAGCCACAAAACTAACAATAAATGAATAAATTCATTTGACACGCATTGTTTGCGTAGGTAGTATATTAAAACCTAATTAAAATAATAATAGTTTACAGTGGTTATTTGAACGGCTATTTATTATTTAAAATTCATGTACCATAATATAATATATATAATATATAGTTTAGCTCGCAAAATTACACGATAGTATCTTTCTATAAGCATAGAAAACCGATCCGAATTATTAATGCATTAACATTAATCATTCTGTACAATGTCCGTCACGCAGTTGCTGTGGAGCAACTCCAGGCACACAAACAGGCATCTCGAAAATAGTCAATATTAATTCGCCAAGATCTGAAATACGCCTTTAAAAGTATCGGTAGATTCTCTTTTAATAATGAATGTAAAAGTAATTAAAATTATTTTATTTATTTGGCGGTTTACGCAGGTGGTGTGGTGTCTCGAGAAACATTGAAGAGACGACAGACGACGTGAAAGGAATGACATGTAATAAGGGGCACGTGGTGTGTGTTCTACTACGAAGAATCGAAAATCACATCGCTACAATAATGTGCTTTGTACTTTGTAAACGTTTATAAACTTCTAATTCTATTGTATCATAGACACATAGGGTATACGCAAATTGAATATTAATTTAAAACTACTTCGAATTGAAACTGAAGATTTACCGAAATATACTGTTTCTTGGAGCCTTAACAAACAGGTGTCTAGGAAGGGTGAGTTCTTGACAGGAAACATGGATTGTCGCTGCTTCCATAACATGGAATTTTTGGATGCTACTTACTTTTAAAGTATAAAATAAAACTAATTTGCATAATCAAAAGAGTAAATGTTTCCAGTTCATGTACCGGTGGCCTTATGGTTAATTACGATAGAAAATAGTTTTTAACAATATTTTTATAGCTATTGTAATATATTTAAATCATCAAATAAATCATACTATAGTATGTCGCAAAATAACATCGTACATGTACAAGTTAATCCAGCAGATTAGGAGTACAGAATTTTTTGGAGACGTCTAGTGGATCGATATGAATAACACTAAATTAAAAGCTGAATAAATAATTTATTCATCCAACGACGCTTACCGAATTTAGTAAGCTACATAAAATATACAAATGTCGCGTTCACTGCCAGACTAATTTTCAGTTTAAATCCCCGTTCTAATTTATAGCGTGCACTCAGCGGAGCACGGGCGAGCATAGCGCAGGCACACAGCATACTCGTACATTGGATATTTTGTGTTAGAAATGCGCGCAACGGGTAGCGCACGTTTCAAATGTTCAGCAGCATCGTGCATTATTGGCGAGCGGGCATTACAACGCGAATAAGAGAATGAAAATTCACCACGCCAACATATAGCCGAGTCATCCATGCATATACGAATACGAGAGTAGGTATAATAAAATAAAGCGAGGGATTGTATGAGTGGAGGAGCAGTGCCGGTCGGTCCGATGCGGCGTTGTACAAACGAACATCCAAAACATCCGTGTTTAATCCAGAAAACCGAGGTCGCGGCCATTCCAATAATTCAAACCGAACGCATGTTACAACGGTCGCGCGCGGCGCAATAAATCCAGGGTGGCTTGGGTGGCAGTGCTGTGGCGGTGGGTGAGCACCGCGGATAAACAAATGCGCGCGAATTGTTGTCAGACCAATCGCCGAAGCAATTTGCGACACACAAATCCACATCCCAGCCGCACCTCACTCACCCTAAATTACGCGTGCGACTCTCGAGTTGGTAATAAACGAGCCTGAAAATAGCATAGGTAATATTTATTACCTATGGCCGAGATCAGCGCCGTGTTTACATTTCTAGCTCGTCGTACGGTTATACAAAAGGGCAATATTGTTTACTCGTGCCTATAGCGTCAAAAAATTCACGTGTTCCTGATTCCGAATATATATATATTTGGGTGCATTTCGCTGTTTCGCTCGCTCGAAAGACCAACTTAGGGGACACCCATCCAAAAATACTGGGTTGAATTAAATTAATTATTAAAAAATTCAGTCAAATGTCAGTCTCTGTTCCACTCCCAGCGCTTATAGGAAAGATATTGCAACTCTGTTCCCCATAAGACGTAACACTGCTACTACAAACGCACAATAGTGATACACGTCTGTTATATTTGTGACATTAGTTGCAATAATATAACTATTACCTAATCCTGAGTGCCTTGAATTTAAAAATGTAATAAAATGTAAATTAAAATATAAATACTACTATTATATAATATAATAATGGAATAGTTAAATTTGAACAATATGTAGGAGTGAAATAAACGCAACGTAAAAAAAGATGGTGATATGCATTGTGGCGGTGTACCTACATAGAAACGAGGAGAGCTTTTGAAGCAGCCGCAAGCGGGTGCTGGTGCATCAATTACATTTATTATAAACAAAGCGAGAGCTAGCGCACAAACGCCACGGCCACAAAACAGCGGGCTTGTTTTATGGAGATGTTCTGGTCGACGTTTGGGGGTTAGCCGAAGCCGAGCATAGGCCGCGGGGAATGTGCACGTTAAAAATACTATATGATCATGGTGAACCCACAACTATACTCAATTACACCATATCTCTGCATTTCGATTACGTCAACTCGTTTGATGATCTATCTGCGTTTGCTGGATAAGTAAGACTTAAACACAATTCGGATTATACAATCAATTGAATTTTGGAATTGATATTTATTAGAAAATATTAATTATGAGGTCACAGATTGGCAATTAATGTTTCCAATATTTTTATGTGGACACTTTTCACTTACTAGGAAAAGTCTAATCATTAAAAATGTCGGACACGAGAACAGAAATACACGTATTTACTGAAAGGTTTCATTAGAATCGCTGTTTCATTCTATACTACGCTCTCCATGTTGCAAAAATAATATGGTATAAGGTATATCGTCCGCACACGTATGTTTTCAGCATTGTTCATATTCCCGGCGTTTTGTATTGTGCCGGTGAAGAGCACTTGAATTAATAAACTCGGAAAAGCGACGCGACGCCACAACAACGCATCACCACCCCACCGCACATACATTTATGATATCTGTAATGAAATGAAACACGGGGCCTAATTTGTAATCGCATGCGTTCAACCGACCCCCGACCCCGGCCGCGACCACTCGACCAGCATTTTCATTTTTCCTTTTTTCATAAATTCACATGTCAAAATTTCGCATCGTCATTGTGTTAGTAACAGAGTACGTATAATAGGCGAGTGTGCAAAGGCTCATTTATTCACTCAACAATTAAATTATTTCAAGTTGTTGAGCCCGACAATCGATGTAATTTGTGCATTATGTTACACATTTCGTTCACTCACTGAACACTAGAGTACGTAAAATGTTCAAAAAATATATAAGACTGCCAGCGATTAATGAGCAACGTGTTTGATTTAGTTAAGAAGAACAACACTATATTCCCTGACATTCGTGACTACTGGACCTGATGTTACTTAACTTCTAATGTCATCAATTAAATATAACAATTTTGATCAAAATTATATAATAAAATAATTAATCTACGCTGACAATCAAACTGTATAACAATTTTATATCCAATGACAATCATAATTTTGAAGGATTTAATTATAGGTATATTTATAACTACTGCTGATTATTTACATCTACAATAGAATCATAAAACTTTGGCACTTCCGGCCAAAGTACAAATATTCAAGGTTTTTTAATTAATTTTCAAAACGGAAAATAATTTGGTTGTGTCTGTTGATACAATTCATAAAAGGTTAGAAAATTACACGTAATTGCGCAGAGTTTTGTTGTTTTTAGGGATGAAAATAAATTTAATTGTAATATTATCTAATGTAGGTATTATGTTAATAGCAAATGGAATTGATATAAAAGTGAAACTAAAATAGACAATAAAAATGATAGGTTCGACGTATAATATTAGCAAATAGGTGAAGGTGATTTATTACAAAATAGATTAATAAATATGTTCCCACACAATTCTAGTTTGGACAATCAACAAAACACTCACTGTATCTCTTTAGGCAACGAAACGCTAACACCGAATATAATATGACATACACCGGGCATTTGGTTTTTATCTAGTACACGATTTGAACCGGTGTAATCAATTTATCACATAAAATGTACGACCCTGTATAAATTAATGTCAGTGAAACACAATTACCAAGTCCCGAATTGTTGCCAAGTCATAGTGCTTCAATGGTATGGTATAGTATGATATCGTGAAACAATGCATAGGAGAATATATTATATTGAATATAATAGTAAGCACGGCGGACGAGCGAGCGAGAAAAGTTCAGTTTGCAATTTGAAAGTCCGAACAAGATGGCCGTGCAGTCGCAGCCCGTCTCGTGTCCCGTCGGTGTCCGTAAACTAATTTGTGATCACAGCGGGGAGAAACAAACACGCCGTCTTATAAAAAACTAAATGAGTGAATGACTGAACACATTCTTGTCGTACGGTCATTAGTCATTTTCGATACGTTATCGCGTAGGCAGGAGTGCGCGCGTTGCCACTTCGTCAAAACATATATTCAATAACGAATACAATCATTTTCCTGCCTATAAGACACCTACCCTTCATTCCCCATAAGAATACTGTCCAATATAAAAAATAAAAATATTTCCGAAAAGGTAATAGATATTCAAAATTCGAGTAACTTTCTTTTTCAAAAAATGATTATTTTATATTAACTATTTCCTACTTTCAATAAATATTGATTTTGCTTCATAGTAATATTAGCGTGAATTTGAAACAAAATAAAGCAATATTATAAATACAGAAAATATTAAGAATACATTTATTCTTAAATAGTCTTTATTCGGCTGTCTCATATCACAAATTCGTTATTCGAAGACTATAAAAATATAGTGTGACAATTCAGGCCAAAATATATATATATATATATATATATATATATATATATATATATATATATATATATATATATATATATATATAAATATATATATATATATTTTATATATATATATATATATATATATATATATATATATATATATATATATATATTTTGAAATATTTCATGCAATTTTTAGGAAATTTCTGGTACATTAAAAGAGGTTATTTGTATTATAATTAAAGAAAAACATTTTTGACGTGAGATATAGAATTTGAAATTCAATAAAGGATATAATTTATCAGAAACATGCGTCTATAAAGACAAATAAATTAAAAAATAAAGAAAACAATGAGAAAAATTATAATATATTTTTACAAAATTATTATAATTAACTTCCCGCGGTAACACGGGGTCGCAATGACCCCAGCCGGCACGTCGCGTTGACCGAATCGTTCCGAATGATTCATAAAAATGCAGGATAATAGTTTGAGCATTCTAAAATGTCGAATTCACAGTATTAAATGTGAATCGAATTTTAAAATGGCGGGGAAAAATCTCAAGGTCAATGCGTAAAAATTGCCCTAGGGTGATTCTAATTTTGCAAGTGGAGTCAATTTGACCTCGGGTGACCGCGGAGGGTTAAAAGAAACTACAAGACAAGAAATAGTTAAATGATTTAAACGAGAGAAAGATATATTTACGCGCGCAAAATGTTATGCGCACGCAGACCTGCGCGCGATCTTCAAAATTTTCAATTAACTTCCAGAAAAATTCCAATTTGCAACAATGAATGAATATTTTAAAAAAACTTACGGCCTCTTGACGTCTCTGCTTCTCCTTCGGCTGCGGACTTAGCTCGTTATCCACCGACGCCAACCGATTGAACTTCTGCGTGCGTTCCCTGACACTAATCACTTCATCCGACTCCTCTATCTGCTGCTCTTCCGCTTGATCAACCTCAACCGATGACAGCCGGGACTGACTTTTCCGCCTAGGAGGCGCTTGGGGCGGCACATCCTCCGGCTCCTTCACCGAAACACTTGAAGAACACAAGGAGATGTTATCCAAGGAAGGGCTTGGGGAATCAACAGGAGGTGGAGGACGGTACGGCGGTGGCTGTCTAGATTTAGTCGGGGTCGTCTCTGATACAGTAGGAGAGGGAATACCAAGGGTATTTTGGGGCAAATGCACTGGCGAACCCATTCTTAAACCAGCGGCGTATTTCGACCGAAGTATAATAAACTTTTCGTCGCCGTCCGTTTTCGATGTTGCCAGCGAGTTGACGTATTCCTTAAACTTAATACGCGCGTCATCTATAACAAATTATCAAGTTATTGCATCTTATCGCAGCGATAAAATACGCAAAACAAGACACATGACAAGCCACAGGTTGGCGACCTAACCCAACTTTCTACAAACACTGCACTAGAGGCGGACGCGATACGTACTTTTTGATTCTGGATGGGTGAGATACTTTTTGAAATGTTTCACTAATTCACGATTGGGCACACGACCACCGTTTGCTAATATGTATTTGTGTACTTCATCTAATGACAGTTCGCTCACAGCCATGTTTTCACAACTGTCATGACGCACGCAGCTAGCTTCACGCTTCGATCCCTGCCGCGAAGCGCGCGCTTATTTAAAATTTTACTAATATTATTTAACATATAAGAACAACTATTATAGTTTTAATATTATTAAACATACTTATTACTAAGACTTAACCATTAGAACTGGGTGCTTAATAATGTATTGTTGATAAATTTATATTTTATTTTATCTATACATATTTGTAATATTATTATAAATTATCTTAGATATAACTTTCCTCATACCATTATTTTAATGATAGTATAAACTTAAATAATTTCTAAAAATACCATTACATGTACAACAATTCAGCCGTCTATATAAAATTAAGAAGTTTTAATTTTTACTGCATTTTAGCTCGTCGTAGGATAGTACAAGACAGCTATAGTGTTTGGTCATGTGTCTGTAATATTCTCGGATCAAAAATTATCTTAAGAAAAAATTTGGAGCCCCCCTAAATACTGCCGTTAGTCAATCTTTGAAAATTTTATAAAATTCTATTAATAATTCTAAGATATTTAACGACAATATATTTACTTTCTTTTACGGAGTAATAAGTAAGTATTGTAATCATGAAAAATTTCGAACTCGAGATTTCAGCGGATATACATGTTTTGACCTTCCCTGAATCGAATGTGACTATTTTCGGCATGACGTCTGTCTGTCTGTGTGTGTGTGTGTGTCTGTGTGTGTGTCTGTGAACGCTCTAGAGCCAAAACTGTCGAACGAAAAATTATGAAACTTCAAACTTAAGCTTTGTATATGCCCTAGATGTGCACCTCCTATTTTTGAAAAGAATATTCAAACCGGAAGTGCATGTTTACTCTATGCATTTTTTGTTCTATCTCTAATATCACTAGAACGGCTACAATTACGACAAATATAGTTATATTCATAATGAAAGATATTAATATTTTGCACAACTTTTGTTTCAAACATTTCTTCAAAAAATGTACCAGTTGCGAGAAAAATGCTACGAAACATTATAAATATCTTGTTTACGTTGCCATGGATTCGCATGTAGCTTATAAAATCGGATCATCTGCTTTTTGTCAGGAAAACAAAAGACTCTATTAGATAAATGACATTTCAGAATATTTCTGTAGAGTATTGGTTAGTTTGACAGCAGGTTTTGGATATACATATATTTATATCTAGTGAAAACTGCGTAAAAGTAAGTTGAGTGCAGACCACTCCAGATATATTTTTTTAAATATAGTATTCTTATCGGTTTAAAGTGCAATTTATTAGTGTTTGTAGAATGAATTGCAAATATTTATTATTCACAAAATTCAAAGTGTCTAGGAATTTATTAAGAAATACAATAGTAACGAATTAATTTTTTTATATTAATTATGCATGATAGCATTTTTAATGGTACATATGCTAATATCTTTTGGTTTGTAGGTTATCTTAAATTAACATATAAGAACTAAAAATATATAGTTAGATACTTTGTAATAAGCATACAGTACGCTTAAGCAGTGTTGAATTTAGTTGCTTCTCGTGTAGTCATTGCAAACTTTTAAGGCATTTCAATATTGTATCGACATAATTTATATTACTTATAAAATTTACTTCGATCGCCAAACAGATATTTGCTAAAATAATTAGATGACAGAACAATAATTTATTGAACCTGTCCTAATAGTAATTGTTTGCTTCATAAAATTTCACAATAAACAAAAATGACAGAAATTCATCAAAGTAATGGAGCGCCAGTTACAATAAAATCCCAAAAAGATCCCAGTAATATTCAAAGATTTTACTCTGGTTCTTCGATTTTCATTACTGGAGTATCTGGTTTTCTTGGACATTTGTTACTAGAGAAACTGCTACGATCATGTCCAGATTTGGCCCAAGTTTACCTGCTAATGCGCGAGAAAAAGGGGAAGAACATTAAGGAACGTCTGGATACCATGTTCAACAATGAGGTAAGTAAAAATTATGCTTTGAAGTAATTCTAATTTCAATCTCTTCTACCCATTCGCAGGCCTTCGAGAGACTTCGTCGTGAACAACCAAAGTTCATTGAGAAAGTGTCAATAATGACGGGTGACTGTGAATTGACCAATATGGGTCTTTCTGAGTTTGATCTAGATTTAATTCGATCTAAAGTCGATATAGTTTTTCACGTGGCCGCAACTATTCGCTTCACCGAACACTTACGTAAAGCTGTGGCTATAAATGTAAAGTGTACGAAAGATATGTTGTGTTTAGCGAAAACCATGTCGAAGTTGAAGGTATAATAGACCTCAACCCTTTGACTCCTTTTCGATAACATGCATTTTTTCAGGCATTTGTGTATGTATCCACCGCATACTCAAATTGTGTTCAACCTGAAGTCAAAGAAGAATTCTACGAAGTGCCAATTACTTGCGATAAATTGATTGGTATTTGTGATACTTTGGACGACTCCCAATTAGAAACGCTTATACCTCAGTAAGTTTAATTGTCATTTCGATGTTAGTAATTTATGAGTGGTAGCTGAATAATGTGTTTTCTCCGAAAGACTTGTGGGAAAATGGCCCAACACTTACTCGTACACCAAGGCCATCGCGGAAAATGTAGTTAAAACTTATGGTCAAATGTTGCCCGTTACAATTGTACGACCATCTATAGGTAAGCAAATGTAGTTATGTGGACAGCTGGTATCTATATTGGTTATTTATTATTTCCAAAAGTGACATCTACTGCAAATGAACCCATACCAGGATGGGTTACTAATATTGTTAGTGCAACTGGAGTATTTCTTGGTTTCGGGGTGGGATTACTTCACGTAATGCCCGGTGACGCTAATAATATGGCAGATTTAGTTCCGGCGGATTACTGTATTAATTCAATGATAGCAGCTGCTTGGCAAGTGGGCACAGTCAAGTAAATTAAATTAAAGAAATATACGTAGAAACAATAACATTATTAATTGCTTTTGATAGCAGGGATCAATTAAATATACCAATTTTTAACTATGTTAGTTCGCCCGAGAATCCGATAACTTGGGGTAAGTGTTAAAATATGATTGAACCTAAATTTGTTTTAAAAATACATTTGAATTCCAATTAAATTCCAATACTGTAGTGCCAAATTTCTCTATTTCGTGTCAAACTGCGATCAGTCGAATGCGAGTAGCATAATTTCTACTTAATAGTGACAATGCAAGTCTTACAAAAATATTTTTATTTTAATCAAATTAAAATCTCAACAAATGGCAATATCAAGAAACTTTGAATTTACATATACTATTAATTCATATGAGCCAAATGTTGATGTACAGTTTTCATTTCTTGCAGGTGGATTTAGTGAAATCTATAGTAGTTCTGGACCCAAATTGCAAACCATGATAGCTATTTGGTATCAAGTTTATTATTTTGTCCAAAATCGATTCAAATATTTGCTATACATTGTATTTCTACATTATTTGCCTGCCGTTATAGTTGATGGTGCTTGTATCTGCATGGGCAAGAAAGCTGTGTAAGTTGTAATTGTTATCCTATCATTTTTAATATAGATATATATATATATATATATATATATATATATATATATATATAAATATATATATATATATATATATATATATATATATATATATATATATATATATATATATATATATATATATATATATATATATATATATGTTCCATATATCTCATTTCAGCTTGTTCAAAGCTTATAAGAAAATACACGCTCTCACAAATTCCCTGAATTATTTTACAAGTCGACAATGGATTTTTCAAAACAAAAATACGCAAGCATTGTGGAAATCTTTGAGTGAACGTGATCGTCATCTGTTCGAATTCAATATGGCGGCATTGGATTGGAGAACATATATATGGAAACTTAGCGTAGGTATCCGAATATACATAATGAAAGATCCATTAGATACGGTACCCCAGGCGCTATCTAGAATGTTTAAATTAAAAATTGCGCATTACTCTCTGGTGAGCTTTGTGATATTTGCTTTAATTAAATTTGCTGTTGTTGTACTTAGATATTTTCTATCAGCACTATATTAATGAAATAATTGATACATATAATTATAGTGTACTAAACGGATTATTTAAATGTTTTTAAACTATGTACCAATAAAGTAAACAGGTAGTGGATGTTATTTTATGGGGTTTATTATCACAATAAATAATTAGAAATATTTGACACAAGTTGAAATTAATTTCCTTTGTTGTTATACACTGATTGCTCATGAAAATACACTGCAGTAAAAGACCTCTTATACTTCTTATACGTAATATATACGAAAACGAATTATGATTGCTAACAAATTCTCAATTATATCTGTGTGTGTGTCTGTCTGACTTTGCTTGAACGATCTACATCCAATACAATTGAATATAAAAATATGATGTGTTGAATATAAAATTTGTATATCACTGGAAAGATAACCTTTAATTTTTGTGAAGGATAATTCGACCGGAAGCGCTTGTTTACACTTGTCTTTTTTTGCATATCTACAAAACGATAAGGGTTATAGAAAAAAAAAATTCTATTAACTTTTGTCTAAAGGGATTTCTCGAAAAATTAACAATTGTCTTTTAATATAACCATGCTAATTTACGTTTCCATAGTTACATATTGATATTGTTTGTATCGTTGCATGAATATTAACAAAAATATAGAAAACCAGCTTTGTAATAATTTTCTTAGTTAAAATATGAAAAAGTTTTTCTCACACTGCCGCGTAAGGAATATTTTATTTAACAATTTAAAATGAGATTGCTTAAATGATATTATACGACTGAAAACTAATTTCAAACAGTAGAATATATGGCGGGTTCAATGCATTTGTGCCTGCCACCTTTGCTTGTTTACTTATATACAAGTAGTTTTATAAATGATAAAATAAAAATGTATAACACGTATAAGTATCCACTTTGTATGTAAATACTTCATTATTTTCGTCCCAACAAACTAATTAATACAGGTATAGCAGATAAAGGGGGAAGTCTTATTTTTGTCCGTTGCATTTTACTTATGAAATAATATAAGGTAAAATAAATTATATGGTAATATAATAAGACTGTCATGTATCCACTTAGAAAAACTTTCATTCCTATTTTCAATTAGGGCGCAGGCCTTATTGATATTTTTCATTGGTTTAATTTATTTTCTTGACCAAATTTAAAATATGTATCATTAAAATTAATAATTTGATTTGAAATTCTATAAAAATATTTTTAACATTAAGAATTAGATCTACAGGATTCTGCAGAATTGCACCATAATTATAACATTGGGTATATTATATATATATATATATATATATATATATATATATATATATATATATATATATATATATATATATATATATATATACTGGTACTTTAAGAAACATATATAATATCTGAACGAAAAAAATGCCACGTTATATTAAATTTTTACATTTTGGGTTTATTAGGCTCATATTACAGAAGCAATACCTACGTTAGAGAAATTTGGACAGTTCGTCCTTCCCGCACTTTTAATCTTGATCGAGAAAACAGTCTAACAACGGGAAATTCATTTAATTAAAAACATTTTGAGGCGAATAATCGCAGTAGGCATCTCTCGTTGCCGCGCTCATATGCGACACCTGCAATTAGTGACGGCTGACATCACCGCTAAACGACGCTCAGACTACGTATACACCAAGCAACCATCGCTAACTCGAACGAACGAAGCCAGACAGAACAAAAACCATCGTCATTATTGCAACAATAACAGCATCATCTTGCGATCACAATCTCTCTGTCAGCAATTAACTTCACTCCACTTCCACCAGGACTGTATACGATCTTATATTATTATTATTATCATGTATGCGTATATTTATATATGTATGTATACCTACTTATGCTACCTATATGAGTATAATTCGTTTGAGTTCGTGGTGTAGGTATTTACCACGCTACCATCATCAGCTATTCAAAAAACGACATAAAGTTACACATGTTTAAAAAGTAATGGAGATGTATTGTTATGATTATTAAATTGTGTAGAACATTTCATTGTACAAAATAATATCCTTGCTGAACGTAATTATTATTATACTGTATCATTTTATAGCAGCACACAATTGTCTCTGTACTGTATTGGGTTTCAAGCAAATGTTTTAATCAAGGAGTATTTTTAATTTAAATTCTTGTGAATACGAAGGTATCATCCAAATTATAATCTTATAAAGATCATGAAAAATTTGAGAGCTAGCTATTTCGATTATTAACTCTGATCGATGAAAAATATATATGATAGTAAATCGGTCGAATCGTTGGGAAATGTCTAATTTTAACCTCAGAGTTAACTATTTCAACCCAGCTCGATGAGGTAGGTTCGCTTGACTCGTCATGCGCATTAAAAAATAAGTGATATATTTTAATAGATCCGGCACAGAATGGTTTCCGCCTATCAGCCATATTTGTTATTATTCTACGTAGTTTACAGATACGATTAATTTAAATTAAATTGATCGTGAAATATATGAGTTTAATATTCATTCTGTATTGCAATTATGGACAATTACTCCTATCTAACAGTTTAAAGAATCAACAATTTGTAATAAATATTTAAGTCAAAGATACGACGTCTTGTTTTGCAGGAAATTAGTTAAAATAGATATAGATAGTAAAATAGAATATTCTGAGACTTATTATTTTGAGTCGGAAACATCCGACTGCGATCGAAAATCATCGAACTAGAGCAGTACTCGCTTGGCTATCAAGCTCACGTTTAACCCTAACCAGGTAATGTTCCTTATCACTACGTTAAACTATATCTGCAGTGTTCATTCTTTTTGTATATCTTTCTTATTTTATTGTTCCTGCATAAGCATAGGCAATTAATATATTTGTATGAAAATATGAGTCTTAGGCTATCATGCTGATAGTGCCCTTAATACCTTCGAATATCAAAATAGATATTAAGAATAAGCTTACAGATAATCTTAATTTTTTAAATTTTTATTCATTATAACAATTATAAAAATATATATGTTGCAGGAAAGTAAAACATGTATAATATTAAATAAATGCAATGCAACTGAAATATCCTATATTTCCTGCCTAATTTTCTGGCATGCCCGAATATTAGAAACTCATATTATGGTGTGATACTAGTTAATAAAGGCGTAGAACAAAAATATAATGAAACATAATCATAAATGCACTTTGATTTGACCTTTGAAGGAAAACCATTGGACATTAGTTTTATGGAGGCAATATACGCAGTAGCTGCGCAAAAAATGGGAAAAATGAATAGAAACTAGCAAGATTTTTTTTCATTATACTTGAATGACCATGGCACTAACGATTTAGATAAAAGCAATTTAAGGTCAGTGAAGGAAAACAATTACTATATAATATGTCGTACAAGACATAAGAGTGGTACATTACAATGCATTTATTTCTTAAAAGCTTCGGAAAAACTAAGTTGTCGTAATGCAAATGTTATGTTTCGCCAGGTAGAAAAGAAAAGGGGTTTTGATAATTTTGCATACGATCATGCTAGTCACCGGAACTAGGCAGTTTTTCTATCAAAACTGCCGCTTTCCTAGCTCATTGTTTAATTGCCGTTGTTCGTCACCGGATACGCGTATTTCTTCTTTCCGATTAACGCATTATGAGTTAAAATACCTGTCTTTATCGACGGCACCAATTATCCCCTAACCGCGCTCAGTCGCTGGGCTACATATAGGTATGCATAATTACATTGCTATTCTTATGCCAATTATTTTACGAAAATTACTCATTACAGTGTTATTTATTTAAATTATGTTATGCAAGTACAAGCGTCGATGAGAATACTAAATATGTACATCCATTAGTATGTATTAACCATATTAACGCAATGTTGATACCAATCCTTAAATTAAATGAAACGTGCGTGTACAAAACTTACATACATAAAATACAAGAGTAAATTTTCATGTATATTATCACTCCTATACCACAGTTATACCTTCTGGTCGTTAAAAAGCCAGTCAGCTTAAGTCAGCAACATACGAAGTTAAAATTATATAACTTTAATAGAAGCAGCAACATACAAGCATAAGCACAATCACCAATGACTTCAGCTTACCAAAAAAGATAGTATTTATGTAGAAAATATTTTTAATCACTGCTGTATTTGATAAAAACAAGCTATTTATAAGCGCTGATTTTTGAGGAGGCATTTGTTCAGGATATTTTTTTTTTATTGGAAATGTTACGGACACACAATCGAATGCGTTTGTTTTTCTGTATGTCGTACTGCGAGCTAAAAATTGATATACTTCATTCGGTATTAGTAATACCGTTAACTTACTGGAAAATGTTTCTAATTCCGTATTAGAAACATTTTCCAATATGTTAGCGTTTCTCACTACGTTTTGCAGTAATATTACTCTTCGCAAATATCACTGTTATTCTCTTAATAGTATTTTTAGTAATGTGACACAGTCAGACACAATAGAGATAAAGATAATAGTGAAATCGTACTCAGTGGATATCGGAACATATATATCCATTAAAATCTAGTAATAAATATTTTACATGTTCCCTTCACTCTTTCTCTCCGAAAATAGAAGCTATAAAATGTGATAAAACTCATAAAATATGTAAGCCAAATATTGTAAAAATCTACTTAGGATTTGCGGAATCAGGACGACGAAAAATCAACTTCTGTGTAATATTTTATTGATTCCAAGAATATTGTCTACGCACATTTATTCTTGAAATAACTATAATCGTATTAAATATTTTTCGCCAACTTAAACGTATCTGAATTCTACAACAAAACTATTTCTGTTGTGAAGTAAATACGTTCGTTGTTGACGACGTAAGCAGTTTTGATTGGCTTTTCTGTGAATCATTAGCTTTCAGAACTATACACAGCTAATCAAAAAATGGTAACGGTGTGTTTACTGTGACAACACTATGTGTAGTGGATTATAAACATAAATTCTGAAACGAGACTGTTTCAGAATCCGACACTAACATTTGTTTTTACAATTAATTTAACATATCTTAAATAATCATAGGAAATACTGTGGCCCATTCTTAATGTGCCATGTTTTTGTGCAGTTTATAAACTCTCCAACGCATGATGGTAATAGGAAAAACACTATAATATCCTGAACTCCTGAGCAAATTGTGGAATATATACACATGTAGAAATAAATAATGATTAGATGAAAAATGTAATATTTGATTAGCAAAATTAATAAAAATAGTAACTAAACTTGACCAATGCTCACATAATTATTAAAAACAAACTTGTGTCGATACTTAAACATCAATAGACTAGGGCACTTTTGGCATTTTATATTTACCTACATAAAAGACATCAGCATTATACAAATGTTAGTGTAATAGGTAGAAGTACTCAAAAAGATACATTTTGGAATCGTGCAATATCCTTTAAAAATCACTCGCAAACTTACGTGAACGAAAACGAGTTAATGGTTAACTGGTTAATGACGAAACAGAAAATACCGAGAATGTGATTTAAGAATATATCATCATGAAAATGTCATTCATCACACTACATTTTTATATCCCTAAAGAAACTAAGAAGATATAAACTTTTGGACAACTATGTACGTCCTCTGAATATTCAAATAATGAATTGGTTTTATTGATGTAAAGCTTCCTTCAGCTCCATTTTCGAATATAATTGAATACGTAAACGGGATTACAAGATGAATTGTGTGCAAAGATGGTAGACTGTGTGGTTGGATCGTCGTCGGCTCAGGTCGAATCCTTGGCTTGCATCCGTGATCCTTCCGCTGTTCTACGCATACACACACACACACACACACACACACAAATCCATACAATATAGATTGGGGGGTACATGATGTTCCAGATATAGTTAAGGGGCGAGAAGGACGCAGCGCCGCGTAGCGTTGCAATCATAGCGAAGCTTGCATATTGGTTTGTGCAGTCACCCTACTTGAGCTTTCGGAATATTTACCTGCTTGTTCAAATAATTATCCAAATTTTTTAAAAGTTGGGTTTGAAAATCTGTTGTATAGGTTCTTACATGTTTTTTAATTGATCATAAGTATAAAAGAGTTTTGGTTGTGTGTCTGTCGGATTCGCAAATTAAACCAACTTCGTACGTTGAGCTAAAATCGTATTGCACGTCTCCCTGACACCGAAAAACTCATAAACTTAGATGTATTTCTTATTTTGTAACTAGACTTGCTAAATTACATAAATAGTTAACTCATATCTCATTCAGTTATAAATATGTATTTGTTTAGGATATGTAAGTGAGTTTAGGGTTCGTAGATATAGTGTGTTACATATTCAACTTTAATTTCTAACCGCAATAAAAGGGTTGATTCTTTCTTGTCAATCATCCGAAGAGTAACTTCCGTCTTAGGACGATGTACTACTCCATAGTAAACTTTAATTCCTAATGGAAATAATATTATGGCAAATACAGTTTTTTTTTCAAGTAGCCACAGTTTCTTGCTAATATTGAAGCCGCGTAGAGTTTCGAAATCGCAATAATAACTTTGTCTTTTTCATCTGTGCCGCCGCCATTAAGGTAAAGTTGTTATATGCATTATATGTAGTTGCAGTTACCGCCTAATGCGTAGTGTAAATATCCAAATAAGAATACATGCTTAACAATTAAAGATCGTTGTTAGGATACAGTTGCCGTTAATGTGAAGACCTTAATGTACGGAAAACAGTACCGTTATTTTACAGGACTACAGCTACAACTTGGAAATATTTATATCATCCAGCTCAAAGGTTTTAGCAAGTTTAGGACTTTTGCAGAAGAATTTTTCCTTGGAAGTTAGTATTATTTTCCGAGAGAATTTATATAATTCGAACGGGAATGGATAAGCAATTTATATTCTTTTGCTAACTTCACATATTTCAGTTCAGTGGAGTTGCGATATTTTATTTGTAAGGCTTTTTTATTATTTCGGGATTGTTCACTATTTCATGGTTAGGAAAGACTAGTCAATAGAGATGTAAAAAAAGTAACTATTCGTTTTTTTCCAAAGCTGGTCAGTTACTTTCAGATAAGCGTAATCGAATAGAAGGCAAAAATCCTAAAAAAATATTATTCATTGCATTCAAGAATTATTTTAAATTCAGTTTTTCTTTGTTTTTGTTTTTTTTTAATCTTATTATGGTTTTAATGTTATAAAATATTTAAAAAAAAAATATATTGAGTTTAACAGCAAATTTTTGAAGCTAGAGCAAAATACCGACAAAAGTAAAAGTCGACGAAAGAAAAGTTATCTATACGCGATTCGCAATAGTATCCGAATAGTCCGAGTACTCATTTAGTGCCACTCAAGTAAACGAATACTTGTAACGAAGACAAAGTAACGAGTACTCTACCTAAAAGTAACGAGTAGTTACAAGTACTCAAAAGAAAGTATTGTAATCACTAATTAGGAAGAAATTTCGATCTTGCTATTTTAAAAGAAATATACGTTTTGAGCAACCTTGACTTGAATCTGACTATTTTTGAAATTACGGCTGTGTGTGTGTGTGAACAACAACAAGCCTGTGTAAAATTAGTTCCCTAAATCGCGACCCCCTGTTTTTTAGCTAGTAGTGGAATTACCTTTATAATACGGAGCAAAATTGTAAAAATAATATGAGAAGCACATTAGATGAATAAGATACCAATTCGCGAGCTAAAGTTGACGGGTGTACCATCCCTATATGCATCCACGGCGTACTATATAGGTACACGGGTATTGTAACTAACTAGTCTATATCTACCTAGTACCCGGATAGGGTATAACATGGCACCGCTAATTACGGCGGTCGGACCTGGGGGAATACACGTCGGTGGCGGTGGCGGCAGCGTGGAAGGGTTGGTCACGGCGCACTCCGATGCCAACCCAGCACCAGCAAGTACTCGCCCAGCACTAAAGGGGCGGAGTGGCGTTTGGCGGGGGGGCATGCGGACGACCATCGTCCACACACGCACGCAGTCTCGACCGTGCGCTCTGTCGCCGGCACCTCGGCCCGCCAGATCTAAACACACGCGGACTACGGCTACGCAGTGCATTGTTACACTCCCATACAACAATACACACCATTAGACCGACCGACCGCGAGCCTAGGACACGCTGCATCAAACCCGCGCGCGCGATTCACTCTGCTTTCAAATTACTATCCTAGCGCAACATCAGTGGACAATGTGAATAATATTATTATTATTATTGTGGATTATTCTACACAATAAGTGATACTTTATGTTGAATTTTGTGACACTTTTAAAGCTTTAAACTATTATTATTGTGAATTAATTTCGCAATAAGTGACAGTTCAAATTTGATAAATTGTTTGAACATTTAATTATTAAAGTGGGTGTATTTTATATAGTTCTATTAACTCCTCTATTTTAAATAAATTACAACTAAACGTATTGTATATAAACAAACTTTACAGCTGTTACAATTTGCCATTTAATAACTTAAAATAAAGTGTTAATAATCTAATTTAGATTCAATAATTTTCGCACGATATATGTGACATTATTAGCTTAAGTCAATATAAGCAAAGTTTAAAATTTGCAAAACGAAACAGGTTTTGGTGGTTTGATAATAAATCTAGTGGTTATTACAATTTTATAACAGAAACTAAATTAACGATATAAATTGTAAAAATTACAAATTTTCGCAATAGTTTATGGTTGTTTAACAATTGTAATTGTAATTATTTCACAAGTGACTTAAATGACAAGATTGAACTTAAGTCACCTTTGAGTTTGAGAAATTGTTTGCGTTTGAGAGGACTGTTGGTTTCGTTTGAACCATTTGGTATTTTGGTAGCGACATGGAGGAAAGTTGGGATACGCATGTGGCGCCGCTCATGATGGGTGTAGGGGTTGGCGAACTACAAGACAACACCGGTGCCAGCCAAGACATGGGTCATAATCTCCAACAAGAAATCCAGCAACAGGAGATTCATCAGGAACTCCATCGGGATTTGCACGGGTCCGACATGACACATGATCTGTCCCAAGATATGCATAATGATTTCTTTACATCTACTCAGGTAACATTTAATTTTCTATTACATTTATCAAGCATATATATATATATATATATATATATATATATATATATATATATATATATATATATATATATATATATATATATATATATTTAAATATATCTCAAGCACGAAATATTTTCGGCACTATGTAAATTTCCATTTTGATTATATTTGTGCTCCTTAAGCTATATTCAGTTGTTCATTTATTTAAAAGACTACCAAAACTAGAAATTTTGCAGGTAAAATTTATATTTATAACTCGAACCACATCCTACTTTAAAGGGTTTTAATCGAGGCGAAATATAAACCTTTTTGATATTAAGTACTGATTGCTTTATGGAGAAATAATTTTTATTTTTATTGCTCAAGAATTTTCGCAAACACAATTGACGGTGATAAAAACATCCAATAGATAAGTCATCTTCAGGTTCTTGGTTCACCTCAGGTATCCCCTGAAGATGACCAATAAATTGGTGGCAACCAGTCGGGAAATTTATTTCTGTTAAAATTAAATTTGAACGTTGTGGATTTAAGTAAAAATAAGCAATATTATATTGGGATTGTATAATTTTCTGCAATAATTAGAGTAAACTATTTTAGCATAAATTAGGTTAAAATATGGTTGTAATAAATATATTAAAAAATGAAAATAGACACGGAAATAATGAAATGGTTTTGTTATCGAATTGCAATCTTTTGTCATTGTACATCGAAATAATTAGCGACGAACTTTTTATTAGGTACTAAATAATTATTAATATAGATATTTTCGTTATAATAGTAATGAATATCAAGGATATAAAATACACCGAAGGAAATTGAGATATAAACCCATCAATATTTCGCGTAGCTAATACAATTGCAATGCTTAACCTGCCGTAAAATAACTCATTTTAATGTATTTTCCAAATAGGTTATTCGATTATTTATTGTGCTATGAGCAGTTGTATAAGACAATTGCAGAATCTTTTAATAAAAATAATCATTTACATTTTACAATTGCAGATTTAACAGTAATGTTAATTAAATATGTTATGTTGATTGAATATTTTTTTATTTTAATAGAAGAATGTTCTTGGTACAACTCATATAAATATTTATTTATTTATCAAATTATATACAGCCATAAACTTCTATGCAAGTGGCAATTTTAGCGCTCTACCAGACGGCTTCAGGTACGATTTACGGTGCCCCGAAAGACTTCTTTGTTGTACATTTTATCGGAGTCTGACCTAAGTAACTCAACAATGGCTTTAATATTCATTATTGTTTTATATCATTATATCTCTTGAAATTCTTGATTATAAATAAGTTATCTTCCTTAAAATCATCATTGGCTATAAACATATTTTGCCTGTACGGATGTTTGTTGTAATAAAATTAATTGGAAAAATAGAAACATATATAATATCGAATATAAGCTTAATATAAGCTACAAAACTATTTCATTACTAACATAAAATATGTCCGACAAAGATTAATAATTCTTAATCAATATTTTTGTTGCCTTATTTAAAATCGTTAATCTGACGTTACCATAAAAAAAAAGTAACACTGCTAAATATTTGAACACTTATTTATTCTGCAACAAGTTGAAAATTATTTATCACTATTGTAAACACATTTGGCCTGTCAATATCGAATTTTCGATCAGATACTACAGGTGCTCATATATTTTTCGGTTAATAGCCTGACAATTACAAATGAATGAATGTTTCAAGATTACAAAACCAGTCACAAAAGATATTTATTTGTATACTTTTTAATTTGAAGGAAGAAATGGTATAACTTGTTTTTGTCAGTCGACAAATATTTGTCAAACACCTATTTGTTACTTAGGCATATTTGAAATTTGATTTGAATTTTTCTGATAAAGCAGTTAATTAATCAAGTTTATTTTAATTAATTGCAGATAATTATCCACCCTCTTTCCAAGGAATTTTTATGTAAATTAGTTTTATGTTCTTTAGAATTTTATCATACGTTAGTATGAAAAATGAAAAGTAATATGAATAATATTTAAATGTATGTATAACATATATTTTGGCCAATAGTTGAATATATTAATATTTTTAGCAACATTTGTTTAAGTAGCTTTTTCGAAAAACGTAACATTTACTGAAAAATTGCCAAAGCAATCGTAGGGTGTATTTGAATAAAAATATAGCCCATTAAAAATACAGACAGAGAATGGACAAGAAAGTCGAGTGAAGACCACTCCATTATGACGATCCATTTCACGGTATATAGAATTGAATATTTTATTATGTATAAAAGTAAATATATTAACACATGCATTGAAAACGTGTCACCTATTCGCGATTCACAAAAAGTGTATCCACTTATTTATTATATAACCATGGTAACCTGGTTCTAGGTATCACAACAAAACATTGCGTTTCATGGATCCGGTGAAATTATTTATATTTAATGGGTTAATGATAAATGGAAGAGATTAAGTGTCCATTGATTGTCAAAGCCATATATTTAGACTCAGAGCTATCATGACACTATGTATATCAGAAAATTATTATTTACCTAGACGAAATATCTAATTGTATTCTTTTCGTCCTAGTTAAAAGTACTTAATTTAATTTTAAATGCAGCTTAACATAGAACCTAGTTATAATTATAATTTAACAATGTTGTATTTTGCATTGAATGATATTGTCGTATTCATTAAAAAACTACAGAAATTTCAAAGTCTTACAGATGTACAGTTTTTTTCGGAATAGGAAAAATATGTTTGAAAATAACTACTTGGTATATTATTGCACTAAATATGTAGTTCTATGAAATGTGACAAGACTTTAAATAGTCTGAAATAATTATTATCTTATTGTATGTACCAATTGTGACAAAATGAATTACGGAAAGAAACAAATCTAACAGGCAACGCGGGTGTCTCAGATATCTCAGCATGTTGTTACTCTTTTCTTTGTAACGCCTTTTGTAGATCTTACGAAAAATAGTCTACCAGTGACTGTTTTAAAAATAGACACCTGTACGTGATGGTAAAGAAAGAAAGCCAGCAGATTTTGGTCTTCTAATCCTTAAATTTCCATCACCGATTTATGTAAATTTACTATATTATCTTTTGAAAACAAATACTAGTATTAGTAGAACAAAAATTTCTAACACTAAATTATTTAGAAATAAAAATATTCAAATTTAGAGTTACGTAGATTAGGATTTAATGTAGCGATTATCATGGACATAGCCTTGTTAAAAGACTTATTGTAATTATGAAAAATATTTAAATCTTTGATTTTAGCGGAAATAAACGTCTTGAGCTGCATTCATATTGGATGTACTCGAAATGTATCCCTCAATGGTTTGCAACGGTAACTGTTAACTATATATTTATAATTTGTATATAGACCGAAAGAAAACCTATTTTCGAGAATAAAATCTAATCCGGTAGTAATTTTTATTTCACTAAGTCAAAAATGGATAATAGAAGAAGAGCGTTAGATAGAAGTTAAAGATAAAATCCTGCAAAGGGAACAAGAAAATTGACCGTGTAAGTCGATTTAAATATACATATATTACAAAAATATCTCTTCAACCTTATAAGATTCAATATCGTCTTAAATGTGTAAAACAATGAAAGTATAAACAAAGTATTTCAGTCAATGATAATACTTTTCAAAAAAGTGTGTATTTCTATTTTCGAACAATACTCTATTAAAGTACAATTATAAGTCGAATACAACACAATCAAATTTATTGTAGAGTTGAAATGAAATTTTTGCATTTTTTTATAAATGGTTGTAATAATGCTATAGACAATGTACCATATCGAATTCTCACCTTTGTTTGTTGTTTGTTCTTGTATTGCTAAATTATATTTTTACTGCGTAAAGTTACGTATTAAAACCTTCTTTAATAAGCTACTAAAAATATTATCTAACCAAAAATAAATTCACCCAATTCTGTTTTTACGCGGTAGATACCTTCCAGAAATAACCCTGTAAAAAGAAACGGTGTAAAAGAGGAGGCTTTTTTAACTGTGGTAAATCGAATGAAATCGCTTAAATAAGAAAAAATAGACCATGTTAAATCAAGACCGTGTAAAAACAGAAGACAAATATGTAAATAAATCACTCCTAAAAAAAAAAAAGATTTTCACCGCTATATAAGATACATATTCTAATAAATAGAACAATTCAATTCTAATATGCATGTGGCAAGGTCCTTTTAATTATTTTTGTTACTTTTCATATTATTAATGAATTAGGTAAGTCACCATAGGCGTAATACGTCATCTGCCGGTATTCAGGGATTTAGTGTATATTGTTGGTAACGAATTATATAATTTTAGATTCGGCAACTATGATAGATGTCACAGTAAACTCATAGAAATTAGGAAATTCAAGTAATTCTTCGAATGCAATTGTATGAATGTAATGTGACAAGTCAATAGTGATAATATGGGAATATGGCATTGTTTTTGAAACAAACAACAGAATCACATACATTTTTAATTGTGCCGTGACTTTGTGGCGTGCGTTGTAGAATCGAATCGATTATTATTCCCGAGAGCACGGCAATGATGCGTGCGTGCTTAGTGTTTGGTGATACCGCCGCGCCGTCCGTCGCCATCACCAACACCAACAATTGGTGCCGTTGTCGCTGCTGCTGCCGCCGGCATGAAGCGCGTGTCCTCATTGTCTTCAGCTAAATACACGGCTTTTTCCTCATTTCTGTTGTATTCCACCAAACGCGTCTCGCATCTTTTTATAAAAGGCAATTGTGATGTTACTTTAATGACATGGACGTGATTTGAATGGCTGTTCTTCGGCAATGAAATACGAAATTTCCAGTGTCTTTGATCTTTGGAATATTTTGATCAAATTTTACAATATATTGTTACGTGTTTATGATTTTGTCTGAAATTTTAGTATTGGATTAGTAGATACTTAGAGGAACCAATGTTATAACTTTAATGATTTGTTTAGCTATGATTTTATGATTTCTGGCCCACTTTTATTCAAATATCTCTCAATTCTAATTCTACAATGTGTATGTCATCATAAATACCAAAGTGAAATTCCGTTTTTACCAACAGTACATATTGTAAATGTTGATCCAAACTCGATATCTTAAAACATCTTTCACATTGAAGATATATCCAACTGTTAAATAAGAGCTGAATAACTTTTGTCTGGACACCCGCTGCACGTTATAAATTCTTTGATGGGAAAAATCAATCCTGGATTTTTCAAGAAAATAATGACCCAATATATCTAAGTCGAAATGGCACTCAGTGAAAATACAAAACTCAATCGTTCGTCACTGTCACCTGATATGAATCCGATTGAAAACGTTTGCGTATAAATGAAGCAAAATTATCCTGGAAAGAAGATATTGAGCTGAAATAACTAGTTCAACCAAATCGTGGGACAAGGATATCTTAAAACTCTCGAGTTTACAATATATATATTCGTAAAAGAAAGTAAAAACTGGAGATTTAATTGCACATAAAAATTGTTTCAATTATGTATGCTCCATTTCAAATTTATATTTTAGTCAGGTCTCCCCTATGTATATTTTGTTGTAGCGTTCAAAAAACGAATATAAAATATGGCATGATACAGTCAACCTGTAAAAATACAATCACTTTTAGAGTTAATATAATTTTCCACCGGTGACAGACACAGGAAATAAGAAAGTAATTCAAAATCACTTTGTCTTATTAACAAATGATACGGTTTAAAATACGATAATTATTTTTTTAAACAGTGTATAATGATGACACGCCAGTGTTGGTAAGTGTTCGTCTGTATATCTATTTGTGGTGTATACAACTGTCTTCGATAAACATCACAGCGCGGCAAACGCCCTACGGCTATAGGATATATTTAAATAAATGTATATAAAACGCACTTTAAATACAATTTACTTAATTTTAAGCCGGTGGCATCTACGGTAATTATATTTGAATGTTACGCTGTATTACCTGCGTATATTCTTTATAAGTTGTATAACCTCGACGAGTTGCAAAAAATTGTTACGCTCTCATTTAAACCCCGAATTGCCAAAGGAAAAATGAAAATTATATATGTACTGATACTCCTATTACGTAAACAGAAACATCTGCAGATTCCCAAATGAGCCGTACATTCTTTAAAATACTGTTGAAACAAATATCCATGAGTTTGTTATACAAAATATTTGTTTCAAGAAACAGTTTTTTTTTTAACTTTCCTAACGTAAAGTATAAATAAATCAACTTCACAATTTTCTCTCATTATATTTCCAATTCAATCTGAAAATGTCAAGGGAAAAATGAAAATTATATATGTACGCATTATTCCGCTTACAAAAAGAACCATCTGCAGTCTCTCAAACGAGTTATAATATACTAATACGGTTTAAATGAATTTTTATATTCATGATGTCATAAATATGAAACGAAACAATTCGACTATATTAAATAGTAATTATAAAATATGCATTTGGATAATATTAATGGAATGGTAATAGGCGTTACACGACCACACAAAAATTGTGTCCCGTAATATTTATTCTGCGTAGGTTAACATTCATTTTTTAAATGGACCTGTCGTAAGAAATTTGTAACTCCACTAAACTCAAACAATTTATATCCGCCCTGTTACCATTCATTATATATGTTTGTTACTTTATGGGGTACTCTTATACTCTTATACAAAATAGTTACAAAAGTTGACACACAGCGCTAGTATCGCTTCAGATAGCCATTTTTCTTTTTCTGACAAATATATGATAAACACCTTACATATTTGGTATGTTAATATTTCTGTTTTAAAATATGAAAAATAGTGGTATTTTTATGAATTGTTTATATATTTGGTGGGAATTTGATAAATAGATTCTTGTATTAATGTAAAAAAATTGTTCGTATCCACAACGTCAAATTTGCATTTTCCACTAAACAAACAATGTTATGTTGAGGTAAAAATAAAATTGTGATACTAATAAGAAACTAAATGCTACATTTATGAAACTTAGCTTGTAATTTCCACAAGAAAATCTGGAATACATTGATTTTATTAGGTTCCAGAATACTCCAGAGAATTTTCGAAAGTCGCAAAAACGAAACCAAAAATCATAAATGATAAATCGAACATACATTGCCCACGTTTTATATCATATTGTAACAATACGGGCTACAAGTTTATTGTAAACGTATAAAGAACCCGCAGCTACCTGCAAGGAAGTTAAACTTTGAAATTTTCTCTGCCGATAAAAATTAGTTGCACACCAAGCAAATGTAAGAATGCAGCTATTTTGAGTTGATAAATCTATCATTATATTTCCACGTTAGTTTTCTGTTATTTATCGTTTTGATTTGCGTTAATTTGGTGATAAATATTGTATGGTTTCTAGAAACACCGTTTCCTGGCGGCAATGCCATCGGAACGAGTTTTTTGGTTTTGTTTTTGGTTTGGCTGCTTTTAATTTATTTGCGGTTATAATTCAGAAAGGTTTATAACGTATATGTGCCGTAATGAACAATGATAAACAGACACTATGTATATTGAAACTGGTTAGAGAACGGACTCAGTTCAGCCAACGATATTAATATGCAGGTTTCCTTGTTGTGACTGCGGCTTCCTTCACTCCCATAATAAATACCATAATTTCTTAATGGCTACCATCACAATTTTTTATTAAATTATAGATAATACCGAATCATTAATTTAGCGAATATCCCATTCTGATAATACTGGTTTGTGTTGTAATTTAAATATGAATTTATTGTCTATAGGGCCAGGGTTTTGTATATTAAATATTACACCAAAAAGAACTCTACACATATTATAAAAGTTAAAAAAATGACTTATCTAACAAAATAAAATTCTATGAATAATAAACTCATAAGTATTGGTGCAGCCACCAATGTCTCCAGTTAGTCTGGCAGGGAGTATATAACCAATATTGGTTTGAAAAAATGAATCGTCGAATAATACCTATTTAATTTTGAATTTAAATATTCTAAAAACCACTGTATTTTAGATTAAATCTTTTTCAGTATATAGGTACTGTATTTCGAACTAAATTAAAAATGGCAAATTGGTCTGACGAAATTGATTTCGAAATTATTAATAAAACATCATTTATTTATGGTTATTTTTTATATTATGTAAGTGAATGGAAAATGCAGGGCCAAAGTTGAGAATATTAAAATAAATAGTACATCATTAAATTTTTTATGAATTAATTAGTGGCAAAAATTAAATGTAATTGCTTGTAAACAACATATACGAAATTTAAGTTGTAATATATGTAAAAATTTAAATACCTCCCATCATCTCAATTTAATGTGCAAGTAATTCGATGTGCAAATCAAATGATAAGCTTCAATGTGAATACGAAAGACTTGAGGCCACATTTAAAATGATTAAAAATCATGATGTGACAGATAAGAGAAATTTCGTGATTAATATATTCATCAGTACGTCAAATTTGAATGGTTCACATAGTACGAACATCCAGCTGTGATTTTAACATGACTAATTATAGCGCACCCCGAAAATGTCAGCGCATATTTATAGATTAAGTTCTTCTATATTGTTTTATTTTTCGCCTTTTTGCATTCGCTAAGTTGCACTTGATTAATGAAAGAATGTATAAGCAAAAACACTGTCACAATAAAACAACGGCGAGCCGGCGAACGAATGAATGGGGAACACCACAAGGATTCCTAAATAGCGATGGTTCTCCCTAAAGTGCACTGTGCTGCAGGTACAACTATTTCGGAGACTTCGACAGTGCAAGACAGAGACGGGAATAAACTAAAGGCAATTAATAACGTCCCCTTTCGGTTTTCTAGAGGTTTGCTTCTTTTTCTTTTGTTTTTGTTTATAAATTAATTGATATAAATGGAAGAACATTAAGAAGCATTTAGTTCTACTGCACCTGTTGTTGTCTATAATAAACTACACTAATGCATTCCGGTGTGTTTTAAGGGTTGAATACTTTTAGATTACGCGTTTTATCGTATATACTTTTAGATATTATAATACTTTCAAATCATTAACAATCTGATATAATAATACTGAAATACGAAATATGTATATTAATATTGAATTATTTGTAAGAAATTAAAATTACTGAAGAATAATATATATTTTCAACATTTTGCCGCCTGGAGCGGTCCACAATTTGCCGCTCTTTCTAAGTCAATTTTTTTATAATTTAGACAGAAAAATCAAAAAAATGCCGCTATAAAATATATGCCGCCCGGGGCGGACCCCCCCTCTTGGTATGCAACTAATTTTCAAAAAAAGGCAAATGATACGTGCACCGTCAATTTTTGAAAAGATTATTCAAACCGGAAGTGCATGGTTATTCTATGCATTTTTGTCCTATATCATTGGAATGGCAAAATTATTTATATCCAATATTACTAAAACGGCTGCACTTATGACCAAAATTGTTATGTTCATAATGAAAGATCTTAATATTTCGCACAACGTGATTTTTCTTGCAATTTTTCTTTGCGGTCTAATATGTTTGCGCGTTCTTATATTTAATTGTTTATTAATAATAATAATAATGATAATTAAGGTTCCGGTAATCAAGGCACTATAAGTATGTTAGTACAAAGATAATAAACGAAATTGTTTGAGAGATTAACTATAAAAGTTGAAGAAGAATTCTTTGGTGTATTACCTTTGTGGGGTCGAACGTCTTATCTTAGTAACAAATCATTAAAACAGACAGTAAAGTTTTTTCTTCCTTTTCTTCAAGATTTCATACGATAGCATTGCCTATTAACTTTAACGACTTTTAGAAAACCATGAAAATATATTTATTTACAGCGAAAAATTTACAAATCTTGATGTTTTTAATGTAAGAAAAAATTTTAGCGACAAATCAACATCGACATTTCCTATTTTCTATTGTCCTTTTAGCACGGCACCCAATGCTGTGGAAATGAGCTATAGTATTTGGTCATTAGTTTGTATCATTCTACGAATAAATATTTTGGAGTACATAATTCTTAGCTCGCCGTACGAAGTACTGAAGAAGCTAAAGCATTCGGTAGCATTCTCGAATAAAAAAAAATCATTACCAAAAAGTGTCTCGGCGCCCTGAATCCAAAAATATATAACTTATGTACTTGGATGTTAGTCGTCGCTCGCTCGAAAGACCAAATTTGTGCCCTCTACTCCTCTGAAGGTACCGGAGCGATTTACACCAAATTTGCTACACATATTATTTGGCATCCCATTTGAATCGTTCACTTAACTGTCATTCAATAATAAATTTGATTGGCTTTTGTATTATCGGGTATTACGCTACCATGTTCTAAGAAAACCCTTGCATGTGTTGTGTAAGAAAAGCATCCGTTGATTGTACCTATGTATGACCCATACAATGTGTCTTCGAATATGACGTACGGAAGGAAGGATGCACAGAGCACAACACACACAAACACCTTGGGCACCTGCCACTGGCTGCCTACTGAAAAACCCGTCACATACTTGACAGTAACGAACTCGTCGGTATCCCTCTTTATATCAAACTAACCGCGCTAATAAACTTAAATTAGAGCTACTTAAATGAAAATTATATATGTGGTCAAGTTGATGGGTTGTTGGTAGAGCAAACCACTCGCTCCTAATTAAAAGTGCTTTTATTTTAGGGGAGCCACAAATTTATAACAATCTATCGTGGTTGCCTTTTAGAACCAACGGTTGAAGCACATTGTGCTGTATTCGAATACAATATTTTACAGTTATAGAGAAATATTTGTAATTAACTAAATATATATATATATATTTCGTAAAGTCAATACTTTTATATATACATTCGTATAAGAAAGTAATCAACAAATTGAACTCTAAATACTTTAGCAACAGAATGTAAAAATTCGTACGTAATTGAAACTAATTACCTATACGGAAATGCAACTAGAATTCCTAGTACTGAAAGAATTTCGCGTACGTGCTGTTGAAGATAGCCTCAAAAACAAATTATTCGAATAACGCCGTCACATTTTCGTTTTGACGTTGTCCATACCGGAAGTAAGTTAATTGCGTCAATTCTTCGATGCTGATAGCGTTAGTACGTCACTTTGAAACACAACGTACAAACACACACGTTCACACGTGTTCACACAAGTATGATGAGAAATTTTAGTGGTATTTGCTACCCTTTACATGCGGGTCATATGAGAGTGTCTCTATACCGGCTGATGATGAGAATACCGTTGGGCGAAACAACAGACACCAGCAATAACAGTTTATTAAAGTATGCTCAGGTGCTTTGTCTATGTGGGTTTTACACATCGTTGCTATTATATTAGAGAATAAATGATACTTGAACGTCAAGAGTGTAAACGCAACACATTGTTAGCATGGCCATTTTGTACGGAATTAATGTTTGTGTTTTGCACCAGAAAGTAGGCATCGTTGGATTTTATACTAATAGGTTTGTTCGTTTCACTACTTGCGCCTACGACAGTCGTCGTATATTTCAGCTAAACTGACTTAAAATCAAATAAATTAAGAAGACCCAACTCCCATTCTCTAAACCAACCATTTAGTAATTAAGATTATAGATTAAAATTACTAATCCAGTTTGTTTTACGCCATATAATGCTAGCGTTCACAGCAACAAGATTTATAATTAATATGTTAATTTCTTAGACGAAGTTTAAGGTAATCATAAAAGTTTTCGAACTAGATAAAATATAAAAATATATCCTAACATCTTACAAGAATAAATAGTGAACTAAATTCGTTATGCGAAAAAAACCTAACAATATTGCATTATACTGTAACATTCTGTTGAAACAATCTATGTTGAAGTATAGTGACACCGCTTCTAATTTATGAGTTATAATTTATTTTAACAGCTTCTTTACACTCGACAAATTATATCTGCGATGGCAATCGCATGTCCTATACCATCGATAGTATAACGTTTATATTTTTGTAGAATCTTTTACACTAGTTTCAGAATGTATAGCATTACAGATCGTTACTGCACATACGTGTTTTACAACAAAACAGATATCTGACAAGCTATTTTAATTAAGCTGAGCATAACGGAGAAGGAAGGGTTCAGAATATGACACTTCCTTAATTGTAACAATAATATTCATTGTATGAATTTTTTATACTATCATTATAACATCAAGACACATTTTAAATTGTCAGAAACAGAATTGAACCACATTTTTGTTTCTTGTAGAATTCAAGTGTTACTTGCGAATAAGAACGTAACGCTATTGCTTTAACATGGAAAACTAAAGATTTGCAACAGTGTATGTTCATATTTCGTATTCCATTTACAGGAAATTAAAAAAATAGAAGAAATAAAGTGATATTGAGAATAGAAAGGGACCAAGGAAAATTTGCAATTATAGTGAAATCTAGCATATTCAAATCGAACAAGCACCTATGTCTCTAGCTCGCCGAATAAATGAAAATAATTGTAGAACATTCCAAACTGCCCGTTTAAATATACAGATCCCCACTACTCTACGCATACATGTACGTATTATATTTTAAATTAAAAACATATTATTTTTAATTATTATGGTCAGTGGGCTCATAATCTCAGAAAATAATATATAAAAAGTATAACCATTTTAAAATATTTATGATATATAAAAATAAGATATAAAAATAATAACCATTTTAAGATATTTATGGTACATAAGAATAATTTCATAATTATTATATTTAATATTTTTTTATTGCCTATACGATAAAAGTAGTTACACAGTTTCAGTAAAGAATTAAATGAGCTTTAAAATTACATATTGCCTGTTTGGTTCAAAACCTTACATTTTCGAAGACTTGCGAAAACGCATTTTAGAAAATATTTTTATATATAATTACTTTAAATATATCTTTATAAATAAATAATATGGTTAATTCAACAAATGTATTTTTGTTTGCGAAATTAATAAAATACTGGACCGATAATTGCTTTGAAATATAGGCATAACAAAATTGATACATTACTTAAAAGAATTATTATAACAATAAAACAGAAAATGACAATTCAACATTCTTAATTTATTTTACTATTATTAGAAAACTATGCAAGACTTATCTCGTTTTTGGATAATGATGAAATATTTAATTCAATTCAACTCAACTAGAAAACGAACAGAAAAACCAGTAATTTTATATACCGTTGCAAGAAACAAGCAAACACAACCAATAAGTTTGTATTTACAAAAGCTTACATTACAATACAAATCAATGGGTCTTCCCAAAATCTCATAAATACTTATAATCCTAATGGATCACCTTATCTATTCATAAACTATACACATCATTAGTAAACCAGAGGATTATTCGTTAATCTAGGATAACGATGATCACGTATCATAACACCATACTTATGGGAACAATTCCAAAAACAGGATACTAGAAAGTACACATGTTGCTACGTACAAAAACTCGTGAAAATTAACTTTTCATGGCAAATTTAAGCAAAATTACACCGCACTTATCTCAATTTTTTGCAATTACGTACGGGTGACCAGTGTGACAGACAGGTGCAAAATTAATGATAAGTAGAATTATAATTAGGGCAAACTTAAATAATAATTAACATATCAAAACAATGTCGTTTTTAAATGAATGGGGAATCTTTGAATGCAAACATGTGTTTGTAGGAAATTTTAACTATTGTTTATGCTGGCCTAAAGTGGTTTAGTTTTGAAAACAATAATTAGCTTAGATACAATTTATTTTAATTTAGAGATATCATTTAAATTTTACTTTATGCCTATGTAACATGCAGTCTGCTAGAAATAAATATAAAGAAAAATAGCTGGAGTGACCAACACTCGACATTTCTATACTGTCTTACACAATTTTGTTTTTAATTATATCTACGATTGCTTTGAACCTTGCACCTTCTATATTTGAAAAGAAAATTCAAACCGGAAGTGCATGGTTAGTCTAGGCATTTTTTGTTCTATCTGTAATATCACTAATGGCAAAAATAGTAAAGTTCATATTAAAAGATATTAATATATTGCACAACTTTTGTTTGAAAAGTATATAAGAGTTTGTAAATAGTTAGATACGATTCAGGGAGTAAGACATTTTTCGTGATACTTCCTTATATACATTCGTATAAAATAGTAAAATTGGTACAATTATTATAATTGTTAAAATTTATCCCTGACGTTCCAAATTCTTTTTAGAGTATAATTATGATATTTATTTTGTTTAAGTAAGTAATTAACTGTTAATTGGACGTTTTAATTATCAAGAGGAGGTGTTGCACGTTTCAAATAAAATTTTAAAAGGTAATCTTTCTATTAAATCTCATTCAATCATTGGCATGTTGCTTGTTTTAATGTAATTCGGTATTATCTTAATACTTAATTCTGCTGTTTTTTATTAAATGAGTAATTACTCCATTTATTTTTAGTCCAATTTTATTAATACTATTTAGTTTTCATTCGGTAATATTGCGTAATATAACCAGAGGTGTTATTAGGAACAGATGCAAAATCTGAATTTTGTCACCGATTATTTAGCACATATTAATATTTCAACAACGGCATTGGAGAAAAATTGATTCATATATTGAAAGCAACGGACCATTATCTAGTAATTTCCTTCAAATATGTAAAATTTATATATACATAAATTTATAATTTTCGGTTATAGTAATTTCTAGGGATGAATTTATCAATATCAATTCTTTAAATATTTATTATTAGCGAAAAGCACTGCAAATTATTATTCACTGTTGACATACAATTAAAATTAAAGATTAAAATTACTCCTTTGCCAATTCATAATTTTATTTTATAATTTTACCCAGGTTAATAAATATATTAGTAAAATATAATAAGTTGCGTGCAATTTTAGGCCACTATCCTCTATGTGGACAAAAACCGAAAATGTAGTAAATAATAGTAACATATGTGAATATGTGTGCATATTTGGTGTAGTTGATACGATAGTAATTCATTAGTGATTTTACGAATTAAATGAGCGATAGCGTGCCTCCCAGGAATTAATGTACGTCAGCTATATGTATATTTTAAATCGATAATTGAATGAAAACAAAGCATTACATTGTTTGAATTAATTAACGAAATAAATAATAGACTATGTTCAAATATAAATTACCCAATACGGTTTTATTTGACGATCGATGCAAATTTTGCATTTTGCATGTATTTTCTATCTATGGAGTTGGTAGTACAACATTTGCGGAATTGGACATGGATTAGGCCAGTGTTCATTTGTCAAATTTAGAAACGCCATTATTTTCGGAATACGTCGATAATTAATTAGCTGTTTATTTATTGAATAACGAATGGAAGGGGTCCGTTCTCTGGTTAATATTTTGTAGTTCATACTGCACTATGCATGTTTTATACTAAAGGGCATGGGGGCATAGCGTCATTAATTGACAGGAACACCAAATCCAATGGATGTTATTTTTCTGAAATTCACATAGCCTGTAATTTTATTGCTCTGTCTCATTTCCACTAGTGTCTGTGTTGCTCATACATCATGTCATATGTTTATGATCGGCTAGCCTGGTGTATTTGTTAGTGTTCTAACTTATCATATATTACCATGATGTTTGCGGGAAGGGGTAAGCTGCTAATTCGGCTCGTCCTTATACATAAAGGTATAGAAACTTCATTGCAATTTTGTTTTGTTATTATTATAGTTGTAATAAATAATAATAATGAAAAATGGAAATAATAAAGACAAATAATAAATACAGACCAGACTAGAAGTACTTTTTGTTAAGGAAACTGTCCGAGAATATTACAATCACAAGACCGAATGCTATAGCTCTTCTGTACATAGTACGGCGAGCTAAAAATGTATTCAAACATTGTATAAAAAATTGACACTCCTTCGTTTCCGTTTAATATAAAAATGTTCTTACATCTAACTGGAAAACTGATAAGGACCATCGCAATAATTCAATAATAGAACTGATTAAACGTGTACACTAGATAAATCAATGTAAAACCAAATCCAATTTTAAACTGGTGAATCAATTACTGTTATATTCGTATATGGCCAAGCGAAACATCATTAATCATATATGTCCGAAATAATTTATTACAAGTTAATTAAGATATCAGTAAATGATATCGTCTAAGAATTGAACTGAACCTTATTAACTAACGAATTAAAAATATAATAATATGTATTTGCTTTTTAAATTAAATTGTATATGTTCACTAAATGCAGATTAACATGAATTATTTCTGCACGATAATAATAATTCAATATTAATAAATGTTCATGTGACATTTTGGCCAATCGATATTTTATCCTATCTACCTTTTGTTCATTTGACATTTTGTTTATACCACAAGTAAAGTTTTCGGTGTTTGGTTCTTTTGGCATTTTGGATGATACTTTTTTATATTAAATTATATTTGATTCACAAAATATTTTAATATAGCCTTGTTGCACTATTCTAACATTCTGAGGATTTTACGATCCAACGTAAAGTTGTCTTGCATTTTAAAATATTGTTTTTGATATAAAATAATAAAAATAACGTAATGGTATAGATAAACATTTATATTTAAATAATTGGGCGTCCAACAGTCATGCAGAAGGAAGGTATAACTAAGGAATTATAAAATCCTTTTTCAATGGATTCCAACTTGTTTATAATAGTGATTTTATATTAGAAAAACATGTTGTTACGAGAAATATTTATACCTAAATAAAAGGGCACCCAGCAGTCAGACAAAAAAAAATTATTATCCATTTTAGTAAATAACAGTTTACAACCAAATAATTATCTATACATTTTGGGTATTAACGAGCAGTACAATATAAATGTTGTCCCCAACGCAACCAAAACGAAATTTTATATTTGTAATAAATAAAATATTTTAAGTACACGTTCATGTTAGGATACTCCAAAGCATCACATTAACATTTGTCATAAAAATTAGTTTTATCTATAAACACGCGACAAACCAGATATAAAATCTTATCTTTGGTCATGTTGACTTCAAAGTTAAATAGACCGCGGTGAGCACAAAAAATACCTTATAATCAGTCTTATTACAAAAATCTCACAAAAAAAAAAAGAAAATCGCTGCTACAGATATGACAAACTAATGCAATCAACACAATGTTTTGCATTATATTAAGTCCAAATACAAATGTTCAATCTTTATTATGATTGTATATATTGATTAATTAGTTACACATGAGTTTAGCTTGTAATCTTGTTTGTTTACGTGAATTTTGTACTTGAAAATACTTTGTTTAATCAAATTCTGGAAAATTTTCCATTTATCACAAGTTTGATAAATTTCATAATTGAATTTTGAAAGGGGATATTTAAAATATGCTTAAACATGAATTAAACGTAATTTGTATAATTTTCATAGATGATTAAACAAAGAAATAAAATATATTCAATTCAAGTAATTATTACTGGAATCAATATTTTTTCTTTCGTTAAAATTGCATGGTCTATAATGAAATTTTTACTAATTCATGAAATAATTCAAGGTTATTAATGTAATTTTTATTAAATAATTTAAAGTTATAATATTTTGATTGATGATTTGTAATTTTTATAATTTTATGTAAAATCAGACAAATGTTTAACAGTGTGGAATATATAAAATATAATAGGTCCAATACGATAACGGAGGGATGGGTTATTTAAAATTTGATTATATTAACCTAACTTATCTATACCTCTTGGTTCATCAAACCGTATTTATGGTAAGTTCGATACACCCTGTAGGTAAATAGATTTGGTAATTATTGTCTAAAACTTCCGCATGCAGTCCAATTAAAATTTTGGGTGATTTCAGCGATTTAAAATGTAAAATATTCAGTCCCGAGGCCAACCCGTGTGCCTACCCTCACACCTGTCAACAATAATAAGAGATTTGTCGGGCATCATGTGCGTAATAATATGAACGCGGGGCTCAATAGCTAATGACCGGTTCCCCGACGGCCCAACACGTATTATTTGTGCGCGAGACATGTGATTACAAAGATTGCCACTAGGTGTAACCACTTGCGGCCACCAAACAGATCGTACCCACAAATATACTTGCCTAGATTTTGGTCGTAGATATACGTGTTAATTACATGTCCCTGATAAAGTTCCATAATTACGACAATTATTTAGATAATAACGGAAATGCAATTATAACCGGATACAAAATAAAAATGCGGCCATTGCTACGTTTTTTCTATCTGCTTGTGTTTATATGACAGTGGAAAACTAACCGTTTCTGTACGCCCAAATCATTGTAGCCGAACTGTTTTTCACATCGTTGCCAAAAATAATGTACGCTACTTTATTATACCTGTCTGTAGACTTTTTAAAACTATAATTTATATGATAACAGTTAACACAATTAAAATATACACCTTTTTTACTTGTTCTGACATTTATTGCTTAATAATTTTTGTTTTTAATTTAATTTTTGTGTTGAACAAATATACTAAACTGTAATAAACTATTGAACTTTTTAGTTATGAAGAGATGGACTTGTAAACCAAAATTTAGAATAGAACACATTTACGAGCACTACCCTCGAAGAGTTTTTCTTAAACGTAAATGTAATACGGCTAATTTTAAAAGCGATTATTCAGGAAATGGTACATTTAAAAAATATATATTTAAAACTTAAGTTGTAAGATCTAGAAGACGTGTAATGAATATCTGTGCAAAATAATTCAAATAGAAGAATGATACAGACATACAACCCAATTCTGTGGCTCTATTGCACATGCAACCCTTTTTCTTGACAGGTGTTTTCAGTATTCAAATTAACATTTTTGGTATACTCTTTAAACATGAACTATAAGAATACATTAAATTTGAACCACTACAAAATAAGAAGCATTTTATGTTAATGCAGACAGTATTTGGTTTTATAAATATGACTAGCTCTATTTTATATCATAAATTATAATGTTTTGAAGTACTTTTAGACACTGAATGCTGTCTTATATTATTTATTACATTATACTATGAAACTAATTATCGTATATGCATATTTTTCATACACCTGACACCTTTTATGTACACTACAGCAGATTATGTTAAACAAAATTTTAATTTATAATATTTTTAGTCCAGTTTATACCTATTTATTATTTTATAGTAAATTGATTTTTTTTTTCTTACTTAGACGAAGTCTAAAAGGAAGTATTGTAATCCTGAAACATTTTGAACTCGTTATTTTAATGGAAATATATATTTTGAACTTTTTGGCTATTTTCGGGATGACGTCTATGTGTCTGGCTGTGTGTCTGTGCGCGTTCTACTACAATTACTATTAAAAAACTTCAAAAAGTTCATTGTAGAACACTGCCGAATTTTTACTTTTTTATAAGTAATGCTATAGGAATTATCAAACAAATTAAATGCTAGATATAAATAGGTATAGTCGTTTCGAGGTTCCTTGAGTACGATATGGCAATTTACTCATTTATACCTGTGTGTGTGTGTAGGTCGTATTACTTAAATTTAGCCTAAGATATATTTGCAAGATTACATTAATTAGATTTTGGGTGGGAAGTGGGCCATTACTCATGTGGTTTTATCAGTAACTCCAAAATGGCTGCACTTTAGTGGCCTGCTCTCGTCTTGTACTTTTACTACGTATATTTTTGAGTATGCTTTATTTTGTTTTAAATTTACCCTACGATACGACACCTCGAAATTATTTAAAATCAACGTCAAATATTGGTCGAAAGTCCATGTAACGACATGATTTTATTTTCAACATGACTGGCATGTTTCCATAAACTAAAATTAGATATTTTCTGTTCAGATACATATTGTTTTGTTATTTATAAAATACAAAACTTAACTGTTAGGCATATTAGAGAATCCGTCGTAGGCACGTGTACCGTCTTCAGAATTTTGAATGAGATTGCTGTTGGTATAATGTTTTTGGCAACGGGATCTACTGTGCTCTGCACGCCTCGAGCAACTTACCCGGATTATAACAGTTAGGATAACGAGGTATAGCACCCACAAAATGTTCTACAGCAGCCATGCTTATAGATTATTATTTTGCTCAGTTTAATAACCAAACTGTATCTTCCATTCAAGAAACTTGCCAATTATTACTTCGCAGAATTGATAATGAGAGTGGAGTTTCGAATCGCGTTTTGGATTAGCTATTACCGTTTCATTAGTAAGGAAACTATAGATTCGATGGTAATTTGTATATAATGTTTCGTATTAGAAGGAAATGGTGGTAATTCGACGAATAGATTAGAAATTGTCTGATTGTTTGTGCTAATTATATACTTGACACCCATTTAATGGTTTTGTTATCATTATGAATTATCCATGTTTACATAGTTTTAACAAATATATGGCCGGACTTTAACAAATTATATGAACGAGTTTTTGAATTCGTTGTAAATTCGTATTTAGGAAACAGGGAAAATCCAATGTATATTAATGTTTTGGCCAGGGCCATTCATTAGCAACGACAAATAATTACCTAGGGTTCGAAATGGTACCTAGTTAAATTTTATTTTAATTTGATAGGTTAGATAATTAAGTATATTTATATCAAATTAATGTTCTATTTAAAACTTTACTTGTTGTTTTTATTGGTATATAAATATGTATATTATTGATTTGTTTGTATATAAGTATAAAGAAAAAGAATCATTGCACTTTTCCACAATTAAGGGTACTTTTTAGTGATTTTATTGTGATACATTATGTATAAAAAATAGTATTGTGAGCACAAGATACGATCTCGATATTTAAATAGTACTATTTGTTTTGAGCATTCTTTAATTAATTTTGACTATTTTCACGTTGACGTTTGTGTGTGTTTGTATCGGTGTTTGTGCCTGTGTGTGTCTTTCTGTGAGTCTGCGTGTGTTTCTGTGTGTCTTTACTTTATAAATAAATTTTATATTTCTATTAAGAATATAGCGTTCAAAAAAGTGAAACATAATTTTTATCTAAAATGGTTATTGAAATCCCAGTACACTCTGCAAGTTAGCGGTCGTATAGTGACACTGATTCACTGATGAGAGACCGGACTACGGACGAGCGAGCGCCGCGCCACACCGGGTACTGGCACAGGTATCGTAGACAGGGTCCTGTCTGGCGCCGTCGGAAGTATTTTTACTACCCTGACTTTTCACTCAATGTTTTAAATGCTATAAATAACTCCGGTTTCAGGGCGCTCACTCTTCTGCCACCATACCTACGCTACGACGCATCCACATAAACATATTTCACTTTGTTAATTGCTGTTTATTATATCTCGTGCGTTAGTGCTAATTTTATGATTTTTGGATCATTATAAAGCGTGTTAATTGCGTTTATATTTCACAGGTTTCATATTTACCTACAAATTTGTTGTTTACAAATATAACTATTCTACCGGTAACAGTATTTTAATTTAAATAATCAACCAAATAAAGTTTTGGGTAAATAATCAAAATTAGAAATATGTTATTTTTACGCTATAATCGAAGATATTTCGACGAATAATTACTGTTAATAAATAAAAAGATATTTTGAATACATTATGTTAGTATAATTTTGACCATTGTTACATTTTTTTACCGTAAAACTAAAAAGAATATAATACCATTGTACTCAAGAAATATTAAAATTATTAATATAAATATATCATCGATGCGTATTTGAATAAAGAATGTCTGACAAGAATAACATATTTTCTTCTTGCTCGATGATAAAAATAAGGACTTTTAAAATTAACACTTTTTTATAATTTTTATTATATTACAAGATAGATACAAAAATAAACCCAGGTATTCTTCATGCAAATTCGTATTTAGGGCTTTTTTTAATTAAATGGAATTATAACAGATAAGTTAGGATTACATTTAATTGAAGAATATAAATAATATAATAAATGTGAAATTATAGTCTAATGAATTTAAACTATTCCAATTATATCAGTTTCGGCTTGATACACATTTATATAATTATTTAAAATTAATTTAAAAATAATCTTCTCTTGAATGAATATAATACGCATTGACTTCATTTTTATCTTCTTATGGCAGTAATACTTCTATTTAAAATTAATTCTGATAATTTTCTTAAAGAGCAACAAATACGCGTGATAACTTGTAATATTTTGGATATTTATGGAAAAGTTTCAATATCTTAGAAATGTATTTATATTTATTATTACCGATAATGATTTAAGATATTTATTTTTACAAATTGTGATTTGAAACATGTATTATTATCGATGGTGATTTTAAATATTTTTTATTAACGACAGTGATTTTGAATGTTTATTATTATCGGTGTTGATTTTGGATAACAAATAACCCACATGTAGGTTATATTTTTTTGACACCATGTTATATTTCGTATACATTTTATTCAAAATATGTAAATATGTGAAGATTAAAATATATTTGGTTTTTAAAACCATTCTATTGTAATAAAAAATAATATTTGTGTGGTTCTGTTATAATGCATTCTATGAACTTATTTATAAATCAGAAAGCAACTTTACATAATTTGTTTGTATTAGCAAAAACATATCTGTGAACTTCATGGTAAAGGTACATTAAAAATGGTTAAGTAGTTAAAAATTATAATTTGGTAGTGTTTTGACAGCGTAATGATTCAAAACTCAACCATTGGATATATTTTTGTATTTTACCAAATACTCATCAAAATTAATTTGCGATAAGAATATCGTATGGTTAAAACTTAATTAAGGAAAATTAAAATAATTTATATCATTTGTTATAATTGGCTGTGTTCACAATTTTTATATGTACAAAGAATCTTCAATGTCAAGAGATAATTCAAGAAATAAAATTACAATTTAAATTTGTGAAACAAACAAGAACACTTTTATTTATTGCAGTTTCATATGTTTATCGTTTGGATCTTTTGTGCATTTTTCTTGTTAAACATCCGTTCATTACAAAGCTTTTGCCTGCATTTCTCTATCTTTGCATCTTTTACAGTGTGTAACTTATATTATTAATATAAGCAGCGACTATGAACATTTAAATAATACTTATATGCCTTTTATCATTTAATGCGAACTTAAAATGGTATCATATTCAATGGATATGTATATCATATAACGTTGTAAACGCATTTAATATGTGTAAAACATATGTGAACGGAGAGAGTTTATACTTTTGTACAATGCATATAAATTTAGTATCTTATAATTTGAAATAAATTTGTTTCAACTAAGTTTTGAATTCTTTTTAAATGCCGGTATTTTGGAATTATACAAAATATTATACTATCTTTATTTTGATTCGGTATTGCAATTACTAACACGTTCCTCTATAGGTATAACAATATTTCATTGTGTAGTGTACTAATACCTGTTTACAGATAATTAAAAAACAGTTGTTGATCATTTAAATTCCCTGAACAGGCGTCTCATTGTTTCCATTGAATGGTTCATCAGAGAGTTAGTAAGGCATTAGAAAAAGAATCACATCTGTGGGTATTGTTGTTTAGATGGAAAACAAAGCCATATGCAGATAATGATGTGTTTCACAGAATTGACTTGCTAATGCATCACTGATGGACAGCTTCTAATCAAACTGTGGCGAAACGGTTCATAAAAACTACCAAAATGAGAATGATTTCTAGTAAAAGTTGCACTATCTTTACCCGTACATTAGTACTTCGATATTTTCGTAATTACTATACTTCCTTAAATACATTCGAATAAGATAGTAAAAATAATTTGTAAATTCAACATTAAAATTGTTTGAACAATTCTTATTTGTTACTATAGTTTCTATTTTTGTCTTAAATGTAATTATTTGCGCCAATTATGTTAGATATAACAAATAGTTCCTAAACAATTCTATAAAAAAGTCATAGAATCTGCGTTTGGTGTTACGTTTCCAGAATATAAAGAAAAAAAGATGTTGATACCGAAATTCACAGTCTTAATAAAAATTAAATAAAATGTTCGCTCTAGTGACTTCAAATAATCTAACGTGAAAAATCGGCCCGGTCAATATGATAAATGTCCAAAGTAGAATTTCAATAATCTTGTTTATTTGCGATCAGTAACCAGTAATGGTATTTAAATCTTTAATAGAATAATTATTTGACCAGATTTTTGGAAATGGCTTTGACTTCAGTATTTGAAAGAGTATACATTAATGAAAATTTGATGCAATCTCACTGTTTTCTTTTTATGAATTGTTAAATATCTACTGATATATTGAATCCAACCTAATCCAAAAATGATTAATTCTTAAAAATATTGAAGTTCATACAATTAAGAATATATAATTTCCGTCGGCAGAAATTCATGAATAAATTGTCGGACCAAATTTTACAATTAAGCTGTAGTTGTAATTTTCTACCTATTAGATGAAAGATAAATATCACTTTATGACATTGGTTTAGTAACTCAACATATTATTATATCTAAATATTTAGTAATTAGGTTTCCTGTGACATATGTATAATTAATAACTAAGAACCATATCGTCCGGAGGTATAATGAATATCTAAAATCCATATCGTTAGCAAAGAAGAGTATCGTTGGGTAAAATGTTGTACCACTTTAAATGTAATCAGAATCATATTGTGATACTTGTTCTATTAATAAACATATCTTTGGACATGTAAAAGAGTATCTTTATTGCTGTGTTGAACTGCAGTCTCGTTTCGTATCGAATTACTGGCATAAGAGTCGACAACAACAACGGGTGAGACACCCAAAACAATAAGAGCCAAACATCGAAAGGTGTAAAGTGGGTTTCCATGTAAAAAGCGGTGCATCATTCGTCCAAATCAGAATACAAATGATGCCAGAGTTTCATTCAGACAAACACCTTGTATCCAATAAATTCAGTTAGCGTTTTTGTTGCGCCGTGGTGGGATTTGTTCGGATCTGTGGAGCCCCATAAACAAGATCGTCTCGCGTGACGCCCCTCGTCCCTTGTCTAAAGGCGGAGCCACCGCCGCGGGATACATCCGAAAAGCGGTGGGGAGCAAATCGCAAGTCGCCAAATCGTTAAAACTCCACCTCTTGGACACGACCAGTGGTTGAATCCTGTGGCTCCTCCTCCGGGGTGATGGGGAGAAAGGGAGCACCACTTCCCGCCGCCAACACCGCGAGATTTCAAGCCCCAGTCACTCACGGAACGTTCAGGTGTACAGCTCGCACGCACACAGTGTTATTGATACGGCGATTTTCATTGTTGACAAAACGAGAAGAGGACAATATAGTGTGATTTGTGAACGAAGGACGACCTGGCAGACATGTAGCGTGAACATAGTGAATTGAAGCAGGCTGTGGATTATTTAGTGCAGTGAACACGTGTTGTGATTGTCGTGAAGTACCTTTTTAGAGAAACTTAGTTTGTAAGACAGACATTCTGCGTGAGTGTGATATGGCAGCTTACGCTCAGTTCGGCTATTCGTATCCGTCGGCATCGCAGGTAGGTGCTTCAAAGCTTCCATACACGCCACCCTCTTAAAATACGTTATTCGGGACCAATTTATCATATCTGAAGGTTAATTCTATGACCTTTAGAAAGCTACCCCTAAATTTTCCAGAACCGTACAATGAAGTAGGGACTGGTTGATATTTTTCAATCATCTGGGCAATGTTTACAAAACATCTGAAAGATCTTTCTGCAGGAACTTATATTTACCCCTTGATATATTTACATTAGTCATTTTTTATTGAAATAGTATACTTAAATGTTTGTCTTTTGTAATATTTACAAATATGTGGAGCTTCAAGGATCTTTTGATTCATCTTTGGGCAACACGTATTTGACTTTTCTGAATTTCCCAAACATTGTTATTGTTTTGTATTCCCTCTCTAATATTCTCTGAATAAGTGATTCATTAATGATTGAAGTCCAAATGGAAATAATATGAAGAAATTCTTTAATTTCCAAACTATAAGCTTCGTGCTAACGCTGAAGCTAGGCATAAGGGCTTAATTCTCAGAACGGTTTAAAATTCGAATTTCTTACTCTTCCTTTTTATACGATCAGGTAGAACTTTTGGTCGTTGTTAATACATCGCTATTACACTAATATTAAATTTTAAAATTGTGTGTTTAAACGGAGCTACCTGTATATAATTTGGGTGATCTGGTTGAAGTGATCAAGATGAATTCATTTTGTGGCCTATAATTTGTCATGAATGACAGAACCTTAGACATTATAAACGTCATCCGACGGCACCTGTCCACTGGCGCCCAGGTAGCAAAGTGGTCCTATAATTCTAGTGATCCGTTTCTAAATAACCACAATGACATTACAAGTAGTATCCATTGACAAAATATTTGATATATTTAATGAATAGGTCCCTTGAAAATTGCAGGGTTGTTTAAATTTAGGAGGTTCTACAAATTGTCAGCTGTTGTGCTTACATCATTATTAAAATCGAATTATAAATTGATAACTTACATTAAATTCTCAAATAAGCAAGGATTTTTTACTAATTGAGAATTAATATACATTTCCGGATATATTATTTTTATAAGAATGGTATTTGTGGATATTTCTACTGGAGGAAATGATAGTGATTGACTTATGTATGAGAATGATGATTGAACATCGTAAATATTGCTTCTAATATTACTAGTTTGAATCATGTAGTTACTGAATTATTGTAAAATTACACTAGATATTTATACTTATTACAATTAACTAGTTAAATAAATATTTATAAAATGATTATAATTTTACATTAATTGTAATATAATTAACAAATATTATTTACAATATATTTAATTTCAAGAATATAGGTTTTGAAACCTAAATTCGTATTTTTATTATATATATACAAAATATGTAGAAATCATGTTTAATATTAAATTTAAATGTATTTCCTAATTAGCATAATTTTGAAAAACTAGCAAGAGTAAACCCTTAGTTCCGGTAAAGATTCAGTTGGGCCATATTCAAACCTTAATTTTAATTTACATATAGCGCGGGGTAAACAATACGAAATAATAGTTAATTTCGCACTATATCTTGTAAATTTGACACAATTCCATGTAAACTTGTATACATTTTGTGAAAGAAAATGGGGTAGTAACATTATTTTGATTAAAATCAACAAATTTCAATGTTAAATCAATTGTGTGCATTTACCTTTATGGCTTGTTAACTGTAGAACAAATATTCGAATACTTATCCGATGAACATAAATATATTACATGTAAACTAGTAAAATTAAGTACTTTATAACAAAATGTTATTATTTTATCTGTTTACCAATGTAGGTTACAATATTTCTTCCTATAATCAACGATTAGGAATAGAAATATAACACAACACTTTCGATAATTCGAAATACAAACTGTCCTAATTATAAATATTATTATCATAGGTAATTAGTTGCGTTACAAGTAATTTACTATTTTAAAATTAATTATCATCGATTTGAAGTACGTGTGAATATATTTAGAATTTGTAAAATTATTATATAACTATTATTTAATTAAAAGACATTAAAAAATATTTGTACAAAAATTATAATCCTATAAAATATATTTGCAATTCGCATTAATTATGAATATGTGTAATTTTAACGATTTTTTTAACACTATATTGTATTATTAATAATTACAAGCTATACCAAAATATTTTAACATCGTAAAAAGGCAACAGTTATGTTTCTAATAATTTTAAGACTACTCATGCAACGACTTAAGCTTATTTAAAATCGTAATGGTGATAAATGCAATTAGTTTATGTATATTTCATATTTAATTTCACAAACACGAACAAAAAACGGTTTCCCAAGACTGTTTGCTTTGAAAGAGTATCGACTTGTCACCATTGTGCGTCAAGCTATTTCAAATTACACAAGGTACATTTTAATTCGCTAAGTTTATTAAACAAAACGTTATTTAAATTTATGGATGTTATGTGGTCAATGTACAATATAACATTATCAATATTTCCTTTTTTATACGTAATGTAAAAAGATAGTATTATCATCATTGAATTCGTAATTTTTATGAAAATAGAAATATTTTATTATCCCTGAATCCATTATGATCATTTAATGACATGTGTGTGTCTGTGTGTAAACGCCCTACAGCATTTACTAATAAATTAAAAAAATATATATATAATACTAAAAGTACTTGTTTATTTGTGTAATTTTTTAACTATCTCGAAATTGGGAGGAGTTGGAGAAATAGTGATTCTTGTAAAAGTTAATGATATTAAAATTTCCAGCAACTTTTGTTTCAATAGTTTTTTCGAAAAATGTACCATATACTGAAAAATCGCATTTGAAAATTTCGAAGATACATTTACGTTTCCTTTTGTATAAGAAAGTTGAGTGAAGGCCACTCCAGATTTTTTCTATGTACTTTAAAACTGGTAGGCAAAAATAGTAGGCATTAGGAAGTCTATGGATTTGTAATGGTTACATTTACAAGGTGTAAGTTTAAGTTACAAATTAATATTTAGGATTTTATAGCACAATAAAAACAGTTGCCCAAGACGAACATTTTTTAGTAGGATTTGTAACCTCAGTATCATTTTATACTTATAGATAAAAATGATGATAATCTATGGTTCATAAACTTTAATAATTTTAATGCATTTTACTGGTTTTTTCATTAAAACAAATATTGTTTGTAAATAATGTAGTACAGTTTCAACTACTAAACTGTTTTTGTTCGAAGCTTTCAAAATCTGCCGCTAGAGTGTAGTACCGGTACGAAACGAGCGTCTATATATATGCAAGTCACTTCTAAATCAACCATCATATTTATCAAAATACTTATATGCTTTATAACGCAAACATTCTACAAAGTCCGCTTTTCTAAACAAAGATATTTGCGACGTGAATGGCGCAACGGCTCTTAAGCATCGGATATATCAAATAATTAGCGGTCTATATTAATATATCATATGCCAGGGTTTAAGTGGTTTGCAAACATGGCGGTACGCGTATAGACAGGGTTGCAAGGGACCGCTGCCGCTGGGTAAACATTTGCTAACCACTTGCCTGTCACCACTGTTTAACAATATCCGCTATTGGTTACTGACTGTCCATCTACTGCGCGGCCAACGTTCACATTTTGTGATGGTTGACTCTGTCGTCTTTGATTTCGGTGTTTGTGCTTGCCCGTGTATTGCCTTTGTGGACATGCTTTGACATGTGTAATGTGCCCCTTAAAAAATGTGTACAGCTTTTTAAAATTGTGTTTATATTTCTCTTACACGAACAACGAAGACTTGTACACAGATCTGCGCAAAACAAATATGTCAACTTATATGTCATCCGGCCTTTTGTAGCATCTTACATGCGTTTTACATGTTTTCTATATGCTATATTATTATTTAGGTACATTCGTTATATTCTAATACAGTTAAAACAGTTTACTAAATCAAAGAAATTACAGCAATTTACATATATTTTATTTGGGAGAAAAGGATTTACTTAAATCAATTTAGGTTTATTACTATTAAATTAATCCCATATTTGAAGCTAAATCAATGTAGAGTTATAAAATAAATGCTATATTTGTAAGCTCCATATAAGTTTTATTTAATATAAATTTATAAATAGATCTTATTACCGTATAAATTCCATAAATGCATCATGTATTTACTGTTAATAAATCGTCCTTGCGTAAAACACACTATATAAAATTTCCACTTCCATTTAATCACAAATCTATTATTATTAAATAAAATTATCTCATAATAAAGACAGAAACCTCAAATAAATAATGTACTTATAATAAATAGACTAGTTTATTTATAATGAATATATTGAGTAATATTACGAAAAATTTCGTGGAATTAAAAAATGGTCCAAAGAAATGCTCAATTAATGATTTATTATAACAATTATATTTACCATAAGAAGAGGATATTATTAATAATGGCCGGTTATTATTATTAATACAAACCAGATTTATTATATCAACCGAAAAATCAAGAAAAGAAAATTGGAAATTGAGCAGAAAATTGAATAATCCATGGTCAACATAACACCTAATGTTTGTTTGCATTTATAAAATAAGCCTACCACAGTTAAGACATTTCCATTATTTATTAACAGGCAATAAATAATATAAACACTAATAAAATAATAAAAGAAGTGCAGCTTACAAAGGCAGTCACTTCATCTATAATTTATGTCTATTGTTGTGACTTTGGCTTCCTGAACATTTTAAAAAAGGTCGAACATTTTTACCTGCCTTTTGAAAAGGTCCCATAGCCTAACAGGCCGCTATAAATTAGATTATAATACCACAAAGAGACCTTATCTATTCAGTATTCGAAGATATTCAAAAATGAAAATAAAAATTAGCATACTATGCGTTAGCTGTCACAAATAGAGTACATTCTTATTTTCCAATTGTTACCATTTTCACATTAGAATGCTACTAATAATAATAATATTAATATTATTTCTGGTTTTAAATATGATATGAATTTAAATCTATTATTTCGTGTGCAGTCTACCGTAAGAATAGTTTATAATTATGTAGGAATATTTGTTGTGTGGTTTGGTATTGTTTTATTTGTTTGTATAGCGTTACTCATAATAATTATAAATAAATATTACATTAATATGTAGAACATAGTCCAACTTAGAATACAGTTTTGGTACCAAATTAATTCAAATACATAATTTAAAAGTTTTGCCATGTCTACGCTTTTCACAACTATTGTTATTAAATTAATTTATGGTACATTAATTCAGATTATATGAATTTTTAGGCCATATATTATACATAACCTATAATATACGTTGTTGGTTTTGTTAAATATCATTTAACTACTTGGAGAATTAAGTTTATAAACGATGGGTATTTACATATAATTTCTAAGCGATTTTGAAAATAACGTTAATATTATAAGTGTGCAACATATTCGCGATATTACAACGTTTATCTGGTAGATCTAAACATAAAAAGATAAGCATAAGATATGAAAATTATACTTCGATAAACACTAAGAGAAGAATATGTTAAATTACAGTTTTAATTTATGTAAATAACTCGAGTTCCCGTAAGTGTTGGTATTTCAGCCGAGGTATTTAGGATACGGTACTAACATATCTGGAGTGCACTATACTTGGCTGCAGTTATAGAATCTACTAGAATATAACAACTCTTGCTATCCGGAATGTGACCATAAATTTACAAATTAATTTTATAATACAATATATAAAATATTGTTAAAACATATTATATACAAAATTATGCGTCATAATTTATTTCATATCATATCAGAAAGTACAGCAAAATAATTTCCAGGTATATAAAATTCGCATAATAGAAAAACTATTTAATGTGTAATAATATACAATCTAAAATGTACTTTTCTTGAGATATTTGGCAGAATCTAATGAAATGTGTGTCTGTTTTAGCTGCTGGTATCCGGGCAGCCGACGACGGCGAACACAGCCGCGTCGCCAGCGTCCGGCGGTGGCTCGCTGAGTCCGGGTGGCTCCGCCGGCGGCACATCAGCCCTGTCGCCTGGTGGTGCATCGAGTTCGGGCGCGCCAGGCACCCAGTGCTGCGAGAGTGGCCGCCCGTTGGTCACCGACCCCGTTACCGGACAGAGTGTCTGCTCGTGTCAGTACGACTCGGCGCGGCTCGCCCTCTCGCAGTACCCGCGTGGCGTCGGTGTCTACGGCGCGCCGTACCCCTCAACCGACCAGAACCCGTACCCTAGTATTGGCGTTGATAGTTCGGCTTTCTATTCACCTTTGGTAAGTGTACCTGCTTTTTATAACACATCTGATTTTCAGTGAAGAGAATGTTGTATGCCTATCTCTAGGTATTCAATTCTAGAATCTTTCTCTTATTTGCATATATCCTGAAAGTATTTAAAGTATACCAACAAGCTTGCTCAAACAACATAACCGAATAATCTTGTTGTTATAAATGATTTTTTTTTTAAACGTCAGTGTTTATATTAAGAAAAGAAAATTAAACATCCACTGAATAGAAAATACGGCGAGCTAGAGGCATTGGTACATGTACCTAAAATGTACAATATCTTTTAAGTAGTTCTTTTAATAAGATTCAGGGTTTGATAATTCTCTTAAACGAAAGAAGTTGAGTAGTGAACGACTCGATTTAATTTAAACGTTTACCATTTATATGACTCTCAAGTGAAACCGTTATAATCAATGCATTACATATTGGAAAAAAGTGTTAAATACTACAGCGGAATCATAAATTATGTGTAGGCATTTATTTGCAAATTTATTTATGCTTGAACAAGAAGTTGTTGAGATAATGATTACTAGCAAATGTTTTAATAACATAAATAAATTAATTCTACATCAGTTAAACTCATTTGAGTTTCCGATCTCTATATTCTTGGCAAGTAAAGGAAATGGTATAATGTTAGATCAATTTCAATGTGTAACTTTGTAGAACGAATGTGGTTAAAATGTTATTTTACGAGATCGAAGAAAAAAGATCGTAGCAACCAAATAGCCAATTAAGTTTACCTCGGCCACCCAGGTATACGCTTATATTACCTTAAGCTGTAGAGTCAACTAAATTCAACAATCACAACTGACACATTTGTTTTGTAAACTTTAAAAACACAATTATAAGGTTAGCATATCAATTTCTCCATGTACAGCTATAAAACCAACAGCGTAACTAAAAGTTTGGCGAAAATCTGGAGGCATAAAATGCCATTCCAAAATTAAAGTTATCGTTTAACTAACTTTTATTTGGTAGGTAAATAATTTGTGATTCTCTATCTACTTATGAAAAAAATAATACGATTGTTAGATTTTAATGTATATAGCCGTTTCCGATAGGAATCACTTGCTAGCTGTAATGACGAAAGATATAGTATATATATTTTCACGGGAATTTATTAAAAAATATCTTTTGCTAGCCACAGCAGATATATATATTTTTAAATCACTAATTATTGTACAATTTCCTAAATAAACGTTGACAATTTAATAATAATTAATGTATGTTAGGATTACTTTCAGAACGGGCACGCCCCGCTACAGCGAAAGAGCTATGTAATTAATCCCAATACAAGTAGCACTGCTGTAATATAGATGGACCCACGAGATTGGTCGCATTCACATATGTCATGGGCTGTATCACTGTGTAAGATCTAAAGTGTCCGAAATAATACTTATAGCATATAAAGCTACCATAAAAATATCGCCAATGCATTAAAACCCATGTTTCATATACACCGACGTACACCAACAAACTTAAATCTCCTTCAAACTGTTTTTATTATAAGAAGCATATGTTTGGTCACCTTCAGCATTATTAAGTTTAAATAGTATGGCCTTTAGGTACCTAATTTGAAGAAATGTTATTACGATTTTTGTCGATTTATTTGTTATTTTAAAATATATATACTAGGGATATATTTTATCCGAGAATGTAACAGACACACGGCCGAATGCCATAGCTCTTAAGATAAAAATTTGGAAAGCTGCAAATAATCATGATCCAGTGGATTCGACAGCAGCATTAGAAAACTACCACTCATTTGCATTCTGTATTTTTGCCACAGTTGCCGTCAATATTTTTATTTTTAGAAAATAGATTGCTTGTGAATGTGGGCGAATGTACGCAAACTTACGCATATTTGTTTTACGCCTAAATTAACTAGAAAGTGTTTCGCACACGTATTTATAATATGTGATTATTAAATTAGGTTGATTAACAAATTTCTTCGGATATATAAATCACACAATTATAAATATATAAGCAATGTCACTTAATGGCTGACCTAACCTAAAATTGAACCAGCCAAGCTGGTGTAATCGACAGTAGAATTGCTGTGATATATGTATTTTGGATTAAAGTAGTAATTAATAATAAGATAATTCGATAAATCTTATTTTATAAGTATGTTTATCATATGTATTCTGTGTCGCTGTATATTACAGTGTACGAAGTTAAATCAAGATTTATTAAATGCTAAATCGAATTTCCACGCTACTTCAAACATGTACAGGTATAATTTATATGCTTGTTTATGTACGTAAAAATACACTTTCGTGAATTGAGTCAAATGTGCACACGGTGCATACTCATTTTTATGATCAATTTTAATTCTTAGAGTTGCATTTACGATTATACAGCAATATTGTGATGTAAAAACAATGGGCTTTATTTAAATTAACTATTGTTTCTTCATATATTGCTAATAAATAAACCAGTACAAATAACTTAAGATTATTACAAAATATTTTTAATACTTCACAGCACAATGTTCTAACAAAACATTCTTTAATTAAACAATAAAATATTGTATAAAAATAAGAAAAATTCGAAATTGTACGAAGTTCAATTACGACTGGTTATGAACAAAAAATGTGTAACAAATTTGAAAGTCCTGCTGTGTATAACCTTTTATTAAGTACATGAATTACACTATAGCCGTATCGTGATAAAGTCATGCCGATATTAGTAAAGCATGTTTTTGTTTGTATAATGGAAAGAAAACAGCAGCATATGAAATGAACGTTAAAATTCGTGCAAAAAGTTCATCTACTCCACGAGGCCTGTGCCTGTGCCTGTACGCTGTTCCTGCATGCCATTTACATATAAAAACATAGTGGCTAGATCCGTATATGCATAATGTTTAAAAATTGCATGTCTACCGTATTTCTAGGGTTGATACAACATGGTGTTAACTTTATAATATGCCCTGAATGTAGGTTACTGCATGATAAATCATCCAAATTAATATTAACTAACTTATCACGTACATATCTTTTACACAATCTTACTTAAGTCCGTAAAAAACGCTGTTAGCTAAAAAAATTACATCTAACGAGAAAATTACATATCTGAATCAGGGAATTTTACGTTAATGAAAATATACCTGTTTACTAATTTTTCAAATCTTAATCAATAGTTTAATCGATCAACTATCATTCTGGTAGCACGTGTATTACTAATCTTAAAAGAAGATAATTTAATATTTATACAAAAACACTTTATAGGTAAACAAAATATTTTACGACATTAATAATATCGCTATTTTTAAAATGGTGTATTTGATTCAATTTAGTGATTATCTACAGGGTGTTGGATTTTAATTACTAATTGCCTAATTGCTAGCTTTACTTTTGTTTGCAAGAACGATTTTATCCTAATAGAAACGTGTTTGTGAATATATTTTTATTTATATTTCCCTCAATCGTTATTTAATTTTTATTTATATGTAATATGTTCGGTAACAATTTAAAAAGGTGTAATAGAACCATTCTGCTTGAAGACGGTACTGGGTTTGTAAAGCGCATGTGCGCAACGTATACCGCGTAGATTCTTTCCAGTTTTTACTATGCGATCCTTTACAACAAATGTAATTAGTAGCTTCATCTATTATTTTAGCAACGTGTCGTGTGTGTTCGCATGAGGAATGAGTGTTAGTTTATGGTTAAATGTCAGCACGTGAAATGCGGCCAAGAAACAGAAACATTTTTCGTCGCGCATCAACTTTTTTTAAGCGCCTTAACTGGAAAGGGCAACGTGCACATTGCGATGGTTGTACAAAGAGGGCTTAAGTGGAGAAAGTTTTACATCTTGACAGCCGTGACAAATTTGCCCGTATCCTCTGCCAATGCATGTTTGAATTATTGCCACTACACTAATCTAAAATAATTCTCAGATTACAGGACATATAAATATAATGACTTGTAGTCGATGACACATATTTCGATAGAAATTGGACAGAGCATTTTGTATTTCATAATGAACACTTATGCAAAGTGCAATTTGTAAACGCCATCTATTGACATCGACATAATGTTTGGCAATCCGCTCGTTTCTGGTTTACAAACAATAAACTGTTAAACATACGAAATACCAATTTTTAATAAAAGTTAAGCAAATATTTTGAACGAAGCAGATAATCCCCTGCAGGGATTCGTTTATTTCGAAATATTATAGTGGAAAACATTTACCAACCGTTCACAAATTAGCAGATAATGGGATAAAATCGAGAAAAAGAAAAAAAATATTTAAGAGTCTCTGAATCCATTTTGACGATTTTCTCAATAACGTCTCTGTCTGTTTGTTTGTCTGTCTGTTTGTCTGTCTGTATTTATGTATGTGCATTTGTGTGTGTGTGTATATTCCGAATTTGAGCCAATAGAACTGTGATGGAAATTGAACCGAATGCATAATTTGGTTATATTTCTGACCCTGATTCATGCAAACTTGGTTGTTTTTGCGTAACCAAAACAACCACAAGTTAATCGCGGTTGTTTTGGTTAACTTTATACTTTTAATTATTTTGTCTTAGCGCAAAGTTTCAATGGTTTAATGCGTGGTTGTGACTTGTGCTGATATCCTGTTTTACCGGCATTCTTAACCGGCGATGGTTCTGAATCATAATTGACATTACAGGAAATTAATGCAACCAGAAAATAACCATAACCGCGGTCACAATTTTTTTTTGTTTAAATTCGAAATATATTTACACAAATAAAATAAAAGAATATATTTAAGTCATGTTTCTCGATTACAATCACATTTCTTTTCGCACGTATTGAGTTTTGTCAGTGAATTCATTGGAATGGTATTTCTTTTTCAACCGTTAAGATGTATTCACAACGAAACAATTAGTAATTAAACTTGGAAATTACAAGTAATAATACCAGTTTGTTTTATGATATACAATGCTAACGTTCAGAGCAACAACAATTATATTTAATTGTGTGTATTTTGTTGCTGAGAATATTTGCATTGTTTGTCATAATACAAGTTGGATAATTATTTGTAATTTCTAATCTTAATTACTATTTAGTTCGCTGTGAATACGGCTTAAATGTTCCATTATATAAATTGTATAAAATAGGCCTATAATATTAGGTTCGGTCCTGACAAGTTTCGGCTGTCGGTGTTGTCATTGGGATTTTTCGTTAGGTGAGTGGAATGCAGAAATTGGATTTTTATTGTCACCCAGGCTGCTCCTTCATAACAATACGTCCGACCGCGTGTGTGTCTACTACTCGTCACTTTTTTGTGAGCTCGGTAGCTTGATACCCTCGGCTCTCGCAGGACAGTACCTGCGAGGCTCACCGACGGCGCACTTTGGATTCTCCAAACTTATGTCGGAATACATTTACTATTCGAATATCATAGTAACGCTTTTATTTATGTGTACGCATGCATGTTGTATATGCTGCAGGGTTTACGACGTGTTTATTAGGATATCTTGGATGTGCGTTCAAGCGCTATATTTTATATCTTATGTATGCTTCGTTGATTAAGTGATACAGCGCCTCTATATGAGCGATGGCCAACTTTGTGTTGGGTAATTTAGTGATGTCATTTTTAAAATGGTTTATTATTTCTCTGTTAGTTGACGTTAAATATTTGTTGATATTTATTACTGTGTCATAAATACACGTTTTCATTTTTTATAAATGTTACAGAAATAAATACACTGCATTTGTAATCGGGCTCATTTATTAACTGTTTTGTTAAACACAGACGTTTAGTAAAGTTTATATTAAATAAATATTCCAAACAATAAGAAGGAATTTTCCGTGAAATTAGTTTTACGTTGTATAAATAAAGTAAATGGATCATTAATTTACTCAATAATGATTTTAAAACCTTTTGTGGAAAAGTTTTCTCAAAAACTATTTCATTTGTAAATTAACTCACTTGGTAATTCATGAACGTTTCCATAGCAACCATTTATTTTATAAAAAGAAGTCTTGTGCCGGCCACAGCAGATATTTAGATTACAAGATAGCTTTATTTCGTACAATGTAGGTAGGTATAGTTAATGTGCGCATGGTCAACTCTGAGATCCAATGATTTGTTCTACATATTGCACTGAAAATATGGTTTGTTAGTGATCTTGTGAAACTATAAGCTATAGCTTGTTGTGAAATATATTGTCTCGTAAATAAAATATACTTGTTTGATCACGACGGCAATGTATTTATATTGCGGTACACAAACATATGCATCGAGTATCGGTATAATATTGAAAAAATATGGCTGGATATCGTCGTTCGGGCGGTCAAAGTCTGTCGATATCCGTGTATACAGAGCGCACCTGGGACCAGAGTGATCAAAGCCGTTCGCGACTGATAACCGTTATCGTTGAAACGCCAGTCGAGAGATGTTTTATCTGCTGTGATTGTGGGCCTTTTGTCGGCGCCCATTGGCGACACCGTACCGATTATTCTTGACAAAGTGCGAGATAATGATGCTCGAATGTGATAAGGCCCAACCGTAATCAAGCATTACTTCGCTAACGCTTGCGTCACACCAACAAAATGGCGACCGTCGTCACGGGACGTCGACTCGGATAAAGGTCTTGCTCGTCCGATGTAAACTCGTACACACATGCTGGTTATTGTGTTCCGATGCGAAACTGCCTTGTTAACATTGCCAACGGAGCGAGAAGACTAGCCGATTTGGTGACGATTCTTCATTACTCTATCCGTTTTGCTGCGGTTTTAATACAAACTTTCATATATTTTTTACTATCATTTAAAAATACATTATCACCTTTTTTGCAGTATTTGTTCTTTATAAACTATACTCACCTCCACAGCCATATTGTATTGCTATTCAACTTGCAAAGTGTTTGGAGAAGTATTATAAAATAGCAATTAGAACATTTAAATATGGCCTTATCCTTTAAAAGGACAAAAAAATAAGTTGGTTCCGTATCGGTTTAGGTGTACTTGCACTAGTTGCATGAAGTAGAAGTGTATGCATATATCTTTAGCTAACCGAAGTCCGTGTTATACATCCTGCCTCGAGCTTCGCGTTCGCGTAAACTTCACATAAATCATGCCGTTAGTTAAAGCACCATAAACATAATTAATAGAGGTGTAGGTATCCACCACCAGGTGTGCAACACACGCACTATCGTATCGTTCCAGCATGTCGAATAGTGAACATGTCCCTCGTCCTCCTCTCTGAAAGATACATTTCACCCTCCCTCACGCATAAAGCGACGCGTCGTATAGTAGTATATGATTTCGAAATCCACTTTATGAAAGTGTTCCGATGGTGACTTGATATTTATTCTGTGCGCGTAAATCGTGGTGGCGTCGGGCCGCGAAATCGCGATTGGGGCGAGGTGGGAAAACGTGCGCGGTGGCTCTTTTACGAAACGAAACGAAACGATGACTCAAGGGAGCACAGCAGAGGGGGAAGATAGAAGATGGATGAAGGGCTGCGCGCTTAACGCCACCAGAGTGCCTATAAAAAACCTCATTTCTAACCACTAGCTTGCTAAATTACCGATATTATTCGACAGTAAACACCAGGCAATTGATAGCTTGCGCGTTCAACGGTCCTGTTTAAAGATATACATTTGGACACAAATACAATCCCTATTTTTACATTATGCTTAACGATGTTCCGCTTTTCATTGGGGTTTACAAACACAAGACCTGTCGTTAGTTGGGTTTCCTTTCACTCCTGCGATTCTTTACCATTTGTTTCTAACTCGAACACTATTGACAGAAGAGCTGTAGTGTTCGTTCGCGTGGATAACAATTTTAAAGGCAAATGTTAAAAATATAACAAGAAGATCCATAGTAAATAATAAAATTTTAATGTGCTAATAGTATCTTCAGATTAAAATCAAAGGCCACAAGAAAATAAATAAATAAATGTTTTCATTGTTTAGTCTAGAATTGTTTATTCTCCGCCAGTCATGAGCAGTAATATGCTTACTTAATCTATTTAAAGAACAGTGGGCGTAATAATCTATCCTCATTATAAAAATAATAATAAATAAAATCAGTAGTTATCAAAATGTGTTCTCCTTGCATTATGAAATATTTTCATTGATTATAAGCTTGCTGAAGGCTTTAGGGACTATGCTTGCTCTTCTGGATACCCGCATCTTTTTCCAAGTAACTAATAAAATCCTTGATATCCGATGTTTAAATAATATACTAAAAGAAATACGAAGAATTTATAAGTTGTACTTTTTTTTTCTTTTTCTAATTAGAAGCTTGCTATACGGTAAGCTTAAGGCATTGTTTCTTGCATCTTTGCTTGTACTAACTAAAAAATGTTTTTCGAATTTCTTGTTAAATTCCAAGATTCTAAGCATATTCCTAACGTGGAAAGTTTGTACAAAGAGATGGCAAATTATTTAAACCGGTAAAATTTACTCATGGACACCGAAGTTGACAGTAAAATCAAGTTTGTTTTGGTCGAGTGTTTGGAACCGATGACAAACTGGTGTGATGGATGCGAGTACGACTCTTGCAACCCAATGAATGGAACGGACAAACGCAGATGGTATCACCGGCAACGGCAAGCAAGCGGACTGTATAGAGCGGACTCGGCCACTGTTTTAATGCGCTATAAAAAGCCGCTTGTGTGACGCCACGGCGACATTTTTTCAGTTTCCTTCTCAAGGCAAGGTGCCTGGCAAACATATGCACACAAATACCGGGCGCGCCACGTAATGAATCTATAAAACCGTTGCTCCGTTGTCCGTTCCGTTGCATTGGAATGAACTGAACGCTCGCACTTTATTCCCCTGTGTGTGAACACATCCATTTGTTTTATTAGATGGAGAAACGAACGAGACGTGTTCATTTTTAGTGTCTTCGCGCACCTCTTACAAACAATCTACTAAGCAAACAGGATTTTCTACAACTACGTTTTTTTTTTTTTGTATTCGTAGTCTCACCGTAATTGCATGATAAGTGCATTTTAAGATATCATTTTCCTAAAAGATTTTTTTATGTTTCTTATACGTAATGTATAAATTAAAGTATTGCGACTACAAAATAAAATCGACCTCGAAATTTTAATGGAAATTACGATTTTGAGGGTCACTGAATCCATGACTATATTTGCAATAACATCTGTGTGTGTGTGTGAACGCTTTCAACCTATACCGCTGAACATATAAATATGATGTGTCGAAGACAATCTGCTATTTTTAAAAAGAAAATTTCAACTGGAAGTGTTTGTTTATTTCAGTAATTTTTTACGCATTTCGAACAGGAGACGAGTTAGAAAAAAGTTTTTGAAAAATAATGCAATTTATTGAAAAATCGCCTTAGTAATAGCCATGTAACATTTATATTGTCCTAGTTACCACGCATATTGATATTGTTTTATGGCAATGGTAGAATTTAAAACACAATAATGCAATATTATATATGTATATAAAGTGAAAACTAAGTATAAGCTAGTCGAGATTTTTTTAAACCCTTAGCGTTTAGAACAAATATAAAATAAATTTTTAGTCCCATTTTTGCAATATTGTTGCTGGAAACAAAGAAAAATAAATTATAATGAAATCGTTACTTACCGAAATAAAAATTACCCCAGTTATCAGTAAATCTCTGGGTTTCAAAACTTTCATTATTCTGAAAGTTTGTAAATAAAATTAAAATAAGTCTACCAATGTAGTTTAATAATTATACATATCATTAATTTGCGGATATCCATAGCACATAATTTACATATGTTTTACATGTACGATAATTGAACTAAATTTGGAATTCAAGATCCAATGTCACATCTAAAGTAGCAATTTTAATATTCATAATTTTTTATTGCTAATCACATAGTAGCTGGACTGTGTTACCGCACCTTAAACAGAATATAACTACTGTTATTAATATATTTATTCATTAGCACAAATGGTAGCAATCTCCTGTAAAAAATTTCAAACTGAAACAGGGAATAGGGATAGCTTCAGGTACACTAGTACGCTTGGTACTAGAAATTGCAAATTCTGTCTGACAATCGAATACAAATCCTTTAAAAGCTACAACATCTTAGTTCCATTATTTTGATGCAAATTCTTGATTTATACGAAAACATTATTACTATTTTACAACAAATATTTGTCCGTCTAAAACGGGCTTTCGATATAAGTCCGGTCCTGGTATAAACGCAAGGTGGTGAAGAGTATGAGACAGTATCAGTAGTAACCGTGAGAATCAAAGTGGTTTTGCGACAGGACAATGTCGCGAGCCAGGAGGTCCTTGGCACTTGTAAATGGCGGATAGTTCTTGCCAAAAACAAAGCCGCCATCACTGTCACACGGGCACAGTGCATAGTGGACGACAGTGACGCTGCTGTACGTGACACCACTGAATTTGAAATGTTACTCGTCCACGTCCACACTATTATATATGTGCATAAAATTTGGTCGACATAAAAAATTAACGATGTGCGTTTGTTTTTTGTTTGCAGAGTAATCCATACGCGCTGAAGGACGCTGGCGGCGCGGCGGCCGATATGTCAGCATGGACGAGCGCCGGACTCCAACCGACCACTGGCTACTATCCGTACGACCCCACGCTGGCGGCCTACGGGTGAGTGCTACCGCGCGTAATGCGTTGTTTGTGTTCGATAGCCGACGGGGCGATGCGATGGTATCGCGGAAGCCGCGAAGGCAATCTGATGGAATTAGCTCATTACGTGAACGCTGTGCTGTGTGCTGGCCGAGCGACTCGCGTGACAGCCTCCTCTCCGCTAGCATTATATTCGCTGAGGCCTACGGTTGTGACGTTTTGTTTCACCGGGCGATAGGGTGGAGCGGGGTGCCCAGCGTGTCACATTCGATGTTGCATGAGAAACATTGTCCGGAACATTCGTACACTGAGAAAAGGATTTACTTGAATCAATTTAGGCTAACTACTATTAAATAAATCCCATATTTGAATACAGCGAAATCAATGTAGAGTAATATTAAATAGATGCTATATTTGCAATGTCCAGATAAGGTTTATTTAATATTAATAGATCGTATTACTGTAGAATAAGCTACATAAATGCACCATGTATTTACTGTTAATACATCTTACTATAGTAAAATACACTGTATTAAAGCACTATCTATTTACTATTAATACATCATATTTGTCTTAAATATGCGGTATTTTAGGTTTTATTTATAGGAAATCAATAAAATATAATTCAGGTTATAAACATATATTTAATAAAAATACAAAAAAATATAGGACACTTCCAAATAATAACAATAACGTATGGACACTTATAATTAACAAATAACTTAATTTAATCTAAATACAAAAATATATAAATATATGGTACATTCCCAAAAAAAAACAATAATGATTGGACCTATAATTAACAAATAACTTAAGATGTAATAATAGTTAACATTCCAGTATAATTTTGATTATTATAACATAATTTTGGGTAACACAATTTTTTTATTTAATTGTAGTAAATGTATATGAATCAATATACATAAATGAAGTTTCACATTAATTACCACAAAAATAGACAACTTTTAATTAATTTAACGCCGCCATTACTAATATTTATGATGCCAATATTTAAAATACTTACAAAGTTGGGTCTATGTTCAGATAATATAATATTATTATATCACATAAATAGCTTTGACTAATAGAATCCAGGATTCCACTTGTATTAAATATTGAAACAATAGCTTTCCCAGTAATAGATTGTTCTAATTGTAGAAACATTTAATTTAAGAGATTTATTAAATCTCTTGCATTTAAATTTTCTACTTATTGTTGATATTGTGGAACGCATGCAAAAACGAATTTTGTTTAGAAGCCGAAGATGCATTTTGCTCTAGAAGTGTAGTTGTGGGACTAGGTAAATCACATCATTACCATTTGAGCTATATTCGTATCATCCAAATCCAATACAACGCCCTGTAAAAAAATTGAAAATTAATTCTAGTCTAGGAATTGATCCTCGGGTGGTCCATTTGGACCATAATTCGCAAAATGGCGACCATCGTACGAAAAGTGTCATTTTTTGCCACTTTTATTCTTCTTTGACGGGCCTTAAAAAATATTAATAATTGTCGGACACACCTCGTCGATCAACTCCTAGAGAATTTTATTACCTTTAAGATGCGTTAAATCGGTTCATTCGTTGTCGAGATATTCTACTGCGCGATTTAAAAAATATGGTTTCGAGATAAACGCGTTTAAAGTTTCAACTTCAGACTGGACGCGCGCGAAAACGCCGTGTTTGAGCAAAAACATTGTTTTGTTTAAATCGCAATTTCACATATTTCCAACTCGAATTTCGTAAAACGGCTTCAGAAACCCATAGTCAACACTTCAAAGTGTCCGATTCTGCAAAAAAAAAATCGATTTTTTGAATCCGCAAAAGGTGAATGCCCCCTTAATTTGACTCATTTAGCCCCTGTCAATTGCAAAGGTCAATTATTGGTCAGTTAATTTGAACTGCATACATTAGTTTATTATTTCTAATGCATGGCAAACAAACGCACTTCACTTGTGCGTTCTTTCGATCTGAAATTAACCACAAAAGCCACAACGTCAGATATCGAGAATTATAGATTGACTCAAATGAAAACAATGCGTGTATTATTTCTTTTCTAAATTTGAATTCGATTCAATATTCAAAATACGAAATCGATCTACGACTCGATTCCTGTTTCGCAGATAGATTCGAAAATCGAAGATCAACTTTTAAATAGATCGATCTTTTAAAATATCGATTCAGATTGGAACATCCCTAACATGAACAAATTGGCAACACTGATTATCATCCATGTGATCTTGAATACTTAAATTTATAATGTTTGTAAACGAAATACAACAATAAATGGGGTTATGTTGTTCTAACACGATTTTTTGTATATGCGCAGGTAAAAACAGATTCAACCGGTTAAATTACACGGATATAGAACTAGTTACGGTATGTTTAACTTCATGTTCATACTTACATCGACTATATCTGCCCTCACACTGTCACACTAATAATTTGATTTGCTGTCCAATAATAGCGATTGTAGCAAATCATAAGTAATTTCGTGCTCTGTAAATAATAATTAAATATGATGACGATCACACGCAATGAAATGACACAAAATATAGTTTACCTGTAAATATTGGCGATAAATCTTCTAAATCCGCCTTGGACAACAACAACAACAACAAAAACAGCTGTGTTACAATCTCCGCCATTGCTATACTGTGCCCTTACACAAGAAATCGCAAAGACAGCCACACAAAAGAAATAACTTAAGCTAATTCCACATGGTACCTCATTTCCGTAAAATCGTTTGAAATTCGAACAAAGAACAGCCAATCAAAATTACAAATTAATTGTAAGCTTGTTCTGTGAAACAATAATTTTTCGAGCAATACACAGTCTATCAAGACATGTATAACGCCGATAATGACGAACGTTTTTTCGGCGACAACGTGCCATGTGGAATTAGCCATACTTAAGGAGACACACAGGCATTAATGTGAACTGTGCATAAAATAAATATCTATTTAATATTAATAGATTCGATTTTAGTTTATTATACATGTATTACATATAAATGCAATATTTAAAAAATAAATTAATACACAAATCTATTACTATTAAATAAATTAACTTTATAATAAAGAAAGAAACTTCAAATAAATGTTGTATTTTTAATAAATAGACTGGTTCATTAATAATTAAGAAATTTATTAATTTCAAAGAAAATTTTCTTGGCATTAGTAAATTTTTCAAAGAAATGCTCAAATAAAGACTTATTAACTATAAAGACAAGTATTTTTCTCAGTGTAGTTCTCTGTTTTATTCAACATAGATTCTAAAGATAATGCGTGATATATACCTATATTATGTTGGAAATAAATATCGCTATCAATTTCTGACTATCTAGAACTAACATATTAAATACTAATGTCTGTTCTCACCAGCATTGCTTAATCATAACTCAAGTTTAACCGTATACATACCATTTCCGTCAACATATATATTTTTTATTTGATTTCGTTATTTGTGATGATAACCAATTAGAAAAAGTATATTATATTAGTGCAAATTTACTCTTAATTCTCTCTAAAAGTCTCTTAATTTTTCTTTGTACAATCTATCAAATACTTCTTTAGATTGGATATTTAAATTTGTCCTGCATACTAAAAGATATTCAACACAGAATACATCAATCGTACAAGATTTGAGGAAAGCGAATGTAGAAATCGATTGAACCAAAATCAATATATGATGAAATGGCTTTTAGGTTAGTCCGAAACTAATCAAAGTTTAATGCTATATTTATGAATTAACGTCAGTAACATTAAAGAATTTAATTTATTAAATATGAAACCCTTTTTCGAATGCTAAATGTATATTAGAAATAAATCAAATACAGTAATTCAAGTCCTCAGATTATGATGTAAATTAAACGCCTTATGGTGGATAATATAACTGAGTAGATTAATATACCAACGTAATTTTTTTGGTGGAATAACACGGCATCATTACAAAAACGTGAGCGACAATAAAGGAGATATTTAAGCTGTTGCGGAAATCGTAGTGTAAGGGTTGCGGCAACGGCTAATTCCCCTCCTTTTCCGAAAACCGTCGGATTGTCATGGCTTCAAGACAAAATGGCTGGAGAGGGAGCGTTATTGATTGGCGCGCTGTTGCGGCGTCGCGGACGCAGGTGGAACGAACGCGACGCGCTGACGAACAGAAACAACCGTTCGCCCGACTGTTTACGCTTCGCCACCATTCACATTAATAACCATACAAATCGCTCCCAGCGAATTTGCCATTCGCGATTTCATTTCACAATACATACTCGTTTTGTACATACATTGTATTGTACGTATGTTGTTTATTCTAAAACTCCTCGATTGGAAACGCGAATAATGTTACGTTTGCGTAATTGAAAATCGTGTCGTAGAGTATAAAAGCAAAAAAAAAAAACTGCTGACTAAATAAATTGTCGACTTTGAGTTATTTGAGTATAGGAGAAGGCGGACATGTAAAGAACCAATCGGCCCGATCAACGGGAAGTGTATCAAATACGTATATCTCGAGAGTGGAGCGAGGGTGACTTTATTTTTCGCCGTTTTATTGGCATCGGCGGCCGCCTTTCCCTTGTCTATCCGAGAAAAAGTTGCGCGCTTAATAGGGGTGAAACCACTCTAGCCGTAATCAAATCCCCGAGTGGTGAGATGGTGAGCGAGCGCGCGGGGGGAGATCGATGCAGGCGGCCACGGCGCGCACTACATCAACCCCGACAAGCCTCGCACAAAGAAACAGGCTGGGCGGACAAATTCCACATCTCGCGCACATACACCTAAAGCCATTGTTCGTGGCTGGTTTACGAGGAACGCGACAGAGTACGTTCGTGAATCTGCGCGCGCACTACACACAGGTAGCGTCACACGCGGCGCTCCGGACAGAATTGTCCGACGGTATTACTCATGCGAACCACTGAATACAAAATATCGTGCCGATACCTACTGTATATACTACCAAAGCAATTCCACGCATCCCCCGTCTGGCAGTCACGAACTTGCATGAAACAAATGACTCGTTACATAAGCAAACATAAACTATCAACCCTTTGTTCATGTTTTTTTGTTTTGTCCTTTACAGATATGGCGCCGGATACGATTTGGCAGCGAGACGAAAGAATGCAACACGAGAATCCACAGCGACGCTCAAAGCGTGGCTCAACGAACACAAAAAGAATCCATATCCAACCAAAGGCGAGAAGATCATGTTAGCCATCATCACCAAGATGACACTGACGCAGGTTTCGACATGGTTCGCAAATGCACGACGACGACTTAAGAAGGAGAACAAGATGACGTGGGAGCCTAAGAACAAGACGGACGACGATGACGACGCGATGGTGTCCGACAGCGACGACAAAGACAAGGATGATCTGGAGGACAAACGCGACGAGACAGGTGAGAGAGCGCAATGCAATAGTAGTACTAGTCCCCATCAGCGGGGGGTATCCCGTCATGAGCAATGCTCAGCATGCCGCGAACGAAGACTAATGTTCCCGCAGATACAGCTCGGGTACGCCCTTACGATGGCTTGTGTCTTATCGCACAGACCGTCTGTTAAATAGCACACTCGCGTTGCTATCGTGTTGTACTTCTCTCTTGCTCACTCAGGTCCCAAGTCGCTGCTATTCTCTTAATCGTATCGTATCTAAACGTTCGATGCTCGCGTACTATCTCCAAGTGATTTCACCGTTGCTCGTTGCATGATCCCGCCCCTATCAGATATAATCCGGCTAACTTTCCCCCTCTTGCAACCGTATTTTTTTACTTGAGATTTCAATTAGAGTTTACTCCTTGTCCATAGATATACACGGGAGAGTCAAATCCGAACGTTCAGGCAAGGATATGGATGACGATGAGTTGACAGACGACGAACGAAAAGACGATCTATTGGGGAACCATATGCACCATATGCTCGGTGGTGGTTTCGGTCTCAAGCCAGAGATTAAGACCTCTGATTGTGGGATCCCGTTGCCAGCGTCCAAACCAAAGATTTGGTCACTTGCGGATACGGCAGCATGCAAGACACCTCCACCTCCTCCACCGACACACCAGCAACAGTGGCTCGGCAGTAACGGTTTTGCGTTGCCCAGTTCTACTCGGTACGGTGGCGGTGGTTTTCTGCCTAGTCATTGTCAGCAGGGTTTTCCTGACGTACAAACTGATACCCCTCCACAAACACCTCCAAGTATGAAGTTACCTAGTGTGGCTGGCAACCTGCTACCAGCTGGCGCTCCCTGCATAGGAGGAGCGGGAACTAATGGTACCAGTGGCTACTCCCAATCCAGTTTTCTCGGTGGTTTTGGTCGGTTACAATCCCCGCAGCGGCCTGTTCAACCTGTCACACAATCAGGACACATGGGCGCGCCGGGTGGCGACAATGCGGCCTTCAAACCATTCTATAAGAGGTAGGTTATACATCTTAATAGATAAAATTATTCTTGAAATAAATATTTTATTCATTAATTTTAATCATGATTTATTTGATATAATATTAATTATATACTCTACCATTGAGAAATTTAGAAACGAAGGAATGATTTCAATTTTTTAACGTTATGAATAAATTGATACTAATATTATACAAATTCGCTGTTACTATTTGATAATAAGTAGTAACGTATCCAATTATATTGGTATAATATATATATATATATATATATATATATATATATATATATATATATATATATATATATATATATATATATATATATATATATTATTTCTGAACATTCCGACGACAGTGTATCAAATGACTATAGTATTTGAATGAAATTCGAAGCGATATTTATAAGTGGTTATTTGTTGTTTTGCAGCCCTCAGCCGATGAGTGGAGGGTTCGTGTCGCCGGTGTGAACCGCGCCCTCGATGCTGGACTGTCCGTCCGACGACCGGTGAGCGAGCGAACGAGTGAGTGCAAGTGCGCGCGCGCTCGTTCGTCTGCCCACGCCAACGGAAGGCTCAATGAGGAATGCCCGCTATCGCCACCTCCATGACATTGACAAATGACGCTAGATTCTGATCAGCGAATGGACCTGAACCTCGTCTCAGGTCCCACTAACTAGCCCAGCTGTTCCAGTGTGCATACATGGCGAACACACGCGGGTTACTCAATCGGATAAACGCGCGTCTCATTCGCTCTACAAAACCATCCTGGAGTGATCCTATTGTTTTAAATCAACTCCACACCCTTTCCATTACTACTGGCGTTTATCGATGAACGGAGAGTGCAATTAGGATCTGTTATGCGTGAGATGTTATCCATCAGAGACGCCAAGCGGAGGACATTCGAATTAGCGGTTGTTGGCGCGGATATCACGGGCACAGTGCAAGACATTCGTAGAGAATTAGTGTGGACGATCACATGCAATCTAATGTATATTTTTGTGTAAATGCATTTATTTATATATCTGTGATAAAGAACAAAATTTTGTCAGCGGAACGGTGTCAGCGCGCTACGGAATCGGGGGTTCTTATTTTAACGGTAGAGAGAGAGAGAGAGAGAGAGAGAGAAAAATGTTTTCTTCATACATACATGCATACCTACATTACATACTAAACATAATTGATATGTTGCGCGCACCTTATGTTTGTGAACCTGTATCTCACGTAGACGTTTGTGGGTTCGCGACCCGTATGAACCACCATGTTACACCACCTGCTCCTTCTTCTTATTGATTGTTATTTTATTATATATTATTATTATTTTAATTAATTATTATTATTATTAGACCAACGTTGTTGTGTAAAAATAAATCATATCATGAATTTGTATTATTATTATATATAAAAACTAACACAAGTGTTGCGTGACGCAGCCGCAGATTGTACATTAACTATATTATATCTGTTTGTAAATAGCTCAGTGTGTATAGAAGGATATTATAATATTATCATTGTCTTAATTAAATCATTAACAAAGATTCAAAAACTCTTGTATTTCTTTTTATTTTCCCAACATAGTTCAAAGAATAAATTTTATAACTTTATCCACTGCATATCCAATAAACAATGCACTGAAATAAAGGTTTTAAAATGGAAAAACGTTTTATGTCAAGAGTTAATACGAGTTATGGGTATTTAGAGGAGCTTATCAACAATGAAGCGGTGGAAAACGCTTTAAATGTCATTTTATAGACGCAAAATTTTGTATCCAGTATATAGTATCGATTTCTCGTGAAGAGCAACTAGTTCATGTGAAGTCTTCGACACTACTACAAATGCGTGAATGAATCTACCCTAGTTGAAACAAGCCCCACTAAAATTAAATAAACCTACGCCTATGCCTTCAATATATAATATATAAAGTCATCTTAAAATACAGTTGCAATCAAATATAAACTAGAGATGCCAAAGGCACAAAAATAATGTTTAAATAAATACTGAGTATTATGCATTAATTTCATATTTAGTTTTAATTTTCGTAATATTATATCAGTCTATAATATTTAAACATAATGTTGATTCACAGACTGTAACTATTTAATCTCCTTAAGCCAGCACTGGTTTAGTCGCACGCAAGATTTCAATCGATTTTGTCAGGTATGTTAACTTGCTTTACACGATATTAAGTTTAGATATTTTTGTAATTTTAAGTAAATTAAAAGTGCCGTATATATACACCCTGCCCCTCCCTTGCATGAAGCAAAAATTAAAAAGAACAACCTGGATTGACCTTCACTCAACTTTCTTATACACACACATTATTATTATTAAACAATATCAATATGTTGCAACTAGGGAAAGTTCGTAAAAAAAACTCGCTAGGAATTTAATATATCTTACTTTTATAATAAACAATTTATACCCGACTGGTAACCTTTTCGAGATATTGATAAAATAACAGGAGTAAACAGTTTCTCTTGGTTGAAATATTCTTTTTAAACATAGAGAGATATATAAATCCACTCAGATATCATACTTTCATTAAAAGTTACTTTCCTGTACTTAGTTCATTGATATTTAATATTTTCTTTATCGCCCCCTCATATAAATTCGATAAGTACGCCACTGATTGATGCAACAGCGAACAAGTAACTGCAGTAACAAACTTATTGAATTGTGCTCATACGTAATTCATTTTTGGCAAGTTTCTTAGTGTACAAAGTGAACAAAGAATTGGAATTAACAAATTTGGTCCATATTTATTTGAACTTTGAAGAGCCGTTTTTTTTACCAATTTCAAAATCCTTTTATAAACTCGAGCTTAATTCAATAAAATATTAAAAATTATTATGTTTTGTACAAGAGACAATTTTTAACAGAACATGTTTGAGCAAGCGCATCTAAATGCCAACAATTATGTTATTATATTTAATATATGCAGGTATCCATATAGCAATCTCCAAGCGTAATCGGATTATTGATTATGTTTTATTTTTGTTGTATGTGGTTCAGTAAAGACTGCTGGCATAGCCACACAATATTATACGCTTAATGTTGGTTACGTAATAAAGTTTTGGGTTCTGTACATGAGTATCTTAAGGCTGTCTTTTACCGAACTTTTGTTTCAATAAGTAACGACTTCATTTTTATATTTAGCAACAATTTTGCAAAAAGTAAAACCAAATGATTATTCGATCAGTATAATCTCTATTATCCGGCATCTCTGACCACTAATCAAATTGAATTCAGGCGAATATTTTCTTTAAAATTCCGTTTATTTTTTGTGACCAAAACACTTTCTCTTATACATTGTGTATAAGAAAATATCGCATAAATGTGTCAAGTTTAAAAGAAATTTGAGTGAATTCTGAAAGTAAGATGGACGCATAGTGGAAATAGCGTGCGTGAAGCGTGTCGCGCTGAAACATGACAAAGTCGTGTCAGCACCCCATTTAAGAAACCCCAAAACAACAATGCGACCCAATACCTATTCGTGCAGTCGCTACGTTGTTATTTCCCGCCGACACATCACTATAAATTTTCGGGTTGAAAAGTCGGAAAATTAACATATATTCAAATTTGTTGTCGGTGTAATGGGAGAAAGTCGAATAGATTGTGATCAGTTATGGTTGTTTCCAAACGACGTTTACGTTCAGACATCATGAAATGGTGATATTCACGAGTTTTATTGAACAGTTCAGCCATTCTCTTCTCTATTCATCACACTAACACGAACAATCACTGCACATATATTACTATATCTCCGTGTGTGCCGTTGAATCGTTTCTTATAACGCGAATATACAAACAATCAACTCGTTCATTATTTTTATTAATAAAATGGAAAACTGGGATACCTGCTTGCAAAAAATCTATGCAAGGCCTCCACAAACTTTCTTATACATATAGCTACTTTCATGTTTTATACAAATATTTGAATATGGCTACAGAGTAATAGCTATTCAACATGTTAACAATTATGGATCAATTCCTATTCAAATGAAGCATTTTTCCAAAATATAGAATTATTTTCATTACTGTTATTTTGAATATTGTAAATGTAATTTACTTATCACCAACAAAATATTTTATTTTAAATTTCATTTATTTTATTTACGTACACGATATTTTAAATCACTTATGTTCTTCATAATGATGACCTTTTTATGATTACTGATTTTTGAAAATGATAAAATACAATAATAATAGTAGTAGTAATAGTTAATGATTGAAAGATAAATTTAAACTTGGAATGCAAAATTGATTGCAACAATACTGCTATAGTGTTCTTATGTGAACGCTCAAATCAACGCATGCGTACGCACTACAATATATTAAATATCAAAATGTTTTAATTATTATTCTAATAAGTTGATAAATATATTTTAAATTTGAATAGCATTATTTTTCATAAATTTTTTAGGGTTCACAATTTGAAGCTTCTTTGTACCTTTGTAGATATAAAATAATATTAGTTATCGTAATCTATCAAAATATTGAAAGTAAATATATTTTAATATATTTCATCTATCATTAATATAATAACCCAGAAATGTTTGTATGTGAGTGTGTATGTGAGTGTGTATGTGAGTGAGTGTGTATATGTAGAACGCTTTTTTGTAAAAATGCAGATTGGCATAGACGGGGATCGAACTCACGACCTCCAGGGTGAAAGGCATGACACTTAGCCACTGAACCATGGCGACTGTTAATAATGTTATAAAAAATAATCAAATAGTTTATACTAAAATAAAACAATCTCTACGATTCTGAAGTTCAGTCTGCTTTGAAATAGACAAAAACGAATCAAACGTCAGAATGAAATGTCAAAAAAGTTTTTGTGATAAATCTTCAATTCCAAGTTTAATCTTAAGTTTAAGGGGAGTAGCATGCTATAATTTCAATTTTTAAGTATATAATATGAAATAAGTGCATATTATTGCCTAATTAGCATATATTTTTAGCAAATACGTGTTTCTGTACATTTATTTTAATTCATAGTTAATATTTTCACTTCAAAATGGCCAAGAAGCAGTGATTTTTGAAAATATGAGTTGCGGTAAGATTTTATAGTTCGTCAAATTATAATAACTGCAAGTAAGTAAATTTATAATTCTGATTATTAGAGAAATAAAATCTTGAAGAGATTATTCAAACATATTTAGAAACATGTTTGGTTGGCAATTTTATTCTTTTATTTTTGATGGCACAATCCATTGTATTTTAGCATATAACTAATTATCATCACTTTTAAAACTGCCGTTGTGACACTGCATCAGTTTAATACTGCAAAATTCAGAATCTAGCCTGATTATTTAATTCAAAAACAATAATGAATCAAATGTCAAATCATTAAAAATGTTGTGTAAAAAGGATTTGTAATACATATTATTTGAATAATCGATTCAAATATTAAACAGCAATCGTAAGTAAATTTATAATCCTGTTTTTTATATACAATCATAGAAACTGTCTAAATGATACAACACATATGCACCATACAAGGTTAAAATCAAAGTTAAACAAAATTTTGTTTAAATTTATCGGATGTTACACAGTGCATGATAAGCGATCGATTAGTTAATCTCAGCATAGTGATCTAAGAACAAAATAGCGTTCAAAAAAAGGAGTCGATTTTTTCTTTATTATTATTTGCGATGTGGAAATTTGTATTACTATTATAGTCAAACGATACAAAGTGAAGAAAAACCGTGTTATTATTATTAAATTACATGAAAATTCGGCATCAGTCAAAACTGACCTATGTTCTGTATACCATATGGGCACATGGTGCCCACGGGTGACCCTAGTAGACATAGAATTGGTATAATGAGATAACAGACATATTTTCTCTTATTAATATAATCAATAACAAGAATCAAACATAAACTTTTACAAGCTTTCCTATCACGAAACTCTGGTAGTCCGTCCCAGTAATATAAATCCATGTATTCTGATTGGTATAGTGTTTTAGCAGAGAATTTAAATGAACCAACTTTCATAACATTGATCATAAATCTATGAAACATTTACAAATAGTTGAATTCAATTACCGTTAACTAAACAAGTCGAGACGTGGAGGCATGCAAAACCATTTTCCATCTTCAGTGATCGCTGGCTGGCAAACAACATTTATACAACGCAGCGGAGAGCAGACTGTTATTGTTCATCGCTTAGGCAGAGGTGATAAATGATTTAAGCCGGCTACTCCGTTTATCTTGAATCAATAATATAAATTGACCAAATGCGATTATATATTTTAATTGTGCGGACAAGTGGTAATATTAATGAACGGGAAAGGCGAGGTTGGTTCAGCCCACACGTAAAGCCAGTGCTCGCTGCTCGGTGTGTGTTAATCACGGCATGGATCTCGCAACAGCCCGTCAAACCGTCTTCGCGATCGATGCCACACTGTACATGCTACATTGCCGGAGACACTTCACGGGATATATGGCCTCTGTCCGCCTCTAATTCATTCACAATCACATGCGACTACTTATATACATACGTTTCTACATTTGTGTATTACTGCATGTCCGTAATTTCCATTTGCATTGCTAAACTCAGGAAATTATTATTTAATTGTTTTATTATTGTAGTGGTTCATTTATGATTCAATTACAATTTATTTTACTTATAGCTATGCAACTAGAACACTTTCAGTAAAGAATACATCTTAAACTCTAGTGCAGCTACAATAAATAAACTATTAGGAGTTTATAAAGAGGTTATACATATTTTATCTAAAGATTCCTCTATTTACAAACAAAATTTTAATGATAATCTCCATGTTGACAGTTGAGTCTTGAAGTATGCCTGTGAGCGTCACATAAGTGCTATTTTCGAAGGGCTTTCACTCCAAAAGTTTCTGACTTTATATGTATACTATAAGGACTCGTTGACAGCAGTTTTGACTTTAAAACATTCAATTGACTTGTCTCCTTGGTTTGAGTAAACGGATTCAGTATAAGAGAAGTTTAGAAGACACATTATGAATTCTAGACTTCTTACAAATATAATCAAAGAACATCTTTCGATACTCACACCCCTCCGCCCCCCCACAAACTAACAAACATACACAAAGCGTAAGTAGTATTAGGGATTGTTTCGACAAGACATCATTAGCCAGACATGGCGCCTATGACGTCATATGATTTTGGTTTTTTCCAAAAAAAAAAAGAAGGAAAGTATAAGAGAACAATTAAAGAAATTTGAAAGTTCTGACGTCAGAGACTTTAGAAATTTTCCCCAAAATTCCTTTGGGCTTGATAGTACTTAGGTAGCATTATATTACTTGTATATAGTTATATGATAATATTAATATTGTTTATAATGTATATGCTAATATTTGAATGTTACTTGTTCATAATTGATTTTAAACGATATTTTGTGTATACGTATATACTTACTGTATTTGGAAGTTGAAAAGAATTAAGAGGGATTATAAATAGACGATCGCAGGTACAAGACCTGTGCATATGCATACTTCTATAATTCATATTCTATCAATAAATATTATTACAAATTACTATAATGCATTTTCTTTTATAATTATTACTATACATATTTCTGTACCTGTTAAACGAAAAAGACACTATGTCTATACACTAGTCTTAAGGTTTTGTTAATCGTTTACGGAATGACAATTACATTACATTAGTATTCAAACTAACATTATTTGTGGATATGTCTACTATAATTAACGATACTGAGTATTAATTTACTGGCAAAAGAAATATTTGAAGAAAGGAAGAAAGAAAGAAACAGAGATGTTTGTTATACTGTTCTAATACCTATATATAGTGACCCCTAGTTTAAGGGAAGTACCACACTTCGTTTATTAACACAACGGACACATCATGCCTAAAATAAATATTCAAAGAATCCAAATAGTGCGAAGAGCAAACAGAGTGACAACTACTACTTCGATCATGAGGACAAGGTAAAGAAACAACATTAACAATATATGTTTGAATTTAACATTTGTTTATTATAAATATAGCAAAATGCATCCAAACTAATATTATCTTTATTATTATTATTATTATTATTAATTTAGCAACACGCAAGGAAAACGTGTATATGCTCCATCAAACATTGATTCGCCGATATTCATCGATAGTAGCGACGACGACGACGACGACAACAACAAGGAGAAGAACAGGCTACTATGTTTAAAAGAGAGGTGTGAAGACATCGCGTTGCCTATTTTAACAACCGATGACCTCCTCCAAATACTGGATACGCCCCCCTTGATTGCTGACATGCCGTCCTTGATGCCCGATATGCCGTCTTTGATGCAGGACATACCGTCTTTGATGCCGGGCATACCATCCTTGATGCCTGACATGCCGTCTTTGATGCCGGACATGCCGTCATTGATGCCGGACATACCATCCATGATGCCTGACATGCCGTCACAGGACACGATGATGTTGGTAGAGGCCCTACCTACGGGGGATACACCCATATTAACGGACATCACCGCCGAAGAAGAACCCGAAGAATTTACCCAGCACGCTCAGGTTTGGCCTGAGGATGACGTAATGGATAACGAGGAGGAAATGGAAATAAGCGAGTTGGAGTTACTATCGGTAGATATTGCCTCGAACAGTCTGCCTGTTCACGATAACGGTGGGGAATTATTCTTTATACCCACCCAAGGGTATAATGACAAGGATCCTTTGCTTTCTTGTACAACCTTCAAAGTATCGGAAAATTTAAGTATTATTGTGGGAATAAACCCTTATAATAATTTTAAATCAGAGGTGAGAGTTGTAAAGGCTAGGCAAAAGATTCTTGTCAACAATTGTTTGAGTACGGCGAATAATCTCGATCGTATGTCGCAAAGCCTGAAAACCCGTTTGACAGGGAATGAAGTTCCTTGCAAAACGGGGTTTGTAGAAATTCACTACGTAGGTCAGCGTAATTTAAAATTACTTTGTATTAGTAATAATAATTTCATTTTATTAAAAGAAATTGATATTTGCAAAATAGCAATATTATTAAAGTACGCTGACACACTTAAGGAACGTCTACAAATTTTAGTGCCAGACGTGCAGACTGTTTACAGACGTATACTACAGCAGTGTGTAATGAATGAATTAAAAACTAGTGTAGAGTGCCCGGTGAGACAACAACTCATTCTAGTCAATGAAATTAACGACACAAATTTATTAATTTGGGAAATGACTAATAGTCATAGGTTAAAATTAAATTTAGATTTAAGATACATAAGGTCCTATATTGTATCAAATAAAAAACTAATTATTTAAGACATTATTTAATAAGCTGTACATATATATATATATATATATAAATAAATAAATAAATAAAAGACATATTTATCTATTTGAATAAGAATTAAGTTTTATTATTATTATTATTTTTTTTTATTTTACAGAGAAATAACAATCAAATAAACCTTTTACATATCTATCATTTTTCACTTTATTATAATTGGTAAATTTAAACATTTTTACAAAGTCTTCCAATGCATAACCATCTATTTTAAATAACAGAAACAGTAAACAGTAATGTCCACATACGGACGAAAATAAATCTTGCAATATAGTTGAATTATAAGTCCAAATATTAGTGTTTCTTCTAATGAAATTCAAATGATGATAATTGCGCGGTGGTCTTCCATAAGAATCGAAATATTCTCCGTGTCCATTACGATCAATAAAAATGGCAACCCAATGTGTTCCAGGAAGGGTATTAGGATCCGTGTTAACAACTATTGCACATGGATATTTCACTTTATATGGTAACTTATTAGCAGCATATACTCCATATTCTTGAGCATGGCGGAAGCGATTCCTTAGAATCTTCGCAATATATGCCGCATTCATCTTTACAATTAGTGTTATACCAGTTTCTAAGAACAAGTACGTTCGAAATAGCACATAACTTGTATTTATGCGATGATGGTATAACACACTTGGTAATAATAATACAATCGTTTTGTTTATGCAATGCTTCTATTGAGGGACACTTAAGATCTGATAAATCACAGATATCATCACGCTGCAGTATTTTTGCAATAAACTTTTTCTTTTCCAAACCTTTCACAAACACGTCTTTGATATCACTCGTTACTATGCCTTGTAATATCGGTTGAAGACTTGTGTATTCAGTCCATCCGTTATCCCAGTCCAGACCGTGATGATTAGTTTTTAACCAGTTGTTTGTAGATATAGTATCAACATTTAATACGTGTTTCTCGTAAGGCGGTTTGAACAGAAAATGATGAAAAAATTCATTATCAGTTGTTGTTATTGCCAATTCTTTAACTACGAATTCCTTATTAATTCCGTAGAAGCCTTGCAAATCTATTATTACGCCCATTTTGTATAAAGGTAGAAGTTAAACTAATATAAAATTTACAAATTGCTGGTGTTTATACAAATTAAATTCTTGTCGTCAACCACCAAAATCCACCACCACATTTCGATTCTTATCAATTTCGATAATATTATCAAATTCCGAATATATAATACAGTTAACAGTTTCTGTAAGTGCGGATTCAAAGCTAACTTCAAAGCGAAGTGAGCCGTGACGAGTTAAATTCCAATGTGACATGCTATTTGCTGACAGATCAGGGGTTAAATCAATTGCAATTAGACAAAATCCTTCTGGATATTCTTCTCTAGTTATAGAGTTTCCTTCATTTGAAAAATGAATTCCGGTACCCGAGAAAAGTGTATTGTACATCTGAATATATGTCTGTCGCGTTCTAAAACATGGTTGCAACGGTTTAGACGGAATTTGTTGACCATTCATACATATCGATAAAAAATTGGTATTATAGTGTTGAAAATTAAACGGATTTGATGTATACGACCCATTGAATGATGTATTGGAAACAAATCCGAATACACATCGTTTCGGTAATTGTCCAAGAAATATGTTATCCAAAGACTTCCCCTGGACCCCCGCTGGTATAGTAATCGCTTTACACTCAGCCCTTGTAATAGGATACTTAGCAGTTGTCATCTCGAGAGTTTTATTGTGCGCTAATAAGACACTTGGATTTATATTCATTCGTCGCACCAAAAGTGTAGCTTCTGTTATTTGAACTTTAAAACTGCTTGAATCTGATATCAGATTAAAACTATCCCTTGAACGTACGAGTCTTATTCTCATTTCGACACCGTTAATTAAAAACTTTTCTTGGTTAAAAAGATCAGCATGTAGGTGTCCTACCATATCAATAATCCTACTTTTTGCTGCGAATTTTTTACGTTTCTCATACCCTTTATTGTCTACTTTATCATCCATTTTACCAGCAGAGTCAACGTACCATAAAGACGAAGTAAGGTGTGAAGTTTTAGCATCCTGTCCATAGTTGAGAAGTGTTTCAATATATGATCGATATGCGTACGTGTTGTTGGGCGGTGACACCAGTTTTTGATTTAGATAAATATCAACTTGACTGAATAACGAATGAAGCCAGTTATTTACAGGTGCTACATTATCACTTTCAGTCAGATCTTCATTTGTATTCTTCACTATTTTCGCGCTTAAATAGAGCATTGTTTGCGATAAATCTATATACTGATCTCCATGGCCGGGAATAACAAATTCTATAGGACTGTCGTCTGTTAGAGATGATAACGGTTTATAGTTAAGCCATTGTCCGTTTTCAATGCTAGTCTGGGTGGGAGGTAATGCAAAAATGTCTAATTCTGATTTAACACATTCACATGACTGAGAGTGTAAGAACGCCATTTTATTAATTAAATATATCACGACTGGTCTTAGATTTGTTCTTTACACGTCTGTTAGACGGACGCAAATGATTACGTTTCACTAATACACGCTTCTTTTTATATCCAGATCCCGTGAGCATCGTATCAATTTTGGCTTCAGCTTTGCGTTTTAAATTGTTTTTTGCTTCAGATAAACGATTTTTTATTGCCTCTTGGATTGGTCGCTGTTCATTAAGATCCCCCAGAAAATTTATACCAGTACTCACTGCTTCTCTACCGACGGCACCAACACCTTTTCTTATCAAAGGCATGACGCGTCTAAATAGTCCACTAAAAAAACTTCCTAAACCGTGTCCACGTTGAAATGTCGCTCCTTTGTATACAACTGTACCCAGTCCGGATCCTGCCTGATGGTTATAATAAGTTTGATACGGACAGATATGCATTTGTTTTAATTGTTTGATCTACACTGTCTGAAATGAAGTATCACACACAATGTCCCCGTTTGAAATGAAACAGGATCTCCAGTGTGTGTTCTTATATCAATTTCAACGCGATCGAATTCGGTTCTCAAGAGAGGAACATAGTGCGGCTTAGTATAAATAACCGATTTATTTGCTCCATATATATAATCTTTCATATCTACGCTTACGATTCTTATTAAGGGGGCCATAACATCACCTACAAACTGTGGTTCAATCAAATCACAATAAATGAACAGCTGAGATGGTATGCCAATTAGAACGTTGTACCTTTTAGGCGCAACAGGAGTATTAACTATGTCTTCGTTGGGATCGTATCCTAGCTGCTGCATTAATCTCGGTGAAAGCTTGATAGAACTTATATTATCGGAATTATAGAAAGTCTGAATTCTTTGCAAGTTTCCATGATGTGTAAATGTTATTTTATTTCTCTGAAGAATATCGCTTGCATTTAGTGCGTTCAATATATCAAAAACATTTGCATAACCTCCCGGCGACACTATATCATTCTCTTTCACTTCCCTAGTTAACGATTCATCGACATTGTCAGATTCTACCCTATATTCGACATAGTCCGTTAGTGATTCGAGTTTTGATACATATATATGATTTGAACTATTGTTAACACTGAAAAAAGTCGATGGATATTGAACTTCTGAGACGGCTACTTCCCACTCGCCGCTCAACCGGATATTTCTTTGTAACAATGTATAAAAACTTGTTGTTTTGTTTTCTGGAAAATAGTCCATAGAACTATTACTGAGCAGTGTCAAATAGAAATTCTTCATATTTTCCTTAATTCTGATGCTAGTATCCACGAGTTAAATTTATCACTATAACCTTTCCATTTAACAAGTGCTAACTTTCTGACACCTATGCCACGCGTCTCTATTATTTTATCTATTTTATATTCTGCGTTTTGTTTTACAATAACACGTTGCAATTCCGTTTCATAGAAGGTGCCTTCGATAACCTCATTATCCAAAGCAGATATTCTGTACACGGGTGGTGTTCGCTGTATCGCATGCGTTATTATAAATATTTCATCAGACCAATTACTTTCATAACCTTTTTCAAATGTATGTTTTGTTTTGCAAATACGTACAAAATGGCCGGGTTTAAATTTTAATCTTTTGCTTTTCTTCAATTTATCATTTCCATGCTGAGTTCTCCATACTGCTAATACATTATGATCATTAACATCTTTAGGCGGAATTTTAATCGCCGAATGTGTTGTACTATTGTAAGCGTCAGTAAGCTGAGCTAATACGTCAACATATCGGTATGTGTTATTACGTGTAAAGTAACGGTACATTCTTGTTTTTAAAGTTCGATTTAACCTTTCAACAAGACAAGCTTTCACATCGGGATTCTGTGTAACGTAATATTTTATATAATTTTCTTGAAGAAACTTTCTTACGGAGCTTGCAATAAACTCAGATCCTTTATCAGTCTGAATGTATACCGGTTTACGTTTGCTTTCATTAAATATTTTCTTGAATGCTTCTATGATAGTTGATGGTTTTTTATCAGGTATCGCTACCGTCCAAGCGAAACGACTAAACACATCGATGACGGCCAAAATATGTTTCATTCCATCGTTATATTTACTAAGACTCCTCATGTCATTCAAATCTGCCTGGTACAAATCATGAATATTATTGACTTTATACTTATTCCGTAAAAACCGTTTTCTAAAAGGCTTGTGCAGTGTATAAGTATCTTGTGACGCTAACCATTTCTTTACACTTTTAGCACTATATTTCCCTTTTACTGCATTAATGAGATTTTGGGAACCTGAGTATCCAGCAGGACTTGATATATCGTAATAGATACGGGCTAGTTGTTTGTTCATGATTCAGAATTTGAGTCTTTTCCAGCTTCTACCTACTCCACCTGGAGATGCATCCGGCTGTGCCAAGGATTCAGAATCACTGTTATTACTGCGTGTAGCTTTACGAGCTCTATACATGAAATTTGTTCGACGTTGATTCCCCACCAATTCTCTAGGTATATTAATCTTTTTTAATAGATTAGCAAACGCGGCCCATCCAGTTGGATTAATGTTTTGTCGCGAGCGTATAGCGTCCCCCACTAAATCGGTGATATTCGATTCGGGGATAACTATACCATCTATTTGAACTATTCCTTTCTCATTCCATGAAACACCTGTACCAGCGGCTTTTAGTCGTTGAATTATACTGTTAGCTTTCTCCTGATATTTTTTCGGCAGCATGCTTAAAATATCTTGTGCATCATAGGGTTCTCGTCGGGGTATTTCTTCTTCTTCTTCTTCTTTTTTTTCTTGTTTTAGTTTCTCAATAATTGACTTTGTCGTATCTTGCTTGTCAATAATTGGAATTTGTACAGGTTGACGCTGTTGATCCTTGAAATGTAGGTATCTCTGCAGAGTTTCCTGATATAAGGACCATTTCTCATGATCAGATAGTTTTTTAGAATACAATACTCTTTTCATGTCTCCATCGAGTCCTGTAGTTATGTCATTATCATTATTATTATTATTATTATTTTGTCGAAGCCTTTGTAGGGTCTCGGATGGAATAAGAACCATTTTCTTTGCATGTTCCATTTTATTTTTAATTTTTAAACAAACTACTAAGTACTCCAGTTATAAGAGGAGCTAGTAAAAAAGGTAAAAACGCCCCTCCAGATTGTAATAAAATTCTTTTTCTGCCTTCCCAGCCCCTCCCTTTTTGTACGAGTTTACGTAATGTTTGCTTATGACGTGATAAACGTGATCGTTGATTTTTGTTTATAGAAACTTGACCATGCAAAATATTATACACGATTTCACACAAACAATGTATCTCTTTTTTATCTGCACTTTTCAATAAGGACAACCGATGAACCGGCTTAAGCTTATGCAATGCTCTCAGATAATTAGCGTTATTGATCACTGTTTTAGTCATTTTATGAAATAATCGGTGGTGAATTTATATCATTGTATTTATACTTTTTAACCGGCAGATAAACATACACTTGGTTATCACGTGATACAGTTCTAAAACGACACCAGTCCGGTGTTGATTGCTTGAGATCAAAAATTAAATAACCGTGTGCTTCAGAAGTAGCGTCGTTATATGCATCTTGAATGAATTTTGTGTTTTCCGGACATACTTGTCGGGATAAATGTTGAATTTGGGCCTTATCACGGGGGTTTTTAAAATAAACAATATAGTTAGCATTAAGCGAAATATCTCTTTGTCCTTTTCCCTGATGAAATAGATTTTGTGTAAGGAAAAATACTGATAAATTTTTATGATGGCTTCCCTTCGTGAATATGTCGACAACTTGCTCGTTACTCTCTCTCATTAAATCATCGATGATAATTAACTGAGGATTTACCCCATCAAAGGTCTCCATATCAGGTAGCCCCTGTTGAAAATTTACGTCTGGAATACGGTCATATAACTTTTGCCACGTACCGTAGAACCAAGTAACTTGAGAGAAAACAGTATCACACATACTTGACATTTCTTTAAGAAAATTTACAACAAAATACGACTTTCCACAGCCTGACGGCCCCGCAACTATTGTAGAAAAAGGATGTTGAAACTTGTTGGGATTCATAGTAACAGAGGATAAATGATAAATGGGTAATAAATTTAATTGGTACTCTTTATATACCGTTATCATAAATAATGAGGAAACTTCAATATATTTCTATCTCTCTCTCTCTCTCTTTCTCTCTCAATTTTGCAAACAAATTAAATATTAATATAGTAAAATGTTTAATTTTGTCAAATAAATATGTTCGCAGTTATGCATTATTAATGCAGCAACGCAAACATGCACATACGCACACACGCACACACGCATACACGCACACACGCACACACGCACACACGCACACACGCACACACGCACACACGTACACTCGCATGTACACTAGTGTATTTTTAAAAAAAAACACTGATTACAAAAGCATATCGTATATTTCAAAATCAAAAAAAAAAAAAGAAAAAAGAAAAAAGAAAAAATACAAAAAAAAAATTAAAACAAAACAATCAAAAAAGAAAAGAAAAAAAACAAGTAAACAAATCTATACCTAACATATACATATATATATATATATATATATATATATATATATATATATATATATATATATATATATACAATTATACAAATATTAACATAAAACTAATCTTAATCAATACTTAATCTAAACCGTTTATACCCATACGGTACCGAGTTACAATCGTCCACTAGACGACGTTTCATAAAGTTTATATTGAACGTTTTAGTCTCTACGCGGGTAACTACCGTATGGTTTTTCGTAATGCGTATGTTTTTTGAGGTTAACACTGGTGCAGGGAAAGGTGTATCACTATCGTTCAACACCATGTTTTTTAAACACTCAAAGTTTACAATTGCCGCATTTTTGTAGTTTAAAGTGAACCCCTTCACTTTACACACTTGAATTATGCCTCCCGAAGTAGTACTAAATACTTTGTAAGCATAGTTCTTGGGTCCACCGGAAACGAATTCGGTAATATAGCTTCCTGGACCGTAACAGCTAAGCTCATCGGTTAAATTTCCTAAGAAATTACCGATAGGAGGTTCATACTGTCCAGGAAGATGGGTGTAAATTATCGAATCCGTGTCATAGTATAAAACACGACGGTCTAACTGCTGCATGTGGTCGTGAAGACATAATCTTGCTTGCGACGTAGTATATGCAGCAATAACCACATTCACTGTCCGCAACTGCTCAATCGCCTCTGATTGATGCTGCCAGCTCACATAGGCAATCTTCTCGCCTGCTGGTACAATCTGGTTTACCGTAACTGCAGGATTGGCCAACAATTCGTACAACTCTTCGGGCGTTGCAATGACCGTAGTTTGGGGCCTATTTTCAGCCTGTGCAAACTTACCTATTGGAGAAAAAAAAAAAATAAACATTAATTATGTTTTCTTTTTTAATTTTATAAGTTATAAGTTTATTTCAATAATAATAATAATTTATATTACCCCAAAAAGAGTTCAGCATCAGCTTGGCTAACGACCTTTTCCCAGAATTCTTTTCAATCTTGTTCCTTTCCAACAAAATTCTTTCCTGCACATAATATTCGGCGATGTATGCGTCTTTTGTGGCGTCGTCGACACAGTCTGAAGGAAATCCAGATGCTTCCTGTTTCATCTTCAGGAAGTAATCGATATATTCGACAAACAGACCGCCTGTATTACTCTGCCTGTCGAATATCGTCACCTTATACTGCCAAATTTCCAAGACATCCAGGATTTTGTATCCAAACTGTACCGCACGACGTACTTCATCAGCCACCCATGTACCGATGAATTTTCTTTCCTCTATCGTATGAGTACAATCATTCTGCTTCAACTCATCGCAGCATGTTCGACACAATGCAAACATTAATTTATTGTGCACTTTTCGGGGTAAAACCGGATGGAATAAGTGAGAAGGAGGAAGGACTATACATTTTATAAGTCCTTCCACCTGGTCGATATTGTTATCCGGACCTAGCACTTCTTGGCATTCCGCGCCAACAAGTATCTTTGGATGTCCTACTGGATATTTACCATATTTGCAGACGTACGGATAAAGCGAGCAAACATCCACATATTTAATTTTCTCATCCCCTTCCGCTTGCCTGTACAATGATACATTTCCAGTACGACCTCCAAAGAAAGCATCGCGCGCATGCAATGGTAAATAGTTAAGCATTGCGTGACTTTCCAAATTTGATTTTAAATTAATATCTTGTTTAAGTTTTAGTTGAAATTCACATTCCCAAATTACAATTACAGTATAGCCTAGGTTACGCAACTTAAGAACTTTTTCTGTGGTTCTTTGGAAACGTGAATTTAAACTCTCTTTTGAATTACTATAAAGACTCCGTTCGCGATTAGTTCTGTAGCATGACTCACACCCATGCCAGAAACATCCCATAAACTCGAATACGGTTTTGCTCGGTGCATAATACCCGTCAACTTTTAATCCAGTACCCAAAACAATTTCTTTACCCCTCCCCACATGTTCAATAACAATACCGCGAGCAATCTCTTCACTTATTAACCATTGCAATGCGATTTTCGAATGATTATCATTAAGTCGATAACCTTTTCGCGGAATTATACCAATTGTATTTGGTGTTAGATATTCTCGGCGAAATACCTTGTTGCAAGCCGATGCGATAGTTACCGCTTCCGAGAAAGGACAAACTTTACAATCTGTTACGAATGTATTTCTAAATTTTTCACACGCTCGCCGAAGAATTTCTACATCCGAAACACAATATTCCACAATCTCTTTTTCCATTGAAAAAATAGCATTTTCAGATGCTTGTTTTGTATGCCATTTTAAGAATGCATTACGTGATTCTACGCTCATACTTTCAGCACCATAAAATGAGGCATCGGGTAAAGGACCTATATAAAATTTATTTGCTGCAGTATTAAAATAATGTGGAAAGTATCCCTTTTTCACTGAAGGTGGTAAATCCAGGGTTTTAGGCAGTGATGCTAACGACATTGGCAGATAATTAATAGAATCAATAAACCTAATTTTATTATTTAATTCCATCAATAGAATTTTACTTCCATTTAAAATTAGTTTAGGCCTCATGTTCATGGTTTCAGTAATATATTTTAATATGAATTGTGCATCAAAACTCTTTGCATTGTGTGCGATACATATAACTGATGAGAATGAAGTACGAGGTAGAAGAGCATACTCTACGAAACATTCTAGTGCATTGTCCTTAAATATATGTTGTCTAATACCACATACGCTACACATATCACTAATATTGTCATTGTCTCTACAACTTGAACACACTTGCTGTACAACACATAAATTCACTTCATGTTCATAGTCTTTGCCGGATTCTTTGTCCTGGCGAGTTTCAAAATCGTAGTACAAAATTAACTGTGATTTTTCATTTAACGGCGCCTTGTCTTTCTTTATGTAGCACAAATGACCCGCTAATTTGTAGCACTGACATAAAGTACAATATGTTTCACCGCACGTGTGTTGTCTATTATCCGCGGCTTCATATGTTTTCAAACATGTTTTGCACGACTTATACGTTTTGCAAATAGTCGCACTATGATTGTTGTAGCACAATTGTCCACGAAATCTCCGATTACATTCGGAGCACAAAACACTTGCCGTATTTGCATCACATGCAGGCGACCTATGACACAACGGACATGTGTTAGTGCATCGATGCCTACCGTGCTGATTATACGGCTTATGACACGGTTCGCAAAAATAACCACTTGAAAAAGCTGCCGGCAAACTTTTTATTGTTGAAAAATGATTTTGGCTGTGCAGCAGATTTAAACGAGGTAAATTTTCCCCTCGTCTACCTTCGTAGATAACACTTCCGCGACCTCCATATTCATACACTACGATACTATATCCGGTATAATATCGTTGCAGTTTTTCAATTTCGGGAATACCTGCACCATCTAGGGGAATATTCACACCTGCTTTCATCAACAACTCTCGCGCTTTGGTAAGTTGAATACTGTTGCGATCTGCAACAAGAGCCTTAAAACATGGATCCTTATCAACCCATGCCTGAGCAACTATTAAGGCTCGCACTAAACAAAGGTTATCCTCATTGTTTATTTCAATTATACCATACTTTCGCCTACATAAGTCCGAGTACTTCATCCCGTGTCCCATTCTATTGTTACCCTGACCTACGGGCATTGAAACGCGTGTTAGCACAATTTCCAGTTCACCATCTGAAAATATTGCTGCGTTACTTTGCAGAATATTATTTATCATCTCCCAGATTACATCGATGTGGAATTGGTCGGCGCGACGGAAGCTAATCCATGCTGGCCCATTTGATAGTCGGGGAGTATATATACTTAACCCTACAAAATCAGAGGATGGTATGGAGTCTATTATGTAATCTACGAGAGTCTTCATGCTGTCTTTGAACCACGCTATCGGATTCAGGCCCGCCGGGGGGTCTCTCATTTTAATGGTTATACGTCGACCTGCGATGTTAAATCTTTTCACAAGATTTTCAACATCCGAAATAATATTAAATCGTGGTTGACCGTATCCTATTTGCACTAACGGTACAAGCTGTTGTTGCTGCTGCTGCATTGTGTTAGTTTGCAAAATAGTATCGTATGTGTGCAGTAATTCGTCGTAATCCGGAACGTTTAATTCCGTGTTATCATCATTTATCAATGATTCAAAATCGTCTGTAGAATCTAGAGTCGCATGATGGCTTGACGTGGTTGTATTATCATTGCACATGTTAAATAAAACATGATAATCTCCATCATTAAATTCAATCATTTCATCGATTGAATTATTGGGAGTTATTTCAGCTTCATTTATCTGTAACATGTAATCACACAAGTTGTCAGAATGTTTATCATTGAATTCTGTTATATTTATATGAATATATGTTTATGATCTTTATTTCTGTTTAGTAATTATATTTGAATAATGATAGATAAATTGGTAGAAATTAATGACAACTATATGGTGTCTTGTTTGTTTTTCAAAACATACATGATATTTACTTTAATATAACACTTAGATATTTTACTTTAACAGTAATTACCTGAGATAGACGATTCACTGTATCAGAAGAAGTAGATTGAACGATATCCCCCCGTTCTGGTCCTATCAGAGATTGCACCATATCGCGACAAATTTTTAATAAACTATCGTAATTTTCATTCTCCGCAATATCACAAAAATCGTTATTCACTTGCATATTGCTAACTTCACTATTGAAAACCATTTTATTAAATATGTAATTGTCAGAATGAATTCAAGACAGTAACTAAAATAAAATCAGGTACAATACCCCTATTTAAACCCTTCGTTTATAGTTTTCAATTTTCTCAAACAACTTTCTCTTCATTTGTTATTGTTAACCTTGGTATAAAGGGATATATACCAACAGTCCTTAAACGTGACATCTATTAAATCAATGACTCAGACAGTAACTGTACAATAAATGTTTAGGAGTCACTGGTTTTCCCGAAATATAATAATTTCTTAGCATTTGCAATTAGACTGATGTGTTTTGAATAGTGTATTCAACAATTGTAATAATTCTATGTTCAATGTTAACTTTTAAAATTCTATTAGCAGAGAGAGAGTAGACGTATATTTTAATATCCCCATAGTACTTATATCTTATATTATTTTTAAAATTCATTTAATATAATAGATACTTGTTAGGATACGCGATATAATAATAATAAAACACACAAAATCAGTTGGTTTAAGTACAAATGCTTTATTTTCATTTTTATAATGGTACAAACTCTATTAGTAAAGCATCCTTAGCACTACCGCATGGTTTGGTTCCTGTATGAACAATTGCCATCTTCTGTGTTTTAATACCGTCATTCATACTTTGAACATCATCATCAGATAATTTTGCGTAACGGAGTGGTAAGAATACAACAGAGTCTTTTAATTCCACGATAATTTTTCTACCAAATTTGGTAGATACAGATTTTACATTATATATTTCGTATTTTTGGTCTACGACTAGTTCAGGTATTTTCTGAATTGGTTTAAAATCTTCAATATTTCCAGCGGAGTTCATTTGGTCCATTTCTAAATACACACATACAAAATAAATGTTATACAACAGGAGTGACTATTATAAACAATATAATATAGTTATTGCTGATAACATACAATATTAAATAAAGATTAACTTACTTGTTTTAGATATCGTACATTCAAAATATAACTGATGAGTTCCGTCCTTGTGAACTTTCTTTATATAGCACTTCCTCAAACTAGAAAGTTCACAGGGGAAATAGTTGCTATAATTACTAAACAATAAAAATGTCAAGGTTAGTGTAGAAATAGCTAAAAACTATATACTAAATATTCTGGGTAAAAACACAACTTGCATGATGGATAAATATAATAATAATTACGACCAGTATTAGTAAAAGTTTAAACAAAATGTAGCATAAATGTTAAGAATAATATATGAATTATAGAAGTATGCATATGCACAGGTCTTGTACCTGCGATCGTCTATTTATAATCCCTCTTAATTCTTTTCAACTTCCAAATACAGTAAGTATATACGTATACACAAAATATCGTTTAAAATCAATTATGAACAAGTAACATTCAAATATTAGCATATACATTATAAACAATATTAATATTATCATATAACTATATACAAGTAATATAATGCTACCTAATTACTATCAAGCCCAAAGGAATTTTGGGGAAAATTTCTAAAGTCTCTGACGTCAGAACTTTCAAATTTCTTTAATTGTTCTCTTATACTTTCCTTCTTTTTTTTTTTGGAAAAACCAAAATCATATGACGTCATAGGCGCCATGTCTGGCTAATGATGTCTTGTCGAAACAATCCCTAATACTACTAGCGTAGCTAAAATAACTATTAAATCTCGGTCATATTTAAATGCCCTATGTTTAATACCCCCGATACTAAATAACTGGATAAATGTACCACATTACCGTCATACTTTTAGAGATTTATAGGCCATACGAATAACAAAGAATTAGGCTCGTTTCTGACCACATTTTATTTTCTTTAACGCGGGACCAAGTCGTGGTAACATCCTAGAATAATCAATAATTGATTACTCGTCTAATGTCACTAATACATGATGTGCAATATTTTTCTGTGTAAGTGCGCCACTGTCAAGACTACATTATCATCCAGGCAACAACACAACAGCAAACAACAACAACAACAACAACAACGTCGGGAGTTGTTGGCCGTTGGTGTGCTGCCGTTTTGGTATAGGTATTATAAAGCTACTCCTGGTGCGGTCGCGTTCGTGTCGAGTGGCCATAAAATGCGCTCACCGGTCGGTGCGTGGTGTGGTGAGCAGCGAGCACTGAGCACCCCGGCGAAGTAAAGTAGCGCAGAGTGCCAAAACTCCTCTCTCGCATGACTATTCTCTTACACGCTGACTGCGTATTGTTACGTTACGTATATATGTATACGTACATACGTGCTGCGTGCACGCCCCGGATTATAATAAAACACGGTGTAAAAGTGTTGCCAACCCAACACTTTATGTGTATATCAGAGTTTGTTAGCAAGGGTGTATGCGTGTGTGTGTGTAAAATATGCCAATGCTGCCACCAAGCACTCCATCAACGTGAAAATGTAGATCCTTTTTGTATACGTGTGTACTTTGTTTACTACCTTATCCTGGTATCCAGGCCTATACCCTCATTTTGTGTTTTGTTTTATGTAGTATATATAATCCTGATATCCATAACTAATAAATATGTAATTGTGTTCGCACAGTCCAAACAAGTTTAAATAACAAGAGACCAGTAATAATTATGAATTTTGATATGCAAATTTTGTCAATTTTTGAATATGAGCAATTTTTTTTACTTCTACAACAGAACTTTTATATTTTATGCACCTATTTGGAAATTTCGCAAAAATAATGTTTGTATATATATATATATATATATATCACATCTCCCTGATTCTGGAATTATAATCATATACATATAGATAAGGTGAGTTGAAATCATTGGTGCTTGAATTTTTACGTTTATTACAGACTCTAATATTTCATTTTGAAATATCTATTGGTATTGGTTTTTGAACATGCATAATATTCTGTTATCCATAATTTGTATATGTGTGTATGGCAGGTATATAAATTGGCATGGACACGGAGGTTTTAAAATATAATCATTCAAAATATTGACGTTAAGTAAACCAAACTATATTAGGGGTTGTTAATTGAATTAGTGGTTGTGGGTAGCTGTTCGGCCACTGTTTTATAGTTCGCTGCCCAAGTTTGCACGGATTCAAGTTTCAAAACAACCTTGCTTTGAAATCTATACTACGATTCCCAATTTTATTCCGTATCTAAATTTTACAAAATTAAATACTATTATATATCTATTTAAGTCGTATTGTAAGTCGGGAAAAATACTTTTTTCCTAACTTGCCGTTTTCGAAATATTGGAAAAGTTAAAATATTATATTCTAAAAATAGAGTTTTGTTTCAGGTCCTATATAGGTCTTCATATATTATATGAAGTATACTTCCTAATATACATTTGTAAAAGAAAGTATATGTTCGTCATTCTAACCTTATACTATGGCTATACATTTATACAGAGAAGCATTATATAATTTTTCAATAATTTCTTAATTTATATCGTCACTTTAAATGTTCTGTTATATTATAAATTATTAAGAGCGTTTTAGAGCATTAAAAAATTAATATCATATGAGGAGCATAGGCTTAAATATATTATTATTTGTTTGAATATAAATAAATTAACATTCAGGAAATATGTGTTGCGTTTACTGGTATGCAACGAAATGTCAGTCATGTGTTTACGAAATAGTCGCTCGAATGAGCAGATACGATCGGATACATATATTAATAATATAATTTAAATAATGTAAGGCTTAATTTATATTGTCATATTATTAGCATCATAAAACAAATTACAAGAAATTGTATATTATAAATAATTAGAAATTATATTTCCCATGTTCTTGAATCATGTTTCTATATATTAAAGCTGTTAAATATTTTGTTATCAATTTGTTTATCTAGTAATATACCTATTGTTAGTTCTACACCTACAATAATTATATATAATGGATAATTCAAATTGGTAGAAAAAAATCTGCATTACCCAATAGCCATTACAGACAGACTGACTGACACACACACACACACACACACACACACACACACACACACACACACACACACACACACACACACACACACACACACACACACACACACACACACACACACACACACACACACACACAAAAGTCATTGAGAAAATAGTTAAAATAGATTCAGGGACACAAAACGGATATTTAATTAAAATCTTGAAATCAATTTCTTTTGTAATCACAATACTTTCTTATATAATATATTGTCAGAGATATATATCTGTTGTTTATAATAAAATATAGATGTAGGTATATTATTCAATTGAGAACCAAGTTGTAAGCACTGAAAATGTATATACATACTCGTTATATTTAGCATAGTATCCAGACACACAAATATACGCAAGCACATATGCTTCAACGTTAACTGTACTCAAATTTACATAGAAATTGAGAATTTGATACGAAAGTGGACGTTCCGAACACCCAGTTCCACCTGGTGCACACCAGGTTTACACACACTATTATACGAACTCTACACATTGCAAACTGAAGTATTGGGTTTACAATGTTTGGACTACCGCAGTTTAGACAATTTATCTCCAAAACCAGACCAATCTGTATACTCTTGTACAATATACGAAGTTTAATATTATTATTTGAAACGGGTACTTCGAAAAAAGAAACTCTTTTCTCATCGGACGATAGCACAAATGAGATATAAATTAGTTGTACGTCGAACTGAAAGCATTGGTGCCTGTACCTATGCTTATTATTTACAGAACATATTTTACTATCACGATATATGTAACAATAAAACATCTAAAGAATCACCAACGGTTACAAAGTAAAGTATACAATATTTGGACAACCTCAGTTCCCAAACAATTGATAACTGAAAATGTAAAACAGATATATCAGCACAGAACAATATGGCAATTCTGTTCTTCATTTTGGCATTGACATTTCTTGCTTTATTTTCATATTTAATGGCTTATTTTAGTGCATGGCCAGGGTACAAGTCCAAGGGGGGCTTTGGCAACGGGGGGCACTTCCTTCCTTCTACGGGGGGGCTCGCTTACTGTGACTGGAATTCTAAGAAGAATGCTCTACGCGGGCTTGGCGCGCCACAACCATGAACGTGGTGCGTGGTGTCATTCTATTGAATTTAGAGTGTGCGCTATCCCGGCATCCATGGTGCGCATGCGCAAGCACGCTTATATTATTATTTGTGTATTTCACCAGGGTAATAACAGCGGGGGTGGCCACCACTTAACTCTATTGGATTTATCAGTGTCATTAAAAATATATGATCGCTATATGGGAAATGTTGTACTCTGTGGCTTGGTGCTTAATAGTGAATTATTTGAATATTATCAGGAAATATACTGCATTAAATATGGGCGGTTAAAAAAAAAACGACTAGTACTTGAATGAAACAAGTTTACATCTATAATTAATGTTCTACTCAAATAACAAAACTTCGATTTAGATAATTTTGAATTGAAATTTTATAGGACGACTTTCACTTAATTTGTGGTGTATTTTATAAATCAGTTTGTAGTTTTATTGTTAGCCTTATTAGGAATCATGTTTAAAGCAATTGGAAAAAATCTGAACTGGCAATCACTTGATTTTCTTGTCCTTTCACCGTCTGTAATTCGAATTTGCTTAAAATTCGCCCTACGTTCTCGTATTTTATATATTTCGAAGTTTATTGACCGTCTTTTCGGTTTTACAAAATGAAATCTGCAGTGGCCTACAATAGACTTTCTTGTACGTATTATCAGAGAATATGTGTGGAAATTGTGTGATATATTTTTTTTTTTTATTGTAAAAATAGAGAGTTAGCAGACGTTATCTCAAAACTTTACGTTATCCCATATATAATAGTTAAAAGCAGTTCAGGATATCTGTAGATCGAGTTCGAACATGTTCATGATTGCAATATTTCCTTTTAGACTTCAACTAAGAAATTTAAAAGGTATAAATTAATTCGAAGCGTGCACACATGATTCAAGAAGACCGTATTTTAGTTAATGTGGCTCGTTTTCATCAATAGGTCGTTTCGGCCCACTTTTTTCTACTTGTACGACTTCGTTATACTGTTGAAGTAATCTTCTCCCACTAATACGCACCTACCTACCATCATATCTAAATACAACATGCTTTAAATTAATTAGTTTAATAATCTGGCCGGACTGACTATCCGACAAGAACCTCGATGAAAGATTATGTATTTGCCCGTGTACGAAATAAATATTTCGTGTGGCGGCGTAAACCATTACAAAATTTCGTTTTCTGTTCGCAATTAATCACATTTAAATATCGCTGGGGAAGACTTATACGCCGCGATATGTTATATTACGTCACGTGCAGATTAAACTCTACCCAAGGATTTCAACAGCGCGCGCGAGATACAAGCTTGTATGTAGGTGTTTATTAATACGCTATGCCAGAGAAGCCCCGCTGTATTTATCTACCATGTCCCCTCAATATAACATATCACGTCGTCCGAACCGACTCACAACTTTCTGGTAACCGTTGACCGTGCTGTGGAACCCTCCCAGTTGGAACGCCACTGCTTCTCGTTGCGCCAGCAGAGTTTATTATTTTTATTATTATTTGTTGAGTTCAGAAGCCAGGCAATGTTAGTCAACCAACAACATAAGAAATTAAGATAATCAGTTCAAATTTACAAGAAAGGCGATTTGCACTCACTGGCTTCGGCTTCTGAATCATCACTTTGCTTGTGGTTTTACCGAAGGGTTATTCACTCGCCAAAATGTAAACAGCCACTTCTCAAATTAATTCAAGTTCATTTAATTGAATTGATAAACTTACATTTTAAAGGAAGTATTGTAATCATGCACATTTCTACCATAACAAAAAACTGGAGTGGCCTTCATTAGATATATTTAATATAATGTTTTAAATTTATGTTAAGATTACTACAAAGTAAATTTATATGGTAACTAAGGGAAACATAAATCTAACTACTCTTTTTTCGAAGAAAATAATTTAGTAAATTGTTTACTAAAATAAATTTTTTAGAGCCCTATGCATCCGGAAGTATTGAGCTCGTCTTGGGAAGTGAATGTTGTAACCGCAAAGTTGGTCTTACGAGCGAGCAATATACATCCAAATATATGAGTTGGATACAATGTCGGAATTAAGAAAACGTGAAATGAATATTGGTGCAAAATGGTTTTTATTTCAAAAGTTTTACAGATATACAACCGAGCGTTAAAGTTCTGTACTGTTTGATGGGTTTAATAGTTCAAGTCACATACATATACCTTTTACATACTCTAATTTTGAATGAGACTGCATTTTATTTGGGTCTCCTAACTAGGTGTATTGATTTTAAATAAGGCTTCATATATGAGTTTATGTGAAGTTTAGGTAAACGATATCTACTCATGAAGTTAATGGTTACAAAATCAATTATCTTTAAATACAACCTCTCTGTCTCCGATACGAATGCAATAATATAAACTTGTCAGAAATTATTGGTTGAATTATATAGATCTTGTAGAAAGAGAAAAAAATGTGGAACGCTTCACGATTTTGCGTGTCATCCTTGCGCAGGGGCCATGCTAATCTTCTCTGTATCGTTCCAATTTTAGTATATGTACCGCCGAAGCGAGTACATCCTTTAATCAGACCCAACAGGTACTTATACTTACCTCGCGAAAATGTAGTAGACATGAGAAATAATAAACTCAAAACAATGAATTTCTGTTTAAAATTGAAATCTTATTCGAAAAATAATTCTACAATAATTGGCAAAATTATATTTTGATTACAGTTATTGCCACAGAATCCAATTGGTTTGCAATTAATGCAAATAAACGGGTATCTTATAAATGATTTGGGTTCTTCGTTACCAACGTGCGCCTCAGAAGATATTGAAATGTTATTATTATATTTGGGAGATTATATCTATGCTTGATTTCAATTAAATTATAAGATTTTAAATATCTCTCAGATATTACGAATATACGGACTTGTTTAGAATCAACCAGGTATTCACGTTACGGAAATATCAGATCCATAATCATCAAGAGCAGAGAATCCATTAATATTTTACATGCTATCTTATCCATCGAATTAAATATAAATTTAGTGATAACAGTAATAAAATGGTAACGCATAATGTCCATTACCAAGCCCACTAGACAACTCTTATAGATAAATAGATTTAATATATCGAGACACCGAAACGTACAGCAATTTTGTACCGATCAAACATTGCAGATAATACGAAACAACTAAACAATAAATTCAACACCATAACAACTTACAATCTCACACACACTCAAACCAATACATATACACACAATCTGCAAACCAGAATAGAGCAATGAATATCGCTTATTACATAGATCAGGTATATTATATACAGAAATTACCAAATTATTAAGATCTCTTGTATATTACAAATAGTTACATACTCTTTTAACGTTTGAGGTTAATTTTTAACTAATTTTTTAATAATTTATGTGACTACGCGTATTTCTAGTAAATTGTACGGTTTTTGGAAAAACTATTCAAACGAAAATATTGAGATATTTTAATATTTTCAACTTTTATAAGATTTGCGTTTTCTCGAATCCATTCCGAGATAGTGAAATAGTAGCATTCGTTTAAATTTAGTTTTCAAAAATATGATGTGTAATAGTCAATATCAAATCACGGTACCTCAAGACGTGTATTTTCGTTGGATGTTATAACCAAAGTAAAAAATGAAAGTATATTTTACGGTTAATGTAAAATTTAGCTGTAAAAGTTGAAAGCCCACTATATTAATTAAGTATATAATTTTATTATACATATATACTTATCTGGCGCTCTAACACAGACTAACTAATAAATACAAACGCACGCATGCGCATAAGTAAACATACACACTTGTGTATCTAATGGACACCGAATGAGATAGGTGGTGGAGCTATAGAACAATAAAATCTTAACCGACGACACATACACAAGAGTTCACATTATATTGGAACAATATAAGCGGTTGGTTGGCACTTCGATTAGATAGGTATGTAACAGCAATCTGCCGAGTGGTGTATAAATAACAAATGAAAAGGTCTGTGTGATTTACCGGACGCAGCGGAGAGTATTGGAAGGTAGGTATACATATCACAGACGACCGAAACCGAACGACCTAAGCGCTGAATAACAGGCAAAACAAATGATTGATTTATACATTCGATAACGTTGGAACATTATGTGTGTGTGTGTGTGTATATGTATATATGTGTGTGTGGGGTTTTCACAGTAAATGTGAACATAAAAGCATTTGTACGTCAGTTTGTGAATAAGCCTGGTATCCATGGGCTTATTGAAAAAAGCGTGTGTAGAAGGATATTAGGTACGATCCTGGTATCCATTGTTCCAATCAGATCGAAAATGTGTGTTTCTTTATGCGTGTGTGTGATCACGTAAAATAAATAACTAAAGCTGTTTATGTGTGTGTGTGTGTGTGTTAGAATTTAAATAACTGTTGGATGGACAGTGTTAATTGGTAGACAAGTCATTGTTAGATCGGGCTTATGCTGAACGATTGGGACTACGATGCGAGCTGGAGAGCTATATAGTACGAAGTCCACTTCACACGTGAGGATTATAATGTGTACGAGGAGGGTTGAAAGCTGCTGCCGGCGCTGGACAAGGGATAAAACCAAATAAGTACAGTGGCGGCACAATATATATATTTTTATTCAATTGAAACAATTTGTATTTTTGTTTGTAAAAAAAATCAGATAAAAATTTATAATTCGAAATTATAAGTAAATAAAAAGAGTTTAATAGAACAAACATAGGCACAGGACTGGTGGGTTTAACCACTGGTATTTTTAGTAAAGAAGCTCTATTATTTTTAAAGTGATATGAGCTAAATATAGAGAAAGTATATAAAATATATTAAAATAAAGAAGAAATAAAAATGTGCTCAATGTTAACATTTGCAAAAAAAAATTTTTAATAAAATATGTAGAAAAGTAGGCATTTATGTGCAAAGTTGTTATCTATTGCTAATGAAGAGATTTTGACCTTGATACATTTTTAAATTGTATTTTGTTGAGAGAGTTTCCGTATATTCTAATTTCCGCGAATTTTATGATAGTTTAACTAATAATAAATACATTTTGTACTACAATATTGACAAATTTTAATATGTGATTATTACAAAATATTTTGATTTACCTTTTTCTCGTATGTCCATAAGATGATTTATCTTAGAGATTCTTAATTCCTAAGCTATATTTGAGTACTGATTGAACAGTCGCCGACAAATTTGTTTATTTGAACCAATCTAATAATTTGCAATAACATAAATATATTTTAAGTAATATAATGTTTGTTGTTTTAACTAATATTAAATATTTCGTAGAGATATGTTGAAATTGGTTCACTCAGAAATGAAATAAAATTTAATTTGACTCTTGAATTAAAGTTATCAATTTATGGAATGGACTTAGCTTTAGCTAACCTGGGATTATAACTTATTTACAAATAAGGTATTAAAATCATGATAAAATTGATTGCTAAATTTTAATTGATAAAGCCGATTCGAGGTTTCCACAATGATTGTTGTCATTGTATCCAAGGAAGTAGAAAATGGTGGAACTAACAAATAATCTCGTTTTCGTGTCACCGAGACGTGTAATACCGAGACGAAAATTGCAATATATCTGGTCTTGCAATCCATCATCACAAATTTCTATTTGTATAAATTTTATTTCCGTATGTCAGAAACACCGAAGAAAATCTATCCCTAAACAGATTTTCGTCAAAGTTAGTTCTAACTAAATACCAAAATAACCGAATAAACAACGGAAAACATAAATGATGCCGCTTCGAATTCTTGAAACTCTGGGATTTTTTTATCAACGAAATATGATAGGTAGAACCTTATTTGTAAAGAATCACTACCATATTGACATTTTGCCTGAGATAAGATACCATCTCGGTAAAGTTGTAAAGTTTACAGACACGTAAAGAGCTGATAAAACTACATTTGAAATTCAACGCTCAGATATGATGCTTGCATTTTTATTTTTATTTTCGGAAAAAGTTGTGATTGTTTTAGAATGATTTATGTGTACGCCACCACTGGTGGTGAGGTTTTGCCGGTTGTCAATATGCAGCAGGCTAGAGAGAAAACAATTACGGAACGTCAACATCTCTGTCGATAATGCTGACAGCCGTTACTTTGATTGAAGTGATTGGGGACATTCGTGAGCCAATCATTTCATGTGATAGCTAAGCTTTTTATTTATTTATTTTGTTATTCTCATTGCTGAATAAACAACATCAAATTAAAGTTGTCTGACAGTTCATACGAACAAGAGAAAATCAATTTTAATATTACATTGATCTTGTTTTCAAATATGGGCAATTCATTAATATTGTAAAAGCTGGCGGAGAATGGAATGACAATATTGAAAACTGGACAGCATTATACATTCGAGACTATTTATTTTCCACAATTCGTATAGTATCCTCAGAAACCATTCAATTCATTAATGTTTATCACCAATTAATCAGTGTCAAACCTATAGAAAATTTGATACCGAATAATAGTGCATATAATTATGTATTTATAAAACAATATGGTTTAATATAACTTCAATTCTGTAAACCAACAAGCTTAGTTAATCAACGAACTAATTTTTACCCGCTGACAGCATATCTCTGCCCCCCTACCCTGTTCCGGAGCCACTGGTTGCATATAGCATATGGGTATTGAATTAACTAGCAGTTGGCTACTTACGTTATTAGAACAATGAAATGTAGTTAGGTAATTATGTGTAATGTAACTTGTTCTTAACCGAAACTTTGCATTTTAAACCATGTGTAAAGAAAATTATAATTTTGAAAAAAGGTACACCGACCCCGAAAATGATAAGAAAACTTGTCAGAAAAACTAATATAGTAAATTCAACAATGATAAGTATCTATACAATACTATATTCAGCAATCCATGTGAATTTCGTTATTATAAATATTTAAAATTTATTTATAAAAACGATAGACATCAAATGTTGAAAAACATACTTCAATGTTTCTAAATATCAACTGTATTCAAATTTTATGAACAAGCTGCGCATATAGAACATTGTCAAAACATGTGCATTGTCTATTCTTTTATTATTTATATCATTAAAAATTTAAATAAAATAAATGTAATGTTTTAGGCATCAGAGGTATAAAGTATTTTTAATTTTATTAGGAACATATGAAATGTATATTTGAATATGTGTGTAAGTCTTGTCATTACGAATATAAATTGTTTCCTGTACATGTACTGTCATTTAGTGGGCGATATATTTGGAGGTTAAATACATAAAAAATAGTTTCATTAGAACTGTTTTCCATAAACTTGGAATGAACACCCGTTGTGATCTCTAATTATTATACTTATTCACTCTTTTTAATTATATTCATATAATTCGATGACTCGCCACTTACAATTGCTATAAAACTACAATACATATTATTAAAATTCTAAGCTCGTTGTTGTGCGGTAGATAAAAAAAGTTTAATGTTCGTCTCTTAATGTACACCTTGTGATAATATTAAGAGACAGTTGCATTGTTTAGACCTCTGTGGTGTGGTGGCACGGACAGTATATACATGTAGATAACTCAAGACACCCAAAATTCGAATCGAGTTACCCAGTTGTAGTAGTGCGTCGTTACATAATATAACCAGTAAACATATTTCTTATACGGAGTAATAAGTAAGTCTTGTTTAGACCCTCCTGAATCGAATCGAAAATTACAATAAAAATACCTAATAAAAACTTGTACTATTTTTTAGTAAAATCTAGATACTAAATTTGAGTTTAAGTTTATATCCGAAAAAAGTATAATGTAAAACAAGCTTTAGTATATATTTTATGAAAATGTACAAGTAGGTGAACTGAATTTATTAGCTTTAGAAAACTTAACGGTTTTGAAAAGCTTCTATTTACAATATACAGACAAGGTAAATAGATCTATGCAATAAGTTAATTCAACGACTACATGGGCAGCGAATGGTATCCGTATTCCTTTTACACTGCTACGAATTAGCGATTGCGGAAAGCGGTGAATTCCCAATAATTAATAGTTTGGCGTAAAGGTGACGCTATTTTAGCGGGAGCAAGGGGACCTCCGTACATCCGTACCTCCGTTCGGCTTTGGTCACGACCGCTTTAAATCGACGACCGCGTACATCAATCTCTCCTCTGTGTGGCTTTGGTTTGCTTTGGGATGGTTGGGACACGCACGCCAACAATTATACGAAATAAACAAAGTAATGTCGCTGTGTTTTATTTCCCCCATTGTTTCATTGTTTGTGTGCTCGTGAGACGCCTGGTGGGGGACCAGTGATTTATCTGTGCACGTGGGGAATGCAGTCGGCGCCACCGCTCGTGGTGTATGCACCCCCCGCACACCCCAACGATATCGGCGCCACTGTCTCCTCTTCGGGATCGGGACCCATCTCTACCTATGGTTCTTAGCTTACGCCGTGCACGTTTGTATTAAGAATCGCTGTTGATTTTTCAATTGTTTCACGACAATCGTTTTTCTTATTGACTATTGAAATATAATATTGTTTTATAACAACCAGAATTGATGCAAGCACCAATATTTCTAGCTTTTACGATAAACTTTCTCACTGCTTATATTTTCTATTTAAATTAATTAATCGTACATAAATAACTTTATTTAAAATAATTACTTTAGTCACGATTTTATATGTTTTATTTTAAATAAATAACCCGTGGCGGGGCTAAACTTTGAATTTTGCTTTGATACAGCATTTCTATGTAAATTTACAAATAGGTAAGTTTTCTCGTTGTATTGATGCATTAGTACAATATTTCTAAATTTTAAAATGACTTAGTCGAATTTCACAATGGCTCGAGTTATACTATAAAAAATAAAACCTGGTTCCGCCTCTGGTAGTAACCATAGAAACAATAAACAAAGCGTTACTCAAACATATATCTGGGAGTTTATATATAATAGATCAAAAAATTCTTAACCGCTTGATATATAAATAATGGAATATAAACGTAAAGAGGTGAATGGTTATATTACGTGGAAGTTAAACTGTTCAGAGGTAATACTAGTCACATCTGGCATGTTTTAACAATGCCGAAAAAGATCATTGCTCATCCCAAACTATTAGAAGTAAAGCTTTTGGTACAAAACAAGATAGAAATGTAAACATATAATTGTGATGTTCCAGCACACATAAATAGAGATATGAGAAAAGGAACAGCCAACAAAAAGGAAGGATGGCATCGTGAAAAAGTTACGATTTTCGGAAAGCATCTGACAACAATAAAGCCTAGTTTACAATTGTGCGAAACAAGCAAAGTACAAACGTCCCACTGCGAGACCACCACGAAATCTTTACTACACTGCGATGTTTACCAACAAAGCCTAATGCAAATAGCAGTGCGTAAGTAAAAAGGACCCACACGTACACACCGGAGCGAACCAGGAAAAGAATAATGGCAAAAGTGACAGAGAATGATTACCCTGGGGGTGGAGTAGAATAGGATGACAACCTAATTTAAACGCTCTCGGATGTTCGAGCAAATATTTCACAATATTTTAAACAGTGACCCGCCCACCCCTGTCGAAATTAGACATGTGACCCATGGAATGTGTTACTGTCGCCCTGCGTGTAGGTGATTTGCTTCGTCGAAGCAACGCTACGCCGGCCGAGGGGTAGCACTTGATATTCGAGTCTTGTTAAGTGAGAGTTCAGGGAATAGTTCACACGTGCGCGTACAGTATTACTGATACTGAAGTATTTTCAAACCGAACGACATGTGTTGACTAATTACTATATCTTGTAGCTAATATCCAGGGATATGTTGTGGATATGTTTTATCAAGTTGCAAACTTCTACACTTGAGTTTAGAAGATAAATGTAGATGAAAACTAAATACAAATAAAAATGAAAAGAAAATATTTTAATTTGTGTACCCACTATGCGGAAATATAAGTAATTCGTCGTATATCTGTAAAATTCTCAGAGGAATACGTTTCACATCAAATTACGCAAGTGTATCTAAAACCAGGAGTGACTTTCCCTCGACTTTCTTATACTATCACGATCTATATATATTACTGCTTTATTTTATTTTAAATTGATTGTCATAAAACCACTAAATGATTCTGAATATAACGTCGCTGGGATAATAAAAAATATATATTTCTTTATTTATTTTTATGAGTTATATGATTACATTATTTATTAGTTTCTAAAATATTCAGTAATAAATTTATATTACCCCAAATCTTCAAGGAATTAAGAATATTTGAATTATATTTTTTTAATGGAAAAGTGGTATTATATATGTATATATTGTTATTATAAATATTACAAACAGTTTCTGTTCTTACAAAGTTAATAATGCAATGTCCAAGAAATTAATATGAATTTATATTTTGGATTGGGATACTTCTAATAATCTGCCATTTTCCGAATTAATTTGTCAGCAATAATATAAATTTAATAGGCCTATAAAGTGTGAACGTGATACTTCAGATAATATAATTTATATTTCCCACTAAGTTGAATAAATATTCGCGAATAAATTACCATAAACTATTAATTTCCATCTGAATCTCATTTATTAATAGGTGAAATGTAAAAGCATAATAAATATAAAGAAAATGTCTTCAGGTTATCAATGAAACTCCAATAAACAAATATAAATTGTAACTCTTCACTTAGCGGCAATTTCTTAAAGATCAGTATATATTAATCGCTTTAATTCTAGATTAAGCGAAGAATTTGACGTTAACTATTATGCTATGACTGTTACAAAATGTAAATTCGAATTAATATTGATGGTTGAAATAACAAAATTCCACATGTATTCATCTTATCGATTGATATTTAACACAATTTTAATGCCAACACTTGATTAGTATTTCGAAAAGTGGATACTACATTAATTTGACATGGGAAAATTGTGAATTTACACGTGCAATATATTCATGTTTATGCAACACCTGGTGATATGTATCCTCTGCAAGGTTATCATGTTTTGATTCTGTTACCGTGTATAACTAATTTGTTCACAGTGCAAGCACGTCATATTGCATTTGCAAGAGCATATGATAAGCCAATCTTTGGTCCACGGGAATTAAAAAAAATTCTTATACGTTAGGTATTGGTAATATAAAACATATAAAAGTCATATTATATATAATGGTGGTAACACTTAATACTATTTATCGCAACATTTCACCACGAAATGTGTTTTCCTTTTTTGATGCATAATTCTAAGATTTATAAAATAAAATCTACAGGTGCAATTTTGTACAGTGTCTTAAGAATTACTGAAGAATACAACTATTAAATGAAGGCTTGCCTGATTGTTCATCTAGTGAAACCAGCGTCTCAACATTGAACAATGATCAAAGTCTATCCTATAACGCTTGTATATAAAGCATTGACATTTTAATTGGTGCAGAATCGTCCCGCAGAGCCCCTTCGCCTGAGCGGTCCGCAACCAGCGTATCCGTAGAGCTATGATTAACGCTGTGTATGATTGATGCAGTGACGTCACTCGGCAGCCAACGACGTTCAACCCCGGCACGGGGGTGTGATAAATCGTTGTTATAATTGATTCAAGCGTAATTATTCACAACTCTGCATCTGTGCATTGACGTGTATCGATTTGCACAAACGCCTGTATTATATTATACAGAAACGTATATACAGACAGTACAGACGTAGACGATTTACAGTGTATACAACTTCACATCGCTGAAACTTCGGGTTCACTTAATGTTGCAGCGTGCTTTTGTTTTCGCTGGATTTCATTGTTTTTCAACAACGAGAATTCATTATATGAACGTATGATTTATTTCTTATGAAATATATTTCGCGTATCCAATAAATATAATATTTGGTGATGCCAGCACAAGATCTTCTTATAACAAGCATATGCCATATATTATTTTATTTATATAGAAAAAAAAATTATAACCACTGAATTATGAAAAGATAAAATGATAAAAAATTATAATGATATTGATTGTAACAATAGAAAAAATATTGTAAATATAAAATTATTATTTTTAAACATATTTTGTAATTAATTTTTATATTTTCTTTTTTATAACCATTAGGCTTATAAATTTAATCTATTTGCTGAACAAAAATTATTTTAAAATTCACGGAAATAACATATAAATTTACTCATTTCAAAAGTGATTTTCCAGTGAGTATTCCGATTGTTGAGAAATAAGATGATTCACGGCGAAATAATTAGTAATTAAAATTAGAAAATTACAAATAATAAATGCGTGTTCAGAGCGAACCAAATAGTAATTATACTCTTTGATAAGCATATTTATAAACCTGCAAACTTTCTCTGCATTACTTCATATAGGAATATGCTGAATATTGCTAATAATGTAATAATATTGTGAATTGAACTATACGAACGTTGCAATCTGTAAATTATCTAGAACAATATCTCTACTAGTAATTGAGAAAATTTAACAAGAAGATAAACTTCTTGTGGCTCTTTTTTGGTTAGTTTTTGAGCTCCTTAAACGGAATATAGCCAGGCCAGGCACACAGACAAGAGTTTTGATAAATCGGAACGAGCGATGCACTGGGCGTCACCCGACTTCCACCGTTCATTAGCGTTATGGGTGTAACTGGAGTTACCGGTGATATTTTACAAGCAAGAGATGAAATGGCTGACTTGTATCGATACCCTTATCGGAAAAGACTTGTCGTTACTCTGGTAATGAATCCCAGGCAGCGTTGGAGGTCTACCATAAACTTAAACTTACTTCTATTATTAACATTCTGCTTTATTCAGTTATTGATTATGGATCATTCATTAAATTATATTGTTATTGCTTTCGGATATCGTTGTCGAATTATAAACGTCATACCAATAATTTTAACTTTGACACAAATCACAATTTTGCATTATTATATTTAATTGATTGATATTGTTTAAAAACATTTAAATAGTTTTATATTAGAGATATTTTGTACCATCAGTGACATCTTTAGCAATGCCATCTTCCGTCAATGTTTGCAGATGCGTAATAAGAAGAATAGAGGATGTTCTAGAGAGTAATGTTGTAAATATAGGAACGAGCGAATTGCGATTAAGAAAATATTTAACAATTTCATCGTAAAACCTTATACGGATTTCGAACATTTCATTTCAAAGTAAATAGACGACAATAATTGGGTAAATTGAGCACGCGTTCGTAAATGTTTATTTCCTGTGTTTAATTGAACGAACATGGAAGGTAATTAGAGCTTTTTTTCTGCTTCTCCTTCTGCCTATAATACCTTTGATGATGAGAACACCGTTATTATGCGAACGATTTAATGAGCGAAGGAATGTGTTCTACTCGATCAATAATCTGTTTTGAGGCGGACGAAGGCAAAGGTATATATTTGTTCATGCTTCAAGTAAAATTACATGATTAACTTCAAAGGAAATTTACCTGCTTATTTTTAATTGGTCATAAAGACGCCTAATGGAAAACAAATTTGTAATAATATTATTTTATTATGTCTCTGTTTAAATACCTAGTTAAAACGCGAAATGACATTGAAGTTCACTGGGTTTTAGTGGATTCCAAGATATTTTCGTAGTATTGATATCACTTCTCAGAATGTTTCTACATCGTACTTATTACATCTAGTGGTGTATCTATTTTTAATTGGATTTTTGGTGCTTCAAAGAGAGATAGACTGGAAAATACATAGAACTTGAATATTTAGTTGTATATCTATTTTAAATTGGATTATTGGTGCTTTAAATATAGATAAAGTGAGATATGCATTGTTGAATTAAATAACACACGTTTGAAAAGAATATTTTCATTAAAATTTCCAAGTTTTTCTTATTGTGATCACAATACTTTCATTTATATATTAAATATAAGAATTGATTGAAAGTAATTTAATTCTTAATATTTTCATACTTGATTCTTTGACATATTTTATGTAATTGGCACGAGTAAGATATTGTATTATTTTTATTAAAATTATAAACCTTCAACTGACAATTGGGGTCCATAGGACCCCAACCAATTTAAAAACGATATTTTTTTTTGATCTCGCTCGATATGGAGTTATCTCACCTTCTACCTCTAAATGATTTTTGTAAGATAAAGTCAATAAAACCCAAAAACCATTTCTCAACATTAAAGTTTCACTTTAAGTAGGTACTATGTAATCTTTTAGAAAATTCATTCAGATATATGCAGAAATATTTTCAAACAAAATATTGAAGGCTTTCAGAAAAATTCACAATTTTCCACACTGGGTCCAATAAACCCCATGTGGCAGTTAAGTTATTTATTGGAGGTGTCAGTTAAATCCGGAACATGTATGATAAAAAACTAAAATATAATAAAAATTGACAGTATTGTGTTTACAAGTCATACAAAATTGTTTTAAAACCCTGAAAACATTGATGCTTGCGGTTAGGTTTGGTGAGTCTTATATAGGTAGGAGTTAATGCTACGAATCTATTGTGGGATGGAGTATACTAATCAAGTAATCAAATAGTGGAATAGAGAAACGGTTTCAATACAGAAATTTACGACTTGGGTGTATAATCGAGTTGGTCGTGTGTTTGTGTTTAATTTAAGGCGAGTTAATAAATAATTTAAATTACGACTAGAACTTATGTCTATGTAAATGGACTGTGGAAAATAAATGAATATAGGCATAGCAGGTGAGATGCCACTTGCAGAAAAAAATAAACGACGACGACAAACACGGTGGTGCCGTGCACATGGTAACGCCCATAGTGTTGTGTAGCACATTGCGACTCTGCGTTTATATGCGGGAGTGTGTAATTGTTGAGTGGTTTATCCTGATATGCATAGCTGTACACAATCGCAATATATGCGTGTGCATTAGTTCATGCGCACTCTTTTCTTTTGTTATATGTGTTCACTATCCGGGTATCCATGGATACATTATTCTGTGTATGCGAGGCGCTAAGTAAGGAGTGCTATGCGCTATAGAGAGACCACCCCCAGCAGCCAGTCGCACCGGAGCCGCAACTAATGAGATGCTGGTCAGCCAAGGATCAGATTTCATTACCCGACCTATGTCCATGCCCGGTTCGGCAATTACATAAATTTAAACCGAAATAAATAGGAAAGAAAACGAAAATCAAAGATCTATAACTCATCGTACAGTAGTACGAAATTTCAACAAATTATAAGACTTTTAGGTCTATAATTCCTGTAGATGCTGAACCCAAAGGCCATTGACCAAAAAGAAAAAAAAATGATAAGATATTTAATAAAACAATTGTTTTTATTGTTTTATGCTTTTCACTCAGTTTCTTAAATCTGTTATTTCTTAAATACCAGCTATTTGCAGTTTTCGAAAGTGCAAATTTGCACTAGTGTGGTGTTTGAGGGCTAAAAGGATAATTTGACGGTCTAAACGAATGTAATCGTTATATGGCAGATTTTGAAGATTAGCTATCAATTTCGCAAAAATGTAAAATTACAATTAGGAGCAGTGCAAATATCCATTAGTTTAATATAGACTGCAGATTAAGAAAATATATAGTGAAAGGAGAAATGGATTCTTACAAAAAAATCAGCAATAATATTTGAATACAGGTTAGGTTAGGTAGGTAGTTGGTTCGTTAGTGCATACAATATTGGGTTTCGTTCATTAGCCGATAGATGTCTAGGTGGCTGTAGGTGTGACATGGTGTCGATTTCTTAGCGGCGGACGTTCCTCGATTCGTCTCGCCGTGTCCGAATGGGTCGCGGGTCATTTGTCTTACGGCCAGGCCGTCATCTATCTGGCACAGATCGGACCGCGATACCGTGTACATTTTAATGGCCAAACCATGTCTTGATGCTGGGTATTAAGCAAAACAAAAAACGACACATCAATTAGGTGGCTTTTTAGGCCCAGCGTCCAGTTTCTTTCTAGTTTTTTATGTTTTTATTTTTTTGGTACTATACGCACTGTTGGTTGGTGTATAAAGGACCAAACACAGGGTAGAAAACCAAGGTCATCCATTTTTTCTTTTTATTTAACAGATTTGTTTTCAAGTAGTATGAGGATAAACTTCAAAAGAATATTTTAAAATACATCATTTTGTTATTTATCACCTAATTTTTTCACACTTTTGAATTATAAAAGAAACATGATGAATTATTTTGCTGTAAAATATTTAACACGTTGAAAATCGTGTTATGTTAGAATATTCACACATTTTTGGGATACTGAAACGAAGACAAGAGTAAGAAAACATATTTTTATCCACTAATTTTTTTACTTGCCCAAAATTTTGATTGATAAACATTAATACATTGAAAACATAATATTAAAAGCAAATGTCTTATGGAATATTTAAAATGTCAATATTATTTATCATTATTATATTATTACGACCTATGAGTTCATAATCTGAAGAAACTTTTAAGACAAAGTTTCATATGTATTTATTTAGCAAATATTTTCTAAATATTAAGAAATTGTTGTTTTAAGAAATTTATAGGATCCAATAACTCCGGAAGTATAAAGACAATTTAATATAATATGTGACAGGAACAAATTGTGTTCTAAAACTATATGTAATATACCAAATTTCGTTAAGGGTGCCCCGGTACCTTCAGAAAAGAAGCAGTTATAAATTCAGGTCAAACGACCGTTTAAGTTTGCGAGCCACATACATTTTTGGAATCAAAGCGATGGAAACAAATATTTCTATTTAAATGTATGAATATGCCAATAATGCAGACACATCACTGAACACTATAGCTCTTATGTAATACTGTGTAATGTGGAAATCTGAAACGTTTGCAATAATAAATGAACATAATTAGCAAATTTCCCACCGATTAATATAGGTGAGAATGTAGCCAAGCGTTGAGTGTACAGTAAACATTTGATCAAACGTCGAGAAAAATAAATAAATTTTTAAACGACACGGTTATGCTAATGTTTTATTAATGTACCTAACATAGTTCTCTATGTAAATATCCACACACTCTATACCTAGACGTTATCAATGTAACAATCCGAAAGCAATTAACTCGTTGCTATATAGATAGTTCAGCTGGTAATTGGCCCATATCTGTGTGTGACTTAGCGACCCATTAGCAGCCCGTTCGTCACTAATCTACTATCGAGAGACATTATGTTTTATACACTCAATGATGTTGTATTACACATGTGAAACCAGAATGCTATCTGACGGAGAACCGTTTCCCTGGACAGATAACCGAACCGGCCAAACACCACCTATTATTACCAATGATGATTATAATTTTATTTCGACACGATCAACTAATCAACAAATTCAGTGTTACTCTAGTCTAACATTAGTAAAAAATCTGCAGTGTACAAGTACTACACTAGACTTACTTATTCTCTGCTTAACTGTTGGAAGGAAAGTAAAATACTAATGTTAAAAATAGCTTGGAAAAAATTAAACAAAACGATTTATTTTTTTAAATTAATCAATTGATGCGTATGTGTTCTAAAATATCAGACAATCGTTATACAAATATATTATTTTATGCGACTTACGCAGTTTTTGCTTCGAATTATTAACTTAGCTGGTTGTCATAATTTCAGATATATATTATTTATATAAAGGTTAAAACATTTAACACCTGGACTATTAGTAAAATATTGAATAATTCATGTTTCCGAATATAAATACTATTCAAATTTTAAAGTATCTAATCAGATTCTTGACGTAAGTCTCTAAAACATCAATCTCTTTGGATGATATACTCAGCACTGTTAAAGCTGACGACAACTCCGGCGACATCTAACAGAATGGCCATCGGCTTCCACGAATATTATAATAATATTAAAACGACCCAGATCGTAAATAATTTAATAGCACCGTGAACAGTGAGTAGGTATAACTCGCGTCGCGCCGTATCCATACAACAACTTTTATTTTAATGTTATTATAATTAATGTCGTAAACGCATTCTTTTTGTTCACTATAAATTTAGTATACGACACCTAATGTATATTATATATGTAATAAAATTAATGCGTAGTTGCTGGAACTTATGTCGAGTTAATTTAATTCCTCGTTGTATATGCCATATAAAAACACGTTGTTTTCGATCAAATTACTTATAGTTCGAAGAACACAAACGATCAAATTCCACTAACATTTTATATCACGACAATGGCAGCTAATCAATGCTGGAAGACTTTTACTATTTTACACTAATGCGTATAAGTTTAAAGATACTTGAATTCAACAAAATATACCAATACCAATTCCCTGTCGTAGATAAATATCAACAAATACTACGAATAGGATCTAAATAATTTTGTGTCTCCATAAAATCAAAAAACCGAATATATTACAACGTTCGGTAATGTTATGTCCCAACCCCGAGTTCAAATCCTGATTCAACATAAAATGAGGCATTTCCTAACAGGTGACATAAAACTTTTCTTCCAGGCTATAAACTCGTATACATTTCAAATTAAAAGTTACGTTCTATTCAACTGTTATTCAGTTATAAGTCAAATGATCAAAACGTGTATTTCCATTAAAATTATCTCAAATAAAAACTGAATACAAATTCATATATTATTTGAATATGTTATTTAACGTACTACTTTACATTAAAAAGTTATTCAATTTATTTTAACATAAAAACGAATATAATTTGTGTGTTTATTACTGTCTTATTCACCCAATCAAATTGCGTACATAAACTAAGTAAAAACATTGATATGCTCTGAATATATTAGTCACGTGATGTAGTGGTTATTGATATATAGATAAAGAATTTAAATGAACATAATACAATTTGAATAGTGTGAAACCTAAAAAGGAAATTAAAATTCTAGATCGTGGTAAGTAGGAAAACAATTCATATTCAAATTAAATAGTCTACGATTAAATCGACATGACAATTTTTCTTTTCTTCGAATGTAACATTCAAAATAAAAGAAATATTACCGCATAATTATATTTTTCACTAAGATACATTTAATGTCATGACTGCTTATCAATCTAACCATTATGGTAAAATGGAAATTTAAATACTTTTAATATTAAATTTGGTGTAGAAAAGTAAAAATGCGTTGCATAAAATTAAAGTTCTTTATTTTGCTGTGAACTTACAAGTACACCAGACGCTGATAATAATATAAGTTGTACTGAGAATAGTAAATTACTTCAAACATACGGTGTAAAAAATATATTAATAATAAGTTTTGAAAGTAGACAACACTAACGAAATTGTTATATGTAAATTAGGCGAAATTCAAAATTTAACTGTGAATGCATCTGCATAACAAAATTTTATTTTATTATTATTATACCATATTAAACCCCATAAAATGTTGGCATGAAAATCCTTCTTTTAAGCAACATCTCAGCGAAAAATCTTGTTCTTTTAATCATAAAATATGTATTTATAACGTGTGTAATATTTATATTATATTATTACTTAATAGAGAGAACGGATATGTAGATATTGTTGTTCATTTGTTTAAAATTTTGGCATCCGTTAATGTTGCGATTATACTGAAGTAACCATGGATACAATATACACATATTTCTAAATTCAATAACGCATTTCCAGTAAATCCGATAATGCTACAGTCACACAACTGAATGCTTTCGCTAAAAAAAGCTATATTAAATATTTAATGGAAAATCGAATGAAGGGCACTACAGATCTTTCCCTGAACAACAAATTAATTTCACTTCACATATGTAGTCTTAAAGTGGCTTCATATAGTTTATAAATACACGTGTAAGCGAACATTTATTAACAGGAACGATTTAGTATAAGTATGATATCTATAGTCGGGAGCAGGAGAGATTAATTTCCTCTGCTTTGTGAAATCCCAAGTATATTCGTAACGCGAACACAATAGACGTTTAAATATAATCTCTTCACACCAGGTAAACACAAACGTCGTTATGCTGGAGCAGAATGAGACTAGAAAAACAAAAAAAAAGAGAAAAACCGGAATCAAAGGATTAAAAACAAAACAAGTATGGTATCATATCTTTCACGTCACATGCATTCTCATTAATTAACATTTTATGAAAAGAAAGCCGGATGAAGCAGACACTCATATTTTGAGAGTTATTATTTAAGCAGTGAGAAATAGTTAAACGCAAGTTACGAATCTTTTGACGGCTCATGATTATTTAATAGCAACTATTATTCATCAACTGTAACATTTATGTATTTTGTTTATTTGCTCTTTATATGCGGAAGTAACTATATGTAGCTTGTTGTAGATAAATTGTTTTGTTAATCGTCTTTGCCAAGAAGATCTTTCAGTGTTAGCGGTAAGATGCTTGAAGTATATAAGGATTGCGTTGATTAAATTAAACAGAACTTTGTGGAAAAATCTGAAGTGGCCGTCACATTACCATTAATTGTGTGTGGTAACTAGGGACACGTAAATTTATTATTTGGTATTTATAACAGCGATTTATTTGTAAATTGTACTTTTTCAAAAATATTTTTCAAATAAAAGTTGCTAGATATTTTAATATCTTTATATTTAATATTTTTACTATGTTACTCAGTTCTATATAAACTAAAACAAGCATAGGTTACCGATGCATGCAGCTCGTCATAATGAAACAGAATTAAAAAAAATAAATAGAGAAAGTGCTTATTTGAAAAATAATTCTGTAAAAAAATGTGTATATACAGTAAGTTATACTATGGTTTACATATTTGATATTACTTATTACTTCGTTGTATGTTATATCCAGTTCGATATTTATTTAAATGCTTAAGTACCTATATGAATATATTGAATTCAAATGAGGACAATATTATAATATAAAGAGCTTCTTTATTTTCGGCTTGGTTGGACGTAGGCTTTAGGCCATTGGTAGTCAGGGAGCACGAGCCTTATGGCCGCATTGACATGTGCCTAATTGTAGCGGCCGCGAGAATGCCTAATGCACGTGCGACAGTACAATGGACCACCCAGATACCAGCAAGGGCAATGTCATTTTCTAGTGCCCTCGGTATATTATATGACATCGCGTATAAGATAGTCAACACCGCCGTGTACGATCGACTGCGTATAGTATCCAAGTATTTAGTATAGGTACCTTAGCGATCATTAAACATCAGTGAGCTATTAAATTGCTGGAATCACCTGTATGTGTACGAAAACCTTCTTTGTCACCTTAAACCATCACTAAGAAGCAATATAATTTTAATTCGATTAGATTTATGTCTACCAGACGCAATTTACTTGCGTTTCGGAAAATCTACACAAAAAGGTTTATGATTTTATCATGAAATCTGAACCTTAATGATCGATTAAATTACAATTTACTAAAATTTTATATCGCACTTATACAGCGATCTAAATCTTAGCTACTATTGTTCGGCACAGTTGCCACATCTAAGTAGATTCAATGCCAACTGATATTCACAATGAAAAAATTTTACATTCTAGAGTAATTTTGCATCTTTAAGAGGAATCCCTATCTAGCTCACCTTTCGCTATCAGCATAAATCAGTAGCACAAATATAATAATTCATAAAATACATAAAAGCTAGATATTGAAATGCTTGCGACTCCACCGCAGTGTTTACAAATGTTACCGCTAGAGGCAGTATCCTTGAAAATGCTCCAACAACTTTTTCGAAATATGACTCTAAAATGTATTTTTTGTAGATATTTCTGTTAAATAATTGCAAGTTAAAAGTTCAATCTAGACATGTACAGCTGTAAATTGTGAATATCGTTCTTCAATTCATAATAAACCTCTTATAATAATCATCCATATTTGGAAAATGTTTCATTTATTTTTATATGTAAAATACATAGACATTGTAATATTTCACCTGTACACTTGTGCAATAGATCGTACTTAAGCCACATATAATTTTTTGGAACGAATTTATTTTAATTTAGTATTAGGAAACGTCAAGAACGGAACGATGATTTTTGCATTCACGCTACTGCATTTGCACTGCCCTAACTTTCTTATTTAAAGTTACCCTGAGTACAATTTCATTATTTTCTATAACTTTAGTGCGTTTTTAAACTTTCAGGGTTATAAAGCCCAAAATGTGGAGATCCTTCTCATAGAAAAAATCAGAAAGCAATTGACGATTACTCATTCGATTTCACGATTCATATTCGTTTCTATAGCTACCAAATATTGAAATATTTCACGTGTATTTGTATCAATTTTTATAAGAAACTCTAATATTGTCCATATTAGACCCTAAATTTCAAATTAAGTGTTTCTATTAAATATGAACGATAACATATATTTATATCAAAATCGCACCAATGCTGGAGTTCTAGAAGACCAAATGGAAGACAGAGAAGCAATCTGAAAGATACCAGACCAGCATCAACAACCATGTTGAGCTCACAAAACAAAATGGCGTCCACTTAGGTATTTACTGTTCATATAAGGAGTTGTTGCGTTGAGTTTCAATAGGTCAGAGACAATACAATTCGAATGCAAACTGGGGCGTATGTAGCCAACTTCAACAGTAACATTAATCTAAAAATATAAGTCCAATTTTCTCTCCCGATTTCCCGCCTTCTTGGCCACGTGACCTGTAAATCGATATGCGATTGGTGGAAACGATTCCGCGACAAATACCTCCACACATATACACGGCTATACGCTCGCCGCTACATAACAAGCGTCGACAATTGCACCAGCGAAGCCAAGCCAAGCCAAGCCATCGATGTATTGGCAATTGTTTATTGCCTCACCGGTTGGTTCATGTTTGTCTCCATAGGTGGCTCTGCCGTGCCCAACGACGAACATATAAACAGTCCTGATTAATGGGACACGCTTATTGTTGCCGATCAAAACGTTATGATTAATCTAATACGCAGTGGTCTTTCATTAATTCGTGTTAGGATTTAGCTGTCTTTTTCACTTTGAAGGACCTTGTCATACATATCTCAATGCTTCTAAATATCAATGAACATAGAATTAATGTCAGAAAAAATATGGTATCCAGATTATTAATATTTTAATGCAAGATTACGTTTATATCAAATATTTGCATCTTCGTAATTCATTCTTGATTTTAAGAAAATTGCTATTCGGTTACATATAAACAATTTTGAAAGATTTGAATGTATATGAATGTCACAAAATTTCCTCGATTTCCAAAATATCTATTGTGGCCAACAGAAGATTTATAATCATTGCTCAAATTCACGTGAAACATTTGTTGTCCATGTTCTCAATTTTATTTTTTCATAAAAAAATAATATATATAACTCATATTCTTGGTCGGATTTGAGACCGCATCTTCTGACATTTGGTATAGATATAATTTGAGTATCCAAAAAGTTCGCAGTTAAAAACTAATCATATTTACACGTCTTGAGTTAAAGGACTCCGAAATTAAGAGCCCTCCTTAATATTATCCTAACAAAGGAAATTAAAATTCGCACTATATTCTTTTAATTGTGAACCCATAAATGATAAGACTTGTTTAAGTATGCCTAAATGGAATTGCAAGAGAGAATGGTTGATGTATCAAAGGATGCATAGTGTTGCCCTGAATATTTTATTGCATGTAATATTTATCAAATTTTTAAATTCTGTCAAAGTATGACAGGTATAAACAATTGAGGATGAAATCTTGAAATAAAGAATATGATTCTTTAATGACCTTGACATTAGGATTTCGCGTCAACCCTTATCAAAAGCAGTTCGCTGTTTTAACAAGGAACCATCACCCACGCAACAACAATAACGCCAGCGTCGAATGGGAGAAACTCACGTAATCCGTCCACCGTCCCCGTCCTCGTCCGTGAGTAGGTACACAAATAGGCACAAGAAGCGTAGCCGTAGCCGTAGCCCGTAGTTCGTAGCCGTATCTCAGATGCCGATGTCAACACAAGCGTATTTATCATTCTTTTATATCATGACGCTAGGCGCTTGTGTGTACGCAGATCCAGCGCGCGATTATGTCATCAACATGTATATTTATAGTGGTCATATTTTGAAGAATATTTTACTTAGAGGTACGAAGGAAATATTTATTCATCATAATTGTGTTCACACGTGACTGGAAATTATTATTATCACGGACAGAGGTCCACCGCATCGTAGCGTTCCAAGATTAATCGTTTCTGGTTCTAAGAGCGCATGCGCGCATAAATGATCACATGTAATAAACTATGGAAACAGAAACGATGGAAATTTGATATCTGCTTAATGTCAAGTAATATTTACTCGATTAGGTAGTTTCTAATATTTATGTCTCTAAGGACTAGTTTAAAACCTGTTATTTTTCACTCTGAAAATATTCTTCTATTATCGTCAGTATCACATTTTTAGTCTAGACTTTAGAATAATTACAAGCATTGGTGCAGCCACAAATGCCTCCAGCTCACCGAACATTTAATGAAAATAACCAATGATTTTTGTAGAAATAATCCAAGTATGAGGACAGGCATGCTTGGTGGAGATCAAACTACTTTCAAATCTGATATTCCCATTTTTGTGTGATACTATACTTTCTTTTATACATACATTATGTATAAGACAATAAAAAATCAAAAATCTTGATAAAAGCTTTGTCAATTGAAAATGTCCAGGCTAGATTTGTTTTGTCTCGGTCTCGATTCTATCATACCAGTTATATGTCTTGGTATCGTCTTAGTTCCCGAGACCAGTTTGGTATTTTCCGAAGCGCTATATAAATTTGTAGTTTGCAAAGAGCTATTTTTACCATCTTGTCGACAATAGTTGAACAAGCCATAATAATAAACAATAAATTAAATGCATGCTATATAAGATTGCGTGTGTTCGGTTAGAGCAAACCTCGATGCTATAAAAGCAAATTAAACTTCATAGTGCTAATAAAATTGTGAATAATTGCAAATTTTATGTTTTGATATCCTTATTTAAGCTATCTTTCAACTTAGGATATTGTAGCAATTAAATAAATATATAAAATGCCCATTGTTCCATAGCTATAAAGCAAAATATTAATAACACGTGCAATCATGTAAAATATAAATGTAAATCTTCTTAACAATTTAAAATGCTATTACAATTTTAAAATATAGAAGTAGTAAGCCTTGGGGCAAATAGTAATTCTTCCTGCTCATCTTACGAACCAATAATTAATCTCAGAGAAATATATACAGTATATCTCACTTATAATACTGCTTACGTCATAACTTTAAATCGTTTGGTGCAAAACAACGGCATAATTTAGTTAAGTATATATTATTTTTTATAAAATTAGTAATTGATTTGTATTTTATTGTAACTGCTCATGATATTTCTTATAATATTTAATAAAAGTATCTTTCATGTTTCCATTTAAAATATACATTTTATAAAAAATAATTTAATACAAAACTTCAATCGCACATGTTTGTGCCATGACCTCAATTGTAATAAAATTCATATATTTTGATTATACAGCAGTTTCATATTTAACAAAAATCAATTTTTGTAAAACAATAATTTAATGCGCGTAGAACAATGAAATAATTTTTTCAAGTCACTTAAAGTTCGACAAAAATTCGATATTTACATAGTATGAGGTATTCGGATTATATTAATATTGTGTTTTACTCATGAATATTACAAACCAAATGTTCTAGATTACCAAACAATAGATTTCTAATAAATAATGTATATTAGTATGTACTCCATATTGTAAATTTTATGGTAATTCACAATAGTTATTATTCAATATTGATATTCGCCAAAAAATGGTCGAATAATAACTGCTTTTCTTGTACTGCTTATTTTCCACCTATTATACAAAAATTGTTGTAAATTTAACTTTTAAATATATATATATATATATATATATATATATATATATATATATATATATATATATATATATATATATATATATATATATATAAAATTACAGTCGCATAAGAAACTAATAGAATAACCGTCTACAAAATAGAGTTAATATAAGAAATCAACCCTAGAAATGTGTAATATCTAAAACCCTGGCAAATATGTGATTACAAATTATAATTTAGCAGTGTCAAATAGTCCATCAATATCGTTTACCGTTAGTCGGATGTCACCTTACATTTAATAACGGAAATGCATCGTGTCGCTAGCAGACAGACATCACGTTCGCGTCATCGCGTATTATATACAGTAATCACATTAACGGGTTGTACGTATGCTGATCAGAGTTTAGTTGCGGACATCAACCGGAAGTGCGGGCGGCGGGTGCCATATATGTCCGGTCGGGGCTGGTCAGTATGGTATGGAATGGTATAGCCGGAACACCCAGAGAACACTGTCTACAAGCGCAACACGTGTCCGACATGTCAGATGTACCATTTGTGTGGTTATGAGAGCTGAATGCAAAGTGACAGAATTATTGTTGGTGTTTGCTTCTGACAGACAGTGGCTCTCAAACGGCCAGTACACGTGGACATGCAACAACCGCAATCTCTGCATACCACTTAGAATAGTTGTGTCAATATTGTTTAAAGTCGATATGATTCTTATAGTTGTATCATCAGAGGCATTTACGTTTCTTTATAGAAGTAAAAAAAAAAAAGATATAAGTGAAATTAATTATGGATTATTTCAAACGGATAAATTTACAGTTACTGACTCATAGCTATATCAATAAAAATGTATCTTAACTCAATAAAGTCGAATGAATTAGCACCAATTAAAACAAAAAATGAAATTGACAACTTGATAAAGTTATATTTCTATCAGTAAAAGTTGACTGCAAAATTGCTTAACACATTTGGTTTGGTCTCTAATTTTACAAATTACAATTTATTGATATACAAATCAGGTCACATTGAATTAAACTAAAAGCAAAATGGAAAGTAGAATAGTTGCCATTTAAATGAATAAAATATATTATATCTATTGCATGCCCCGGACATTCTTTTACTAGATATACTTTAGTTTTAACATATTTTACAAAAGAAAATTATATTTAAGCATAATTGGAGATATTAGGGAGCAATGGGATAAAAAACGTTTGTGCTGAGAATTTAAGAATATCATTCAAATGTGGTTAATGTATAGTTTATTTATATTTCTTGTAAAATACTTATAGCAAATCAATTAAATAATTTAAAAAGAAAATTGATATAAAAAAGCGCAGGACAAAAAGAATTTTATCTATTACGCACTAAAAATTTTTTTTTAGTACGTAAAAATGATCGTAATTGTAAAACTGCAATACTTATTTCTATAACATTTATTCCAATTGTGAACTCATAGTATTTAATAACAATTATTTTATTAGAAGAGTTGGCGGAGATCTGCTGCTCGTACCGCAATTATTCCTTATAATGTGAGCTGAAAGCATAGGTGCCTGCTTTCTGTTGTACTTTAATAGCGGCTTCCTAGTGATGATTATTTTATATATTTGTTAGTTATCCAGTTATATACGTACCATTTATTTAACATTAACAAAGTTCGTTAGTTGAACCCAGACCGCCTGACAATAGTCCTAAATCGAAATATCGATGTTTCGTGTTCACCGACTGCAATCCAATCCAAGTACTTGAACTTTGAACGTACAAACAACTGTTCAATGGAATTATCATATTGGTAGGTTGATAGTATGTAGTGGTGTAGACGCATAGCTTATACGGCATCGACATTTCGTAGATGGTTTACTCGTGTAAGGCCATGTATGAGTTTTTCGACGACATAAACAAGAAGTCGGTGGTGCGCGGTGGCCGTGGCTGGGCCATAACTTAGGGGCCACGTACGGGCCCGAGTTCTGACCCCATACCAAGGCGCGTCCGTAGTATAAATTCAGAATGTTACTTCTTAAACACCACCTGCCGCGCTGCGATGATACACTAAATTAGTGTTGCTTTGGATTTCTTAATATTTGTTGTCTCCGGCAATGTTATAAGACCACATCTGTCTCTACACTGTCAACACAAACGCTGCAGGCAAGCGGCCCAATCGCATGCATTTTGTCACTGTGTGACCGAACATATATATGTACATTCAACCAACGGCCTCCATATATTTCACTTATTTATTATGCTAAGGCAGCGTTTATAAATACTGTCGTTTTGGCGTAACATGCCACAACATAACGTAACGTATGGAATATCTCTTTTAACCTACCGTCAGTCAGTTAAGGCTGTCGTTTACCTAACTTTTTTAAGTATCTGATTTTTTAATATCTTTAACTATTATAATATTCTATTTTTCTCTAACTCCTGTTGTTTACGAGATATAAAAAAAAAAAAACACAAAAGTAAAAAATATAACGCATTCTGAAAAATCGCCCTCTGGAAATAGCCAAGCTACTTTCCGTTTCTCTAGTTCCCAAACATATTGATACTGTTTTATTGCATGAATTTAAAATACAATAAAACTGTATTACATTTATGATGAAAACAAAGAATAAGAATGTCTAGTGAATAATGGGTATCCCAGTTTTTGGCTCGTCTTCTTTTTCATATTTCAGACATATGATCGACCACTAAGAATCAATCTATATTCTGTACGAAGAGATAAGAAGGTAGGTAAATTGGTAAGAAGAAACTACATTAGACATAGAAGGCAAGTTCCTAATAAGAACTATTAGAAATTCTTCATTTTGTCAAAGAGTTACTACACGAATGTTGCATATATATATTTCAGCTATTTATGGTGGAAACAGTTGAATTTATGGATGAAATACATATAGTACATTTTGCTTGCCCAGAGTCACCGCTGTTCCATAAAGTAATGAATATACCCTGCAAGTAACTGCATGTGGTTGTACATTTAATTACTCTACTCCCCATAACCTATCCATTACATGGTTTTACACTAATCTTGTGAAACCGAACGAATAAATATGTATGATGTTATTTTCTTGTTTTACAACGCAAATATCTTATGTTCATCTTCATTTATGTCGTCTTAATGATTGCCAGTACTTTAACATGACCTTATCTCTGTACCGTAGTCATTACATACTCGTTTTTATTTATTAACATTGTACCATCGTTAAATATTTCAAGACCATATGCATCTTATTATAAAATAAACATTAATTTAAAATCTGCACATTTAATCCTGTAGACTTCTGCAACAGAGCCCCGGCAAACACAAATCTGCTATTTAAAACTAAAAATTAATATAAACCGTACAACATTTTATAATAATTCAATATTTCTATTTGAAAAACCTATGGTTACACAATTTTTATCTTCGTAAATTTAATAACTGTTTGCATCAATGTATATGTTTTTAATTAATTTCTCTTGAAAGAAAATTGGCTGCGAATAACAAATATATTACAAAAATAACTCTCAGAAAAAATCTGTTACAAAGATAGGAACAATTAAGTTATCATCGTTGAACACAGTCTAACATATGTCGGAATCTTTTCGTAGGGGATGAATTTTTTAGATTCTTCGAATGTTTTATCTTTTACTTTTACTTTTTCTATTTTTTTTGATTTTTTGTAAGCGTTGTACCGTAAAAGATTGAAACATTAATATAAACAATCGAAGGCTCGTGCGGTGACAGAATTATGAGTGTAGCAGTGAGCTATGGTATGGATGGTAACCCGGGGCTTCCCGGATGTCTCTGCGTTCGCAGCGCCGCGCCGCGGGTCGCGGTCAAACACGACGTGCTTTCTTCACTCATAAATATTTATTATATATGGATACGACAAGATATGCGATAGATTTCAATATGCATGTAAACATTCAAGCTATTGCATCTTATAAGACTTATCAAAATAATGCATTCGTAATGTATCGTTCACATATGATTATTTGGTTATAATATAGAAGTGGCTATAGCAGTACCACCTACCACTGATTGTAGAAGAGATAAAATGATAAATACAAAATAATGGGGGTTCAAAATGTGAAGAAACTTTCTAGAAATAAAATCTTCCAAGAACGACCGAATACTTTAGATTATTTGTAGTTATACGGTGAGCTAAAAATTGAATTGAATGATTGTGAAATGGAAAAGGAAAATATTTTGTGAAATCAGTGGTTGCACAATAATTCTATTCAGACGTTGTGAGCGAGACAATAATAAGAAGTTTTGATGATTTATTTAACGGCTGAGAAAGTTTATCCCCAAGTGTGCGAGGCTGCAAACAAGCAAGAGTGTAGAAAGGAAGGGTTGCATTTTATTAAAACAACTTGTTAATTCAGCACCGTCGGCGGGTGTTCGTTCGAAACTTGGCGAGGGACATATTGCAACTACATTGAGAAGCAAAACTTATTACAACTTTGTACGTACGTACGTATACACTCGGAGACGCATTCTCTCGCGCTGTTTAGCGATGATGCTGTAGCACACCCTCGCAGAGTTCGTTATCGGTAAAGTAGGTGGCGCGGATGTCAAGACGCCCGTCAAAACTCGCTTGCTCTTATCCCCACTCCTGTTGCTCCTCAAACTCTAATGCAATAAGTTACACTAATTAATATACATCAACGCATAAACGTATTAATTAAATAAGCAGCTAATAATGATCGGGCCAAGTGCTGCTACTATACGCTATACGCGCCTTTAATAATGCCAACACACCCTCTCGTTCTCGATCTCGCCTTGCAACGAACGAACCTTTGTTTTACTTGCGTTAAGCATTTATCAAGAAATACACAAGAAAACGTTCGTTCACAGATGCTTCCGAGTACTCGTCAACCCAAATCTTTCTTGTGCTACGTTATTACATTTTACTTCACTCAAAATTTTGGTGTCATTAATTAGATGTTAACTCCTTTCATCACATTCTGTAGCCTTTTTAATTTCCTGTGTTCTTTTTTATAGCCTTTCTAATTATAATTCTGGCAACACACACATTTTGCCCTTATATATTTGCCCTCTAATAACTCCTAAAGGATTTAAAAATTAAACGACATACATATAGGTACTCATATATTTTTATATAAAAACATTTGTTAAAATCACCTAATTTTGGAGGAGCAAATATTTAAAACTCAGGTACATTTTCGGAGTCTGAGACGTAAAACAATTTAGAGTATATGTCCACTCGAAATTTGTAGTCCTCATTAATACTGCCCTTAGAAAAAAAAAAAAAAAATACCAACAAATTTTCTTCTTATTGTGAACTCATTTGACCAAGGATTCTTTACATTTTGCAATATATCGACGTGTTTCGCGCATATGGAATATTAAAAAATAGTTCATATTACATATTTTATTTGAGTATATTGATAAGGTGAATATTAAAGAAACAATCTATATTTTACATTAAAAAAACAGTATTTGATGTAAAAAAAAAGCCAAATGATGAGTATTTCAGAGTATTACTGTGGAGTGTTGGTTAGTTTGACAGTTTAATAGGGTTATATATTTCTAGTGAAAACTACGTACAAGAAAGTCGAGTGCATGCCACTCCACACTTTTTCAGATTGTGAACCAATGCGCCATATTATCTAATAACATTTTTTTTTATATTGTGTGCATTTTGCACTTATAATTGTTATCGGCGACCTTAAAGCATAGGTGCCTGTACTTATACTTGTTAATTATTATATATCACCAAGGTACCAGTGTAATTATTTTAATGTATTTGATAAAAATAAAATGTGACGCCATGTTGGTAAATTGTCTATTTGTATATCGTGTTATTATGTAATGAAGTAACAACGGTTTCGTGCTAAATATTCGTTATTTCATACTTTTTGTTTGTTTGTTGGCATTTGTGTCCATGAATGTTATATAAAAAAAATGTGTCGTGCATATAGAAAAACCAAGATTGGTCACGTAAAACACGCATACCAGCCAACAGTGGCAAAACAAAAGTATGAACATTAATATATAGGTTCACGGTTATCAGAGGGCAAGATCATCGACATCCGGGACCGAGACGAGCGAACAATGACGACACTTCCGTTTTACTCGTGTCCACAGGCACGACACTATGCGCTGTCTGTCACTGTGTTTACGCTCCTAACTTGCCATTTCCTTCTATAAATAGGCACCCGATGGCTCAAAACCTTAAACACCTGCGCTTCGTGCATACTTGACATTTAAATGGTCTGATTTCTTCGTCTGATTTCTCATACTTACAAACATGGAGTTGATTTTATATTTGGCACCATGGATAATTTAAAAATTAATTTTTACTTACTTATACGTAATATATATATATATATATATATATATATATATATATATATATATATATATAAGAAAGTATTGCGACCACAAATAAAATCGACCTCGAGATTTTAATGGAAATATATCTGTATTGAGACACAAGACAATGATTCAAGCAATCCTAGTTGAAATCTGATGGTTGAAGATAATTTGCCTGACTGTTAGACAACCCGCTCAACCGCTCAACTATGGTAAACTTGGCATCGAGGTACTAGAAACGGGTCCAGTGCTCTGTCCAACACTATCAGTCACCTGACATGACTTGGTATCAGAAAGAGGCGGGCAACATCTCGTGCATGCTTAATGAGAGGAGGACGTATGCACCGACTACTCGGATCGTATTGGTGGATGCTGCCCACCGATTGGTCCAGGTGAGATGATCAGTCTAGGTGCGGCATCGGAGCAAAAAAAATGTTACATTTCCTTCACGCATTGAATACTAACGCGATATCACTACAAGAATTCCACACAGCATGTACACTCCACAGGAACAAAACCGAACCAACCCGACCTTATTGCTATGACAATAAAGGCTATTCTGTTCCAGTTTCACTTTGGATGAACGTACTTGCTAGTCGGTTCATCGCTTCTATTAGATTCTGGTACATCTTTTATTTACAGTGCTTGTAACTTGTTCAACTAGTTTGAACCAGTGTGCGTATGGAGCTTGGTTTGCAGTGGGATTATGATGAAATTGAAGTAGAGTTTAACGTGCCGCTAGTGGGAAATATAGGGGGGAATTGCATGTCTGGTCATCTTTGAACTAGTAAAAATTTAACGTTAAACTTAAACGAATTGTATTAACAATTTTAATGATCTGATTTGATAGGTAGGTGATTAATGTAATATACACAGAGAGTGCTATGGATGGGCGAATAGTGTAGCAAATAATTAATGTTTGCTGTAGGTACAATATTATTTAGCTTATTACCATTCATGCATAACTTCATTTTAACAATGACCAATATATATATCGTAAATCACAAATAAAAAAATTACAAGGTACTATATTGTTTGCAACACAATAAAATATTTATGAAAATCATATTTATTTTGTGACTTTTAACCCTATTTCCTACACGCCTAAGGCAATGCATTGTTTACGATTGTATTCACTATAATCCTATATTTTTAACTCGCCGTACGAAGTACAGAAGATCTAAAGCATTTGGTAGTTGTAGCATACTCGGATTAAAAAATTTCCTTAACAAAAATTGTTTGTCTCGTCGTCCTGAATCCAAAAATATATATAACTCAAATGCTTTAATGTTAGTTGTCGCTCGTAGACCAAATTTCTGCCCATTTCAATAATAATTAGCGTCTTGTAATATATATATATATATATATATATATATATATATATATATATATATATATATATATATATATAATGAATAATCGATTGAATTACAAAATAGAAGCTTAAGGCTCTGCTCTTGTTGAAATATTCATGCGATAATAAAGAGCTCCGAATATTCCATTTTATGGAATTACTATCCATATTTATAAATTTTAACTAATATTCTACAAAAGTTATAACTTATTCAAGGTCGCATTTGTTATTGAAATATTTCTTTTAAATTATTGATATTTTATACAGTTAATTATTACAAATAGTTTTATTTTCATTTAAGACTATATTCAAGATGCACATTTCTAATTAGGACAAAATGAGCAGATAGCCCAGAATATTGAAACAGCATTTTTCTCATAACCGACATAACTTATACAATTTAATTTATTCTGGAGTATATATAACATATATCGGAGAATTTATCGACTGCATACACTGAGAAAAGGATTTACTTGAATCAATTTAGGCTAACTACTATTAAATAAATCCCATATTTGAATACAGCGAAATCAATGTAGAGTAATATTAAATAGATGCTATATTTGCAATGTCCAGATAAGGTTTATTTAATATTAATAGATCGTATTACTGTAGAATAAGCTACATAAATGCACCATGTATTTACTGTTAATACATCTTACTATAGTAAAATACACTGTATTAAAGCACTATCTATTTACTATTAATACATCATATTTGTCTTAAATATGCGGTATTTTAGGTTTTATTTATAGGAAATCAATAAAATATAATTCAGGTTATAAACATATATTTAATAAAAATACAAAAAAATATAGGACACTTCCAAATAATAACAATAACGTATGGACACTTATAATTAACAAATAACTTAATTTAATCTAAATACAAAAAAATATAAATATATGGTACACTCCCAAACAATAATGAATGGACCTATAATTAACAAATAACTTAAGATGTAATAATAGTTAACATTCCAGTATAATTTTGATTATTATAACATAATTTTGGGTAACACAATTTTTTTATTTAATTGTAGTAAATGTATATGAATCAATATACATAAATGAAGTTTCACATTAATTACCACAAAAATAGACAACTTTTAATTAATTTAACGCCGCCATTACTAATATTTATGATGCCAATATTTAAAATACTTACAAAGTTGGGTCTATGTTCAGATAATATAATATTATTATATCACATAAATAGCTTTGACTAATAGAATCCAGGATTCCACTTGTATTAAATATTGAAACAATAGCTTTCCCAGTAATAGATTGTTCTAATTGTAGAAACATTTAATTTAAGAGATTTATTAAATCTCTTGCATTTAAATTTTCTACTTATTGTTGATATTGTGGAACGCAAAAACGAATTTTGTTTAGAAGCCAAAGATGCATTTTGCTCTAGAAGTGTAGTTGTGGGACTAGGTAAATCACATCATTACCATTTGAGCTATATTCGTATCATCCAAATCCAATACAACGCCCTGTAAAAAAATTGAAAATTAATTCTAGTCTAGGAATTGATCCTCGGGTGGTCCATTTGGACCATAATTAGCAAAATGGCGACCATCGTACGAAAAGTGTCATTTTTTGCCACTTTTATTCTTCTTTGACGGGCCTTAAAAAATATTAATAATTGTCGGACACACCTCGTCGATCAACTCCTAGAGAATTTTATTACCTTTAAGATGCGTTAAATCGGTTCATTCGTTGTCGAGATATTCTACCGCGCGATTTAAAAAATATGGTTTCGAGATAAACGCGTTTAAAGTTTCAACTTCAGACTGGACGCGCGCGAAAACGCCGTGTTTGAGCAAAAACATTGTTTTGTTTAAATCGCAATTTCACATATTTCCAACTCGAATTTCGTAAAACGGCTTCAGAAACCCATAGTCAACACTTCAAAGTGTCCGATTCTGCAAAAAAAAATCAATTTTTTGAATCCGCAAAAGGTGAATGCCCCCTTAATTTGACTCATTTAGCCCCTGTCAATTTCAAGGTCAATTATTGGTCAGTTAATTTGAACTGCATACATTAGTTTATTATTTCTAATGCATGGCAAACAAACGCACTTCACTTGTGCGTTCTTTCGATCTGAAATTAACCACAAAAGCCACAACGTCAGATATCGAGAATTATAGATTGACTCAAATGAAAACAATGCGTGTATTATTTCTTTTCTAAATTTGAATTCGATTCAATATTCAAAATACGAAATCGATCTACGACTCGATTCCTGTTTCGCAGATAGATTCGAAAATCGAAGATCAACTTTTAAATAGATCGATCTTTTAAAATATCGATTCAGATTCGAACATCTTTAACATGAACAAATTGGCAACACTGATTATCATCCATGTGATCTTGAATACTTAAATTTATAATGTTTGTAAACGAAATACAACAATAAATGGGGTTATGTTGTTCTAACACGATTTTTTGTATATGCGCAGGTAAAAACAGATTCAACCGGTTAAATTACACGGATATAGAACTAGTTACGGTATGTTTAACTTCATGTTCATACTTACATCGACTATATCTGCTCTCACACTGTCACACTAATAATTTGATTTGCTGTCCAATAATAGCGATTGTAGCAAATCATAAGTAATTTCGTGCTCTGTAAATAATAATTAAATATGATGACGATCACACGCAATGAAATGACACAAAATATAGTTTACCTGTAAATATTGGCGATAAATCTTCTAAATCCGCCTTGGACAACAACAACAACAACAAAAACAGCTGTGTTACAATCTCCGCCATTGCTATACTGTGCCCTTACACAAACAAGAAATCGCAATGACAGCCACACAAAAGAAATAACTTAAGCTAATTCCACATGGTACCTCATTTCCGTAAAATCGTTCAAGATTCGAACGAAGAACAGCCAATCAAAATTACAAATTAATTGTAAGCTTGTTCTGTGAAACAATAATCTTGCGAGCAATACACAGCCTATCAAGACATGTGTATAACGGCGATAATGTCGAACGTTTTTTCGGCGACAACGTGCCATGTGGAATTAGCTATACAGAGACATTAATGTGAACTGTGCATAAAATAAATATCTATTTAATGTTAATAGATTCGATTTTAGTTTATTATACATGTATTACATATAAATGCAATATTTAAAAAATAAATTAATACACAAATCTATTACAATTAAATAAATTAACTTTATAATAAAGAAAGAAACTTTTAATAAATGTTGTATTTTTAATAAATAGACTGGTTCATTAATAATTAAGAAATTTATTAATTTCAAAGAAAATTTTCTTGGCATTAGTAAATTTTTCAAAGAAATGCTCAAATAAAGACTTATTAACTATAAAGACAAGTATTTTTCTCAATTGTACAAGTATCGCCGCTTAAGTAAATTTATAATCCTGATTTAGACATTTAAAACAATACAGAATATAATTTAACAATTCAGTTCATGGAAACTGTTTTAATGAACGCCTAAAAACTGATTTTAATAAGGTTTGTATTATTTCGTTTTGTAAAAATGTATATTATTATTATTATTAAATTGATGTAGAATGGATTGTATATGATACGGGCACATGGTGGCCACAGGATAATCTAGCTTATATAAAATAATCTAATATTAAATTCCTGCTATTATTCTTCTGATAACTGAACTAATAATGCATCAAAATAAGTATTTGGGTAGTTCACTTACGTGAAATTAGTTTAGCACAGATTATGTCCTTGAAAGGAAAGCGAACACACATGAACTTTAAAATAATATCAAAGTAACAAGAAATATTAAAACTATAAAATTAAGTAGGATTTAAAATTACAAGTGCTTCCAGCCCCTAGAGCTATTCGCATCAGAATATCGGCATAAAATACATTAATACATTTTGTAAATACAGTAAAACGTACAAAATTGAATATCAATATATACGTACACGTGTAAGACAGAAAAGTATATTGCACTATCATTTCAAACAATAGAATAAAATACATAAACTATAGATTGTATAAATGTTTATTTAATCACAATTGTATACTTTGTAAATTTAGTTTATATATAAACATGTAATTTGCTGCAGTTCTTGAATCTAACCCAACCAATTCAAACGATGGCTATAGCCATCGTTTGAATTGGTTGGGTTAGATTCAAGAACTGCAGCAAATTACATGTGAGTTCATTATGTACCTAGCAAAATAATTTAAAAATTATAAAATCAACTTTTAAAAGTTCTACAAATATTTTTATTTAATTGAAATGACTTCATATTGTAAACCCACAGGCTATAAAGAATTATTTAGTATAATAATTATGAATTTTATAATATGCAATATTTTTCTTTATATGTATATATATCAAAAAAATCTCTAAATAAGTGCAAGATTTTTTTATGTATAACATATATTTTCAGAATGTGAACCCAAAGACCATAATAGATAAAATTAAATCTTTTTAAATTTAAAATTTTGTACATATATTCTTAGGTGCCTGTACCTAAGCTTGTTTGTTCAAAACTTAATCTTTCTATATGTCTATTTTTAAGCAAAAAATCCATGTGTGTGACACATCCTGTAAGTATATGTATATTTAATAGTGCCAATTAAATATTAGTTTGACTGACAGATATATTATTTCAGTGTGTAGCTATAATTAGGTATAGGTTGTAGTTTTATTTTAAGTTTGAAATCAAATACAAACACGCTTACGATATTTAATTATTAAAGTATCGTAATTAATCATTATTAGTTAGTATACAGTGATTAACAATCGTGAGGTCGTGGCGCGTAAGAGTGTATAGATATAGTGTTTCCGGTCACACATTCGCACATTCACCCTATCCGCACCATGCGCTCACTCCTCTGACGTCTCATCAATCTTCATAAGATTAATGTGCTAACTTTAGAGTTGACTTGAACGCAACATATCTCTATGACATTGTTTCATCAACAAGGTGATACTGTGAGGGCTGTGTGCTGCCGCGGTCTATCGTGCTACCCCATGCACGAGTAACAATCAACAACACCGGTAAAGTGCTGCCATCTGGTCGCGAGTTGACGAAACGAATAGCGCGGCTGCGACACCCGTACGGTGTAGTAGGGGGGCCGCAGCGCGTCTATCGTTTGTTTATTGCGCGCGCTCAAAAAGATATCAATTTCGTGTGAAATAGCGATAGATTTGGCAGACCAATAGCAATATCGATCAAGAGCAGAACGTGTCACACAAAAAGAGCGCGCGAATTGAAATATTATATGGTTTTCCTGTTTAGATTATAAGCCCAATTGGCCCAAATATGCGAAGAATAAGTGTCTGAATAAATTACACACGAAATATTATAAGTATAATAGAATCTGTAAAGGTATTAAACCTCAAGTATCAATTGCAAAAGGTTAATAAATAAACTTGAGCATTTCTTGTTATCCGTGATGATTAGTTTTCCTGAATTAGGACCTGAAAATCTATTAAATGCCTATTTAAATGGGGGTCTAAACTTGATGTTTCGGTTTTAAAAGAAAGATAGAAAGAAACGTTGAGTTTTTCAATACATATAGCCGAATAGAATTGGAGCGTCTGGTAAAAGGAGCATGGCATGGTAACAAGGCTATGGGGCACGGTGTTCATGTGGCCGTGCAATGAATGTGGACGGACGAACAGCAGAGGTTCGAATGCGTTTGTTTTCGTTGGTGCTTGCTTGGTGGTAGTAGAGGTGTAGTAGTAGTAGAAGGTAGGTGGCGCGCGTGTACGAGCAAGCACGGAGAAGAGTGCAGAGAGAGTGGCGTGTCGTCGTCGTCGTCGTCGCCGAGGTGCGAACAGCGGTTAGACACGGGGATGATGTCTGCACCGCGGTCGATCCATCAAGCCACGCGCGCCCCGCGATTGGGCGAGACGAGAGGGCGGAGCGAGGCGGTGCAAGCCTATCCCGCCAGCGCGCCCTTCAATCCGCCGTCGGCTCGTCCCAGAGAGGGGAAAAATGCGCGCTGGGAGGGAGACAGAAAAAGAAGTAGGGCGCAATTTTTAGTGGTGGTGGATCAATCGGTTCGCCGAGGGGAGGCCACAAAAATGTATCTCAGAAAGAGTAGCACTGCCGTCCCCGGAGGAAAGATACCGCCCCGCCACAACGCTGGGATTGCTGCTGCTGCTGCTCGTTGCTCGTTGCTCCTTTTTTTCTATTCAACGAACGCGGACTACTGCGCTTGTGTTGTGTGATCGCGACAATTTGTCGCCGTTAAAAGAATTCGGTGACATCAGTAGTCGCGTTCTGTCTGTGGCAAAAACAGCCCGGAGCAAAATCGAGTCTCGCGCGCGCGTTGCTGCTACACCGTCCGTCCGACCGACCGACACCGCAGAGCCAGGTCAGGGGCGCCCTCCTCCCCTGCCGAGCGGCCCACCCCACCACTCCAGCAGCGCCGAGTGCGCCAACGAGCCACCCACTGGGCAGAGCTTTCGCAAAAATCAGCCACAGGGTCAGCAGCAAGAAAAGAACCACTGACGCGGTGTAACGCGCCGCCGACCACAATTATCACCTGGTGCGCTTGTTACAGATTACGGCTACCGTCAATTTTTACCGTCGCCTCGTGTGATACCAGTCGCATCGGTCCGGTGCCGAGAGCCGGTACGTGCGTCACCATCCAATCGACGCTTGCTTGTTTGCTTGCTTGCTTACTTCCACCACGTGCTCGCACCTCACAACCACATTCTAATTATTACATTGCGGATTATTGGAATTTCGCATCAACAACAACAACAATCAACAACAAAACTCAACATCTCAGTGTCGGGGAATCCATTTCTTCTGTGAAGGACAATAAATATAATATAGTGACAATGGATCGCCATCGAGGATATCGTGTAAAGTGTCAAAGCATCGACAGTTAGACAGTTTTCGCGTGATTACCAAAACTCTGTGATTTCCTAATTTTAGTGTGCTACAACTGTAATATTAGTGCGATGGTTTCCGTAGCAACCGACAACGACGACTCAGTGAGTGTGTAGTGGAACTGGTGGTTAGCGCCACGCCGACGAAACCGAGGCGTAAGCATCATGTCCCAGTTTGGCTTCCGGGCATCGCCGAATACTCAGGTACGGCTCCCAAGAGATTAGCTCTGTTCTGCTTCTGCTCGCACACATTCTCCTTTTCGCTCACTTCTCCGTCGTTGCTCATGATACGCCGGTCCACGAACGGGTGCGCATTTTAAGCCTACAACTATATTCTATCCGGCCACTACTCAGCAAACGCTTGTTGTTACATCGCCTACGTACAGGCCAATGTCGTTGCCATCACTGCACATTTATTTACTTGCTAAATTATTTGTCAATGCATGGCACTTTTGTTATACAGTTGAAACGGCAAAATAATCAACAAATATCTGTTCATATAATTATGTTAGCAGGCCCCTTCATAAAATTAAGCGCAAGATATCCACCTCCCAATTAATTCAGTTAACCAAATTAAATCTTAATGTTATTCATAGGTACACCATGTTTAATAAGTTTTGAAGCAAGAAATTCACAAAAATTGAAGATATTTATATAAATATGATTAAATGGTGTACAAATTTTAATTCAAGGTTAGATACATTTCAAATATAAGTTAATTTAAGATTAATTAATATATTAGATACATGGTATTATAAGGCCATTAGGCAGAAAAAAATAATTTATATATATTTCATGGATGCAATAATGTAATATTGACATTTCGGTATCACTTATGCCATCTACAGCAGTTAGAATTTGTTAAAATGTAAAATTATTAATATTGTTAATATGCAGGAAATTTATTCTAAAATATACTATGGTTTTTATTAGGTGTGTTCGATGCTAATTAATGTACGGCCTTGTAAATTGAAGAATTGCTTATAAATAATTAGATATTTATATAAAAATTATATAAATTGCAAATTCGTAGTCTAATTTCAAAATTGGTTTGTTTATAACATGAGTTTATAATGCGTATTGTTTAATAATTAAATAAGTATTTTACCAAGTTATCCTTTGACTTGTTTTGTGGAACTCAAGTGTTATATTGGAGTCACCGAAGACCCGAAATAGCTTTGTTGATGTAATAATGTAAAATTTACAATTATATATTATTTATTATAATTACAATTAAAGCTTAGAGTGAATCAAAATTGAAAATTATTACAAGTTAAGGATTAATATATTATCGAAAAAATGTAAACATGTAAAAGCAATTTATAAAAGTATTATTAATATAATGCAATTTTAACAGCAAACATTTCCTGAGAAATATAATGACATCAATTTTTATTTAAAACAACAAAATATTGCATTAACAAATGATTTGTTGTTCCGAATAACTTTTGTGTTTAGCCAGAAACATAATGTATTAAATTGTATCTAGCAGATAACTTTTTTCTTACAATTATTTATTAGTATCGCATAAAGCAATCATTTATGTTTTGTAATATTACATTGAATATGACAGTAACTAATATTTATTATTTTAAATTTTTTAGTTAAGTTCATATTTATGAAAACGTTTTTTAACAGTGTAAGTGGCAAAAATACAATTTGTAGTTAAACAGAACATATTTAATTATATATAAATTTTTTCTTCGAAAAAATATTTTGCCGAGTTATTTTAATAATATAACTAGAAAAACATTTTTTTTATATGAAGAACTATATTTGTAGATTCATTGTCTTATAATAATAAATATCTGTGGATAGCAGAAGAGTTTCCTATAAAAAATTATTCAAATTCACGTGAAATATTTAAATAAGTCAGATATGAAACATAATTGAATATATATTTCTTGGCATACGTCAATTGCTTTTGTTACATTCTGATTCTGGCAACTGAGAATTTAAAAAAATATATTTTTCATATATGGTTGCTATGGATACGGCTATGCATATTAAATACGATTTTATTGTTACTAATGGTTTACTAGTTGAGAAAACTTTTCAAACAAAATTTTTAATATCGTTAATTTTGACGATAATCATTTTTCCGTTAAGTGTAGCTATTTTGAAGAAACTTCTTAAATAACAACTGCGCGATTATGCCTAAAATCTAATACGAAATAACGCACACACAGCCAGATATAATTGGGAAAATATTCAAGTCTAACTCAAAACTTCTAGACGGCAATATTTACTGAAACTAACACAATTTTTCATGATTTCATTGCTGTATAATACAGCCTGTATTTATAGGAGATGGAAAGAAGATTTTCTTGTAATTTAATCGCATTATTAAAATAAATTACTATGAGTAACTAAAACATGTTAGGTATATGTACAAAGTAAAATTTCACTTGATAAAAAATATTTTTTTAAATATATACGACATTAGGTAAGTGACAATTAATGTAAAGTAACAACGACATCCATTAATTGTGTGTTGTTGATACCTTTATCAGCAAATAATTTTCCTTCACCTATGTTAAACACACGCGTTTACAAAACGTGCCAGTAAAGTGTTTAAAATATTGTTTAACAGTGTTGCCAAAATAGAAAAATAAAGCAAACTTCAATATATATTTTAATACAATTTAATTTTACTTGCTATAATTATTAAAAAGCTTCATTCTCATTCATATTGTTCAGTTAAAAGAATCTTATACAAGTAGTAGATGATACTAACGTATAATCCGACTAAATTCTAAAAATATTGTTGTAATAATTTGTTCACACTGCGATTATCAAGAGTAAATATGGTAACTGATAGTACAGCATTTTACAAGAAATATAAATATATCAATATATAATTAATATTTAAATAAAAAAACAAAGCGTTGTAGTTGTAAGTCATAACATAAGAAGAATATTAGTTAATAATTATATATATGGATATTACTTCCGTGAAAAAGAATATTCGAAGATTTAATTATTGCATGAATATATCAAATGAGTCTTGAACAGTATAACTCTGAATATAATAAAAATATATTAAAATTAACTACACAATACAAATTATATCTGATAAAAATAAGTAGGTATACCCATATACAATTGTCATTGAATGCTTAACCAAACGATTTAAAGGTATAAAATAATAATTAGATATAATGCAGCTGGGCTATTATTTTAACTGTCTGGTTTTGTGTCCAGATGTCACAGTACACAAAAAAATACGAACAAAAAACAACAGTAACAAGCACGAAACCGTCCTTAAGGTCCGGCCTCGTCTTCCTGTTGATCGTGGAAACCGATAAACGCGTTTGAGACATCGTTTAGTTTTCAGTTATCATTCGTTTATGATAATTGTGTTTGACGTGGGAATTACTTTAAGTGGAAAATAAAATATAGAATTGGTTCAGCGACAGCTGGATTTACCGTGGTTCGGGTCCGATTCATTTTTGTAATGCGTAAACACTAGAATTTTGCTTGCCGTTAAATTTTGTTTAGGATATTTCTTAATTGTATTTCATTATTTAATTAAAAGCGGAACACTTTGTAGAACTAAATAAGCATTTTAATTCACTGGTTTTAACCGTAATGTTTTGTAATGTATGTGCATATTAATAATTAAGTCAACAATATTAGAAACTGGTGGTAATATTCATAATTATATGGCACTGCACTTGAAACGTAACACGACATTATTAAACTGCTAAAATACATATATGGTTTTGTTATGCATTAAAATACGTTCCTTTAATAAACAATACATTTTTTGAGAAAAATTTTAAACAAATATTGTTAAAATTTCCTATCTGGTTTATTTGTGAAAGTAACTTTTTCTCTGTAAGTGCAGAGCAACAAAATTATCACATTATGTATGAATATTGTTGCTGTGAATGCTAGCATTGCTAGTCATAAAAAAACTGGATTCTTATTTGTAATTTATAATATTAATTGGGTGCATATGAATGAACTTAAAAAGCTCTCAATCAAGGAATTGAAATAAATATTTTACATAATTAATTCATGGATAATAGTTAAGCAAATATTCGAAAAATATGTTTTATGAGTAAAATAAACTTTGTATATGCACAAAATACAATTATTACAGGTTAGAGTTCCTTCCTGTGAAAATATTGCGTCTTTATATAGTGCAAACAATAAAAAAATATCTTAACTGTATGGTGAACGTAATAAACCGGTACCTACTGTCAACGTTGTAGCAAATATAAATATTTATAGGTATTGTAAAGGCAGTTTCACCACAATAAATTAGTGTTAACTACAAATATATTCATACATAAGTGATACAGGTATTAATTTCTGTTGAGAACGCTGTACGTGATAAAATGTTTATTAGCAACATAGGTGATTATTTGTATGATGTGCTTCAGCCTCCAGACGCGCGCATATAAGAACTTTTATTTGAAGTTATTAATAATTTATAGTGTTTCTTATATGTAGGTATGACTGCCTCACAATGTCTGCCACCGCAGATAAATATTAAATGATATATACAAAAAACGTTTTGACGATGATTCCCAAGACATCGGCAAACATTTATTGTATTCATTTTTTCTTTCCTTTTGCTGAAAGAGTAATTAAAATTCTCGGCAGTTATCATTAAATTTTTATAGTGAGAAACTCATCAAGAAACAATTTGTTTTATACTTTTAGTATTTTATTATTTACTATAATGTGACACATATATTTTCACTAATAAATATGTCGCTTGAAAAAAAGTGATAGATATCAATTGAAACCATACAGAATCGTATTTAATCGAGTTGTAAGTTATATCTGTATTATGGCTGGATTAATGGTTTACAGCGATTCCTGGTCATCATTACTTTACCAACATTTATTATGTGTGTTGTACTTATACGTTAAAATACTAATTATTTATTAGTTTTCTATTAATTTTCAAAAAGTTTTTTTTTAACTACATCTTGTATATAAATCGCATTGAGAACCTGTCTCGCTTTATTTGAAAAGTAAAAAAAATAATATATACCAGTTACGAGAAAACTGCTACGGAAAATCCTATATTTCATATTTGTTGCTTGTATGGAGATATTTAATAAATCGTATGCTTGACAGGGACACAAAATAAAATCAAATAATTTTATATTTGCAATTGGACACAAATAGATCGACTGTGAATATATTCACCATAGTTTCTGAGTTCCTAATAGTTAATTAATAAAAAATATTTACTATATATAAACAAAATTTTATGTCAAGGACAATACAGTTCAAAAATACGGCAATATATGTAGAATTAAAACTTTATGTGCAACATTATGGTGATTTTAGGCTTCAAAGAAGTTTAAAGTTATAAAAGTGAGTGTAAATGTATGTGATGGAGTTGTGCGAACGAATGTTTTACGCCGCCGCAGAGCTGCAAGATCAAACGTGCGGTGTTCGTACTCGGTGACTCTTGACTTTGGGTGATTTATTACCAGATTATGGTAGACCACGGAGTGACACCCTTTGCCATTACTGACGACGCTTCTATATGCTGTCTTAATTATCTGTGCGGCTCACCCATGTCTGTGTCTAGAAACGTGCATTTCAAATGTATCATCACTTACTACCGAAATTAGCTGTTGAACCATAGATGTATCCTGTTGTTTGATCCATTATTCTCGCAAAAAATCGTCTGTTTACAAAACAAAAAGCGAATACTAAGTCTTGTTGTAAAAAGATATTCTGAAAGTTATTTGTAGAAGACATTGCCTATTATAAAGAATCTAGGTATTTTTTTAACATTTCACATGAATAATTAAGTAAATTTCAGATCCTTCAGACTTTTATCAAAACGTGAGCCCAATGTTTATATAAAATAATTAAAATTAATAAATTTGAATTCTTTTTCTTATTAAATCAGATATTTTTTCAAATATTTTAAGACCTTTTTATTACTAAAAAGTTTTTTTTAATTGTTAACCCAAAGATCAGAAAGAAATTATTAAACATAATAAATATTGAATTGAAAATTTTATTAAAATCAATCAATATTTCATAATTGTCATTTATCATAATATCTCTTAAAAATGTAGTGGTTTTAATTAGGGTTTCTTAATTTAAAATTCTGGGGTTAGGTTAGGTGTTATCTATACATAAAAAATAAATCCACCAATTAGATTATACGGCAAACTGAGGGTAATAGTGAATGTACTTTTAATTGTTTTTAAATTCAGCGATACATATTTGCATAAAGAATGCCAGATTAAAATCGTAGTTTTGCGTTATTTTTACGGTATTACAAAATATAACTATAAACAGGGAATTCGAAATACTTTTTACTATTAAGAAAGTCATTATTTGATGAAATATTTTAATCGCAGCATAAATATAGCGAATTTCATATACTGATTTATTTGAATGGTGGCTCCGCCTATAGAATTAACCAATTGCAGAACGAAATTTCTTTGAACTAGATAGATATAATTAATTTTGCTAAAACAACTGTGCATGAAAGAATAAATCTAATTCGGTTAAAGTATATTTCTGTTTATTTGACTTATAGGCAATAAGCTGCCCTGAAGGAAAGCGCTTTATTTTATTGGTAAACTCAAGTTATAACTGTAATAATAGACCACTTTATATCACTAAATATTTCAAATTTAAAAGCAACCAATTTAAAGCTGTGGGTTTATATAATTAGGATAATAACCCGATATGGAAAGGGCGCGATGATATGGTACCTAACAAAGCATGTAACTAAGTTTTATTCCGCTAGAGAGCATTTTCCATCAATATAACCTTACTGTGCGATGCCTTCGTTCTAGAGTGATGTTACAGATATAGTATATATATATATATATAGTGTGCATTTTCCCCCATAATAAAAAGCAGCCCATGCGAAACACCCTGCCTCCTATGATTTATAACGATTTAATATTTATTTTGATGGGTGAAATTTGGCGTTACTAACGCTGCGTGGAGGGTCGCACAGATTCGGGAAAGCGCACCACCACGAACAGCTGCTCGGCCTCGCCGCGCCTCTGCCGGCAACTCACCCAAAACACACTAAATCAGAACTATAATATACGTACACTAAGGGTCTTTCGATAAATAAAAGTTATATAATAGGCTTTCATGAATTTCCCTAGCTTTAAAAAGGGTCCTTTGGTGTAAAATTGTTATTCAATTATTATGGTCTAGTTTATTTGATTGCTTAATCCAAATCCAGTTAAAAGAAGCACGATTGCATTATATATGATTTGTTATCTTCTTTATTGAAACTTCATTTAATTATTTATCCTACACGAGTCTATTTTTAACATTTATGGCCAACCACTTGGTCTCAATTTTGTGTAATTGTTATTTAAAGTATAGACAAATAAATATTATAATTATATTTATAAATCTATTCTTATAGTCCCTACTTACCGAAATAATAGTTAAGTAACAAAAACCTCAAAAAACTATGAATATTTGAAAAATATGTTTACATAAGTCGTATAACAATTGATTTCATAACAGCGTTTTCATACATATCCTGATAACGATCTGTTTTTTAATAGTTATAACAATAACTAAATAATAAGATTAGTATTTTGATTTAAATTTGAAGGTTGTGTAACACGGTATTTTTTGTATAAGAAACATTGTGGTAATTTAAAACAAAATTACCAAACAACAATCATGATATATAAAAAGAACAATTGCCCGTCACTAAGCAAAGACATAAAAATGTTTCTTAAAAATTAGGTAAACAAAAATATTACGACTGTCTTACGTAAAGCCATAATTGTTAAGGTCATGTATTATTCGTAAAATATTACTTATTTTGTTATTGTAATATGATTTTTATCTATTTTCCAATTATTCGGCGCTTATTTTTCATAATTTTATATTTTGTCAAAAATATACTTTTTCAAATATATGGCTGCGATAAATTTTAAAAATATACGGCTTTATTTTTAAATTCAAATATTGAATGCGTCAATTTCTAATGGATATTCACCAAATGACGATGAGGCACGTCTTATAGATACAGAATTGAAATATCCTTTGCCATATGTTTAATATGTCATATTATAGATATTCATGGATGAAACAGTAAATACGGTATCCATGGAAACAACATTTAAATTTACTAATTTCAAGAGCGATTTTCCAATTACTAGTACATTTTTTGAGGTATTTTATGATAATTTCCAAGAAAGTGAAAAATTGGCAAGAATAAAATACGTATTGCTAGTAAAAAATCTATTCGAAGTTTTTCCTGATTAGAATTATCACAAACTATTATATTGTCAGTGTTATATATTGTATTTGAAATTATAAATAATGTTGCAATTAAAAGCAAAAAATATATGTACTCGTTGTAAATAAATATAGATACGATAATGTAATGTGTGTACGTGGAAATGTATAGAATAACGGAATTTCCATCAACATGCCATATACATAAATAGTGTGTGGCATAATTCATCCATTTTGGTTTTACCGTATTATAACCAATAATTATTTATCAATATTTTGATTGCATGTTCGGCATGACAATGTCGCTGTATTGTATGTAACAATGCATTTGCTATATGAAATATTGTCGCGCTTGGTCTATCGATATTAATATTAAAAGGCACGATCTGTTCCCGTAGGTAAAACAAATATTGTGTTAACACATATTACCAACTATAGATATATTGACGCTAAAGTCGCGCTGATATGTTGTTTAAATCGTATGCGTGTGTATTGCGTTCGATATCGCCGCTGATAATTTATTATGCCCCCGACAAAATATCTGATGCATTTTGCACCATTTTCATTCGGTTATAAAATAACATTGATCAAACAAGCTAATTTAAAAAATATTTATTTTCGAACATTGCATTTTGTGTGTTGAGCCATCATTGCCATTTGATAACCAAATAAATATTCGTAGTTTTGTCTGAACCTAATTTAATTTAATTATTGTCATTTTAGAACTTAAAGTTCGTAGTAGGCGATTCTAAGTGTATATTAATAAAAATAGAACATGTTACTTTCATTTTTACATTACGTATAAGATTGTAAAAACTGTTCAACCAAGGGTATGACATTTTTTAAATGTAACCATTTTCCCATTACGTAGATAAATATTTTTTATTGCATCTTTGCAGTTGGTACCTGAGCAACTTGTATTTGGAGTCCTAAAGTGGCAACCGTTAAATAAAATAACCGAGGGTTGTTCCACTAATGCGGTGCTATTACGGCGTGGAAGCGTCATTTGAGATCTTCCTATATCCGCACCTTTCTATAAAACTACCTACAGGGTGTTTGCAAGGGCGGTACCTAACGTATATATACAGACAGACACAGATTTATTTTTAATAATGGCGAACGAATGCGTGTGTGTGTGCATGAAGGAACACTTCCCCTTGTGTAAATAAATAATGCGGTTATTACAGGCGACCGAGTACGTTCATTTAGTTGGACGGGACGAGACGATACCAGGGCGCAGGGCTGGGTTCATGTTTTGTCATTCGTGTCGCTTCTTCTATTCCAAGTGCACGCAATTGGATTGTGACACCCTGTCTTTTGTTTTCCCCCAATGCACAAACGTCAGCATTTAGGATCAAGCACACATGAAAAAGTACTAAATGAAATATTTACTCTTTTAAATTATATAGTAATCTTTCTACCTCTAGACGCAGAATTAAATGAAATATTCACAATAAACGCGTTCTCTGTTGAGATATTTATTGTTTCCTAACCATCTATATATCTTGTTTGAAAAGTTTTTGAAAGAAATTAACCAGTTACGAGAAAACTACAATGTAAAATCTTGGGCCAATTCGAGCACTAAATCACTCGGTACGCCACTGGGGCATGCTAAATCAAGTTAGAAAATAAATATAAATTTATATATAACAAGATGAAAACTTACGTGTTTAGTTAAATTACATATGTAACTACCGCAGAAAATAACCAGCTACGTGCTAAATAAGTTATGTTTATCGACGCATATTTCTAGCAAATTACCTATGGAACATTTGCGTGTCTCAAAAACCTTTTAAAATAAAATCGAGATTACTACACTCAGGTTTTTCAAGTTAGTAAACTATAAAAAAAAAAAAAAAGAATTAAATATTGCGTTAAACTACGAGTGTTTTCTTAAATAAAATCATGTTCATTTATCAAGACATGTCATTTGTCATTGTATGCCATAGTCTAACTATAAAAAGGACAGTATTCACTGGCATATTTTTTTTTGTGAACTAACCTTATAGAATAATCTGTTAACAATTTACACTACATGTCAAACACGATTTGCATTTCTTAAACCCTAAACGAAATGGAACGATGATGAATTGCGGTCATGTGACCCATCAGGATCAACTTGGGGTTGCCTATATATACCTACATTGTGTGACTCCGATAACCTATTATCAAGATGGCATTGCTTGGCACTTTTAAAAAATTATAATATCAACAACGAAATGTTACACCTTTTATATAATATTAAACTTGTTTGTCTGTCACACAGTTCACAGCAACTCGAATACTATGATTGAAAAGTTCTGTAATTACAATGCTAAATATAATTTCTTGCTTCTATATGGTTCAAATTGTATTTCATTAACGTAGAGTATAGAAATGCGGTGGTTTTGATCAATTAGAATTTTAATTTCACGTACCGAATGCAAAGAGTGTACTACTGGATATTGATGTATGCATTGTTATAATTTATTAATTTATTTACGAAATATTATACCTTTTTTTTTACGAGATAAAAATCAGTAGTAATCTATAACTTGGTTTCTATTACCTAGAGACGTATTACGAAATACTAGGGTTATTAAGGCTTTTTACACTTCTTGAAATATTTTTGCCGAATATTCCTTTTCACGGACGTAATATTCTTATCTATAACTTTTAACTATTTTGCTGCACCAGTTATCACTTATAACTGCCATATCGTTTGTTTAATTTTTTTTTCAAATAGTTGATATTTTTAACTGTTAGGTTAGATATGAATAATTGGATCAATTTCCAGCATTGTTTAAAACACTTTTTTTATACGATATCGTGTACTACACAAAGATATCGTACATTAAAAATAGATAGCGTAATAAAAAAGATAATAAATTGTAATCGTAATATTTTTTATTTAGAGATTGTTATAGACGCCTGACCGAATACTATAGCTCTTTTGCAAGGTATGCTTGAAAGTTATCTTCAATTAACTATAGAGTTTTTAAAAAGTTAACAGGCTCGACATTATAAATACGTCTTGCCACTTCACTATAATACAAACATTCTGCGTATTATCTATTAATAATATTATGTACCTTAGAAAATATTCAAGATTTTATTATAAATGTTTTTTTTTTTTTGTCTGGTTTTAGTCGTCCGCTCCAAGTCAATCTCCCCCTGCAACAAGTATGGCAGTGACGGGTAGCGCTCCGCCAACGGGGGCCGGTTCGCCGCCGGCCGCGCAAAGATGCTGTGACACCGGTCGTCCGTTATTCACAGACCCCATCACCGGGCAAACGGTGTGCTCGTGTCAGTACGATTTGCTGGGGTACCAGCGCCTCGCTGGCGGCGTGCCCGGCATACCCGCCCTCTCCATGTATAGCGCACCGTACCCGGAGGGTATGGCCGCGTACTTCCCTGCACTAGGTGCTGACCAGGCGCCATTTTACACCACCACGGTAAGTTTTTGACTTCGGCCAACAAATTAAAAAATAACTATCAATATAACCAATATGTCCTTCATTTAACTGGCGCATTTATTTGTTATTATTGATTTCATGTAGTTTAAGTAATCAAACATGTTTGAAGTATGACTTGTTTATATAATTGCTGCCCATATTTCATACGAAATGGCAAAATTAGTGAACGTTAAAATTATACATAAATATCGCACTATCGTTGAGCAACATTTTCGTATTGGATAACTAACAATATGTTAACGTAAATGTCTTATGTTGCCTGATTATTTCAAAACTGTAGTGTTGTTATGTGCTGTAGAAATTGTAATTATCTGATAGCTACTTTGGTGTCTAGGTAATTTTTATTTATTGGTAATACATATTTTTGAAGTAAACATATAAATTGAACAAGTGAAACATTTGTTTTTAACTCATAATTTTGGTTTTCTATTACTAAATACATAATTGTGGACATACATATATTATGTAGATAATCCGTTGTACCTAGAAGTTATTTAACGAATTTTTAAGCGATATAATCGTGTTCAAACAATGCTACTCGAATGATTTCATTCTAAATATGTCGCGAGCGTATGTGTCACCACAACAATTGATATTTAAATATTTATAATTAATTATATATGTAATAATTCGCTATAAACCTCGTTATTTCAATTTCATTTAGAAAGAATTCAGAATCTATAATTTACTAACAATTAATTTAATATACGTAATATGTGTCAAACATTAATTTACCAATGCTTGTTATTAGCTCGTACTTTATTACAAAATAATTTAGAATTGAAAATCAAATATGCATTATTAACTAACTTATATAATTCCTTATATACAACAGTAAAGAAAACCTAGATTTATTATTAAATAGGTTTATGTCCACCAAAATTTGATTTAACCACCGTGTGACAAGCTTGAGACATTGATGCTTCTTTTTGTTTAATATATCACGGTAAACTGACTTGGATTACAATTTCACTGATTATAGTAATGATTGACACCTATCAATAATAACCATAAAATCATTGATTATCACAACAGTAAATATTCCAATTAGTGTTAACTGAATGTTTATTTACTCACGTCTTAGTTAAAAGGGAACAAAACGAAAAGGAAAAAAAAAACTATATAGGTACCTACACACACAGAGAGAGTTGTTGTTAATCACGATGCAAACGTATATCATATGAAGACCGGGGAGTCTGGTTTTGTTGACCGCGGAGTGGCCGTGTGTCTCTGGGCCAGAGCAGCGGGCGCTGTCACTTTCTATTGTCTGGCCAACAAGCGCGTCTGTGATTAATATAATAATCCGTAATGAAGTTATAGGGACACGAACCAATCCTGTGATTTATACTAACAAAACGAAAAACATTCCACCCCATTGAGAAGATCCTACGCGCGCTTGCAGCTTAACATAGGTGTTTGGAAGCCTGTCTAAAAAAATACAGGGCCGTTTTAAGCCACTTTGAGCCCCTAGGCCCAGGTGCCCTCAGTGGCGGGTTCACAATATTTTTAATTTCTCAATTACTAAATAACAAAAATTACAAACAAATGCCCACATTTAATTTGATCTATTGTTTATCTAACACTATGTTCTTAAGTACAAAATATGTGCCCATAGGTCGGTCCTTGTATTAAGTCGGCCCTGGATACAAACACACATACATATATGTATATACACACATATACAAATAAATACAAAATCACACAAACATACATATGCACAAACAAAAATACAGACACATACAAACATTGTTACATAAATATAGGTACGACAGGCATTCATATTCATAAACGGCCATCGTACGCACTTAATTAAATTTTAACTGTCATGTTAAACTAAATTATGCCGTTTTGTTCAACCACACGCGGAGGATTCACTTCTTCAACGTGACTTTGTTATTTCTTTCTTTTTTTTGTGTGTGTTATTCTTTACTTTTGTTGTTGGCTGCTCCTCGCGATCCTGATGAATTATTCCACACAAATAAATATATGTATTGGGAACGAATGAAAACGTGGCAAGGTTAATTAATTATATAGGTACCTACTTTTTTCATAAGATCATAAATTATGTTGCATTGATAAATATTTATTTTTACACTTTATCAAGACTTTTTATTCTAACAAGAATACTGTCAACAATCATTTAATTTATTGTAGTAGGTAATTTAAATTATTTTAATTAATTGTGTTCAGTTCGTTGCTGTGAATGCTAGCATTGCTAGTCATAATACAAACTAGATTATTATTCGTAATTTTCTAATCTTCATTACTATTTGGTTCACAGTGAATACACCTTTAATTTTTGCACATGTATACAAAAAAGCATGTGTCGTAATACTCCATTCAAGTACCAACAAAATTGTTATTTCTTTGAAGTGGAAACCATAGATAAATGCATATATCCATAACAGTTTGCACGTGCTGTTTTAAAATAAATATATTACCTATATTAGATAGAGCAACGAGCAACTGTACATAGAATATCCGCAACCGTTTTCGTAACAAATTCCAAATAATCCATTACATATAACTATCCAGATTACCATTAAAGGAAACGTATACTGTTGATGCGAAAGTCATGTTTAAATACATGAAAGCGCAAGTCCAAGTAACATTTTCATTCAGTTAGTAGCTATAAAAGATACTCTGTTATAATACCTCTTTTTTACCAAAGGCTCCTTTAATCATTCTTGCCTCTTGTGCGGTTCGCATATGGTAGAACTAGAGAGATTATAGGTCTACCTGGACGAGGGAACTTCATGTGCGGTATCAACATCTTGCTCTACTAAATACGTGCGTTGTTTGCCTTAATAATGCTACTAGTACAGACAATACTCATTTTGATTGATATCTTGCATTTTTTGCCCTTTATCGCTATCTCGCTCGAGAATACAGTGTGTAAATACTAAGTAGATGTTGTCCAACATGCAAACAATATAAATTATTACACTGCGAACTAGAAACGATATAGTCTGGTATACGAGTATATTTTATAACTATTGCCGTTGCAGGTATCATAAATTTTATTTCGTTTTTGAACCAGACAAATAGTTCACTAGCGATTTTTATGTTTTAATCATTTTAAAATTTATGGAATTGCTCTAAATGACTTTCATTCCATTACATGGCTGTTATTTCTCATTATGTCCTATATTACGTTTGTACTTACAATTGATTTTATTATTTATATATATTTTCTCTGTAGTTTAATATTTTATTTTAGTTTAGGTGTGAATAGCTTATGAAGCTGACCATTAATTTTAAATTTAAATCCTATCTTATCCTATCCTATCGAAATATTTCCTTCTATACATTCAAATAAGAAAATAAAAAGTAACAAGTGTAAGTAGTTACTAACAGTTAAAATTTTGATTTATAAAAGAATTCAACCATTATATTTAAGTTTCAATAGTTTTTGTTCGTTCACACATACACGCATAGACATACTTTTAAAATATCAATTCATAAGAGCTCAAATCCTGTATTTCTCTTAAAATCCCGAGCTCTATATTTTTCATAGTTACAATACTACCGTTTAGACTTCGCCTAAGAAAGTAAAAATAAATAATATTACTTATTTTCCTTGACGTAACATGTACTTCTGATTATTGATCCAAGAGTTCTGGGTTAGGTAAACGCATATGAATGGCTTCTTTTCGTATGTTTCAATAGAAAATGTGTGCGTACCTACATGCGATTATCACGTACATGCGTGATTATGGTAGCTAACAAACACTTGCGTGTATTCGTTTATACGTGCTACACTGCCAGCTAAACCGATTGTTTTATATTGAGAGTCGTGTCACTTGTTTCGAAATAAACTAACATGTTATTCCACTAAATTATAATACGAAACGGTTTGTTTGTTGTGTTTTTTCTCCCTAGTAAGTACTTTTGTAATTTGAATTACAAATATTTCTGCCCACACCACTTATACATATACGACAGGCCAATGAGTTCAAGCTGAATTATATATCGTTACAATAACTTGTTATTTGTATAGAAATTATACTTTTGGGTCCTGCATTACTCATTTCTGTCAGTTGATTTTTAAATCGTTGAAATATCCTTTTAAAAACGAAGAGATTTTCTTTCTCGAGATAAATAAACCTTGAATTTAAAACAAACTATGTATATGTGCGGTACTGGCTGTAGAGCGTTCACATACAGACATCATTGCGTAAATAGTCGACACAGATTCAGGGATTCTCAAAATGGATAATTCCATTAATATTTCTAGGTTAATTTAATGACTTAACTCTTATTTACTGGCAGACATTATCTGTGGTTTTATAAAGTGTCGGAAAATGCCTAAAGCAGTGCCATAATGCTTGACGATAATTGTTTGTTAAAGTATTTTATTGTTGACAAAAACCCTACATATATTATCAAGGATTAATAAATGGTTTAGTCGGTTCGGTATAATGATTTACATATAGTGTCAGGGTAGCAAAGTTTTCTAATAGTTTCTAATGTTAACATGTGTTCTACAGACACAAACTTGACCAGTCGTCCTACGGATTATTCTATATATGCAGATGTGTGTTTTATTCGTGTGTATGACTGTGTTAGTGTCATTTCGTCCGTTACAAACAAGTTAGCTTATGCTCGCTGACGACGCATCTAATCACAATGTATTTCACACTCATGTAAATAAGCATACTTTAAACCGGATGTATCCACTTGCATATCATGGAATTATTTAACATTGGAATTTTGATATTTTATTAAATAATAATATTTGGTTTTAAATATAATTTGCATTCATTCAAATTGCATTTGTTAATTTTATTTATATTTATTTTCCTGTTGCAAAATCAAAATATGCTCGCGGTTGTTTATGTTAAATATGCATTTTAATAATATCGAAATTATAATTTTATATAAAGTACATATTTCATTATGTGAAAATTAACATTAACTCAATTTGCATCGGAAAATGCTTTTGTTTATAATTTATATTTATGATGTACATATTTATATTATAATAACAATAATAAATAGGTACACTGCGTATTGTATATTTTTAATTAGTAAGTAAATTTGTATTCTACAATAAAATGTTCCATGAAATAGACAATTTTCCGTCGGTTGAGTTATATGCTACGAAGTTTCCATTAAAGGTTTACCAGCATACTTCTTATTTTCTTGAATGAAAGTTAAACAGGTGATGTTCTTATCATAAAAAATATTATATTCAACATTGTAACAGGAATACATGTTTCGAACCATCCCGAATTAATTAACTATTTTTAAGAAGAAATCTAAGTGTATGTGTATCTACGAACGCTGTACATTCACATATTTAAATATGAAATATAAATTATAAATTGAAAATATATTCTTCTCCGTGTTAAGTTATTTGACATTGTTTTCGGCTATAGAAACGCCGGGATTTGAACCCGATACCATCTCACCTGCAAGCTGTGCTACCAACTAAACCATTGGGTTTGAATATAACAAAATGAGAAATGCATTTATTTCTGAATATAATTATTTCATTGAATTTCGTAAAATTCTCAGAATTAATGCGACAATTTTTATAAAGTTGTATTCAAGGAAACGACATATCTTGGTCAGATAACGTCATAGATGTGATATTTAATTATATTATTTGTTAAAAGTGATATCGTAAATTAATTCCATAGTGATACTGATTAATACGAATTAAATTCAATAATTCGTCGCAACGCTGGTGACCCGAGCAACGAAAAACAACATCTCAGCAGCAACGCTGATAACAGAAACAATTATCCGAATCCGAGCACATAAATTAGTAATAACATGATCAAGGAGCAAAGATGAAAGATGACGGAGCGCGCGTCAAACTGACTGACATCTAGAAATATGTGGGTTATCGCGACACTGTATGCTGATGCTGATGCTGGCTGGACCACACAGCACGACCGTTACATTATTTAGGCGTAAAAACAAACACATCACTGACGAATACTTCTGCGATTGTGCGTCGCTGTAGAGCACACATTTTTAAAGAATTCATTCATAACAGTTTGAATGACACATATTCAGACACAAATATATTTAGTACTGTTTCAGTGCAGCTGACATTTAAATAATGATCCAGAATCAGTCACTATAAATATAAATTCAAGTCAAAAGATCTAACGAAATTATCTTATACATTGTAGGAAATAATTCTATTGTTATATAAATGGACACAATATTGTACTATAAAATATAATAACTGCACAAAGAAATGCTAAAGTCTTGTTAAAAGAAATGTAGTGGCCTCACTCGACATTCTTGTCCTTTCATTATCTATCTTTATTATTATGTTTTAATTTGTTTTAAATTCACACTACGATTGCTATGAAGTAAAATCAATATGTATTGTAATTAGGGAAACAAATATAAATTATCAAAACTTTTTTAACAAAAGTTCCTAGAAATTTTAATATTTTCAACTTTTTTCAACATATTTATCATATTTTTGGATATGCGTACCACAAATTTCTATTGTGTCTGCGTCTATGCTTGTTTTTATAAAATACATATTGTTGTATTTAAAATGTGCAAATTATTAATTTCTATATTTCTTCATATTTCAGGCAGCTGGATTAGAACTGAAGGAAAATCTAGCAGCTGGTGCAGCATCATGGCCTTACCCATCCGTGTATCATCCGTATGATACAGCATTCGCCGGATATCCTTTTAATGGGTAAGTTTTCATATATTGCACTCAAAATTATCAATGTATCTAAGACAATTAGACACTTGTGTTATTATCAGATATTTTACACAAAAGACAAATTGTGTATTCGATTTATTAACCTATAATTGCATGATTCTATTAATTTTTATTCTGACATCAAATGTATCAAATACATAATTTATATCTCAAATTATTGTGCAATTATACCACTTCTATGCTCTAATGAACAAATATATTAATACAGACAAATATTCTTATCTTCAGATCGAATACGTAATCCATATTTTAAATAATATCACACTCGTAATTTTCTTACAATATTCTACTGCGGGACTTATCACTTTTGTGCTCTAAGAATCAGATATTTAACCAAAAATGTATATAATTAAATGATTTTACTTTAAATTTTCGTATCAAAACTGTGTTCCTATATGGGGACCAAATGAGGGTTAACTACAGTTGCTACCTGTAAGGTCAGTTGCTACTTAAATGCTATCCGGAAAAGGAGTTTTTGTGATGGGAGTATTTGTGTGAAAAACATACGGTGACTGATGATCAGCTAATGTGTCGGGGAACGGTGTGACCGACGCTATGGTCGCCGGCATCCGACGGTATCTAGCCGCCTACAGCCGCAAACCCAGCGAGCGAACTAACGCCAAGACTCGTTTATTATTTACAGCGATAACGAGCGGGATACACCCCTGCTATTTGGTGTTTGTAGCAAGGCACATACACATACGCTAGGCGAGGTGACGTGCCCCATGGGAATGAGATGTGTTGTCAGGAGGAGATAGGGACCATTTACGATCCGTGAATAAAACATCACGATACGTATTAGACATAATATTTAATTGAAATACTTGTTAATGTTGCTGTTCGCCGTCGCTAGTTTCCAAATATGAGAATAAATACTCAATCGTAATTTATATATAACTGGAATTTATATATATAGGTAGATCTGATGCCAGTTCAACTGTCAAGCAAAGGACCTTCGTTACTTTACGTAGTATGCCGAGCAATGATCGGCTTTCAGAGTATTTGTGCGCGACATTTGAATTATTCAATTGGTGCTTAACAATCGCTTAAATTGTTATAATAATTTTCGTGAAATAAATGTGTTCAAAATTTTATTTGCAATTTTATATTTAGTTAAATAGATTTACAGAATTATTTAAAATTATTCATATTACAGAAAACATATGAATAGAGAAATAAATGTTATTAGTACGAACTTGTGCAATGCATTGGTGCCATCGCAATTCATGAATCTTTTTTCCAAAAATGGTAAATGTATTATAGTATAAACTATATTAAAGGCAACCGTTGCCTATACCACCGTGATAAACCAAAGATAACCGAATATGTAAACGTGACCTCTACGTTTTTTGATCGAGTATACTATGTCAACTAGAAATATCAGCTTCTAAGAAAGTTGATGTGTTCAAAATTGATGTGCTTATAATTAGCTAGTGCAGTCCGAACTGCTCACCCCGAATCTTATCAGAACTTCTTTGACATAATTATCACGAATGAATGATTAACTTTTAATTCAATTAACACCAACCAACATACTTATTTGTATGGATATGTCGAAATGAGGTCTGATGTACTAATTGTTACAACTTATTTGTCAGAGCATTAATGTCACATTCATTTTCAACTCGAGGTACTTGAACCCGATATCTATAAATGAAACTTATTTCAAATACATTTTAACTAGTTTATCGCCACTATCACTTTGCTGGAATATGGGGTTAATGAGAAAAATACTATTCATTTTAAAGATACTGAATCACAAAATCTAGATTAGTTATGATTTATAATTTTTTAGTTACTTAAAATTATTTCAATTGGGCTTTTAAATTATTAATATATGGTGGCCTACGTAATAAAGCACATTGAACTAACATAGGTACAGGCACCGATGCCTTCAGAGAGTATATTCTATATAGTGATACACATGTTTATTCATTGTAATGATGCTGCTGTGTATCTGTTAGGTTTATGCAGCAAAAGTATAGTGGAACAGATGTGATGTGAGAGTGATATTAGATACAGTCACATGTGTACAACACACATAGTACGTACAATTATTAATAGGAGCACGTGATCAATGCGCACTCGAGCGTGTCGCACAAATTCACGTTGACAGTGTAGAGTGCGTGCTAGAACACATTTCGTAAGTGGGCAAGAGCGAGGAAAATATATGGAAATATTCCATTTCTTTTGCGTTCAGTTCTGTTGGAACTTGGATATTATGGTTCCGTTCGAAATGTTGTTTTTTATGTAACTGCTTTTTTCGTGCAATTCAACAAACCATGACCTTCGCATTGGGGGAACACATAATATATTATCTTCCATGATTTATAACAATATAAAAATACAATCTTCACAAATAATCTTTATTGTTTTTTCTTTGCTAGCTGGTTCTCCTCGGTTTATTTGTTGTAAGTTCAGCGATGCTGTCAACGCGTTATTATTTACTGACACGGTTATTCGATCACACATTACTATACGAGGTGATAAGCACTTTTTTCTTTCTTAATCGCATGTTAATCGAAAATATATATAATTAGTTTTAATTTATTTGAAGGTTGTTTCGTCGCATTAAAATTAAAAAGTAAATACTTGCCAATGATAATTGAAATGGTAATTTTGAATGTTCACACCTTAACCCTTTCCGGCCCAAGGTGCGAAATTTTAATAAATTTCATATATATATATATATATATATATATATATATATATATATATATATATATATATATATATATATATATATATACAATATAATAATTGCATTCAATGATGAGTTTCGTATTGTTATATCTCCGTAAATCTTGTTTAGTGTACCTCTACAAAAATAGGTGATAAGTAGTTTTCTACATTCATAAAAATTTTACGAACGACAAAAATATTTAATGTAACAACAATTAAAATTATACCTTGTATTGCCAAGTCATCTGATTGGAAATTGATAAGAATATACTACACGAAAAAGTCATCACTAATAAATGAAGACTCATTGAAAGGCTTTTAAATATTTTACACTACTTGAAAAAATCAGTAGATAATGCAAAAACATCATAAAAATTATCAATGCTTTTCTTATATTGTAATATTCAATAATAATTACTTGAAATAATATTTCTTCGAAACTGTAATTATTTTATCATTTAAATATTGAATTAGTTTAAAAGAAGTTAAACTTCTTTTATTTTATGAAACAAATATAATTTAGCCAAAATAATATTAATAATAAATAATAGAAACAACATGAAATAATTTGAATTAATATAATATTTGCTTGTGTAAAATTGATACCAATTCAATTTAGATTAGCTTTTAGATATAATGTTTTGCTACATGCAAAAATTTTATATATGTATTTCAGTTCATACAAAGCAGTGTTAGTTCCAATTAAAGGCATATTCGAGTTAAAAATTTCGATTTTGATAGAACGAGATCAAAATCCAGTAATCAAACAGATTTTTTTTTTCTTCTAACTGACAACTATTTAGATCTGGGACATACAAATTACATACCGTGTGTCGGAGAATATATCTTTTGTTCGTAAGTATCGCACCTTAAACCTATTGATGCATGATTATTTTTGCGTTGAAAGAATGTTTGCAATACAATTCATTGACAATTCTAGTGCATATGAATATGCATCCATAGATGGATATCCGCGAAATTGCGTACGTTAACCTAGTGGAACATCGATCACATAGACACATTACTATTCGTCATTCATTTAGCACTCGGAAGTTCATTTCCTGGTCGAAAGTAGCCGGACGAAGTGTAAAGTGTCGCCGTCACTTCTTATGGCAACTGTGCTGGTTATACATGCAAGAAACGATCTCCCGCTCCACCGGCCGACATGGGTTTACAACAAACGACGATCAATGCCCTCGCACGTCGCACGTGCACACAACTTGTAATTACAAACTATTGTTTCGGCACGGTTCGGTTCGGTGTGGCGACATGTTTGGCAACGTATAAATGTCCCCGTGTCACTGTATCACTAACTTCTGCACCACGCGGACATCTATATTTCTATCTAATTATTTATTCCACTCATCATTACTATGACTCACTGTTTGCATTTTCGTTTTGTACTAATTACATTTAAAATTATTCAAAATGTTGAAGCATGACAAAGAATTTTTTTCCCCACATATATAACAAATAAGACGAAATGTATTTGATTTTTACTTCTATAATGATTCTTCAGATTGTGAACCCAAAGGCCATAATAAATAATTTATTACAATAACTTTCAAATTTTTCAAAATAGATAATTGCTTTTATTGTTGTGATTTGAATTGTCATATGCTCGTCAAGCATGTGTGTACATATGTTTGGAATATCTTTTCAAGATACAGGGGTTATAAATAGACTAGTGAAGAAGTCACTGGTTAAAAAATGTTTTCTACACTATTATTTTATTATACAAGCATTGCTGCCTGTACCTAAGCTATTTTTATTATTAGTATTTGGGGATATTGGCGATATAGAATAACTAATATGTTAATCAAACATTTGTTACCTAATAAAACAAATTGTAAGCTCTATTTAAACTTGTGCATCAATGGAGCAACCACCTATGAATCTTAAATTATATGTTGTAGAAAGCTGTTTTACTGTGGGATTTTTGAAGGCTTACAGAATGTTATACATTATGCTCACAAATTCATAAATTATTTCTATTATTTCTATAAATATGGTAAATCACACCACATGCTCACACGAGTTCATTACGCTCTTAAACATTTGATTAGAATGTTTAAAATTCATTGATTATCATAATCATATACGCATAAAAGGCAATTCAAAATCAAATTCATATACCAACAACTTATGATACATATTAATGTTCCTATAATTTTTATTGTGAGTATGTTTAAACATTGTTCAACTAGCCTAGAACAATAGAACCGTGGAATTTTTTTTCGAAAAAATATTTATTTAAATATTAAGAAATAGTTTACTAAACGAATATATTAATTATTTAAAAATATATAATTCTATATGTCCTTCAAATATATAAAATATCTATTTTCTCACATCAAATCAATATTTAAACAAGGAAATCTAACCTTAAAAATGCCTGACCGTTCTTGATCCTTAACCTAACTAAATTATACCTAACCTCACTTTGATTATTGTGATTACAAAGTACAATTCTTAGAATTAATTATATTTTATAGCATAATTCACACTGTGGAACGTTTATTACTTTCGGGCCTGAGCTTAAACAAATAAACTTTGGCAATTTCGTGTGATCAAATGCATTATCCGAACAAGGTTGCAGAATTCTGAAAAGTGCACTCCAATTCGAAATATCTCGCAGTTACAAATGAATATATGAAAATATCCACAAAATATAAATCATTTCGCCCCCATATAATAGTTGCTTGATGTATATAATTATTCTATTTTCTTATAAATATGTACTTTTCAATCGCTTCTCAGTAAACATTCTGATTAAAATGATATCACTGTGATATATCAGAAACGTAACATGCACATGTTACGTGGCAGGGACATCTCAGGGATATAACATGCAATAAAATAATTGCAGAGTTGGCGTAAACCTAACTAGGAACAATTTAGAAATAATATAACCAAAAATTACTCACCATGTCTTTGCTGTTGATCAAAAATTGCACTACAGTTTAAAAACTACAGTAACCTACATTAATTTATAATAATTATAAACAAATTACAATCATATACAATCTTATAACTCATATCTCACTTTGTTCCTAACGTACCGGTTAACGCGTATACACAATCCACTATAATCTGTAATTTTTACAAGCCAAAATTATTGATTTTTCAACTGGATCTAAAATAGCGTAGCGACAATTGTGTATTAATTTAACAAAAATATATCCAAGGACGTATTCATAGCATTAAATACAATTATACTACCTATTGCACCACTCACGTTTGCACTACAAGCAGTAGCTTGTGTTTCAACACGACAAACAGGTCTAGCTGTCTTAATTGTTTACTGTTTACATTGCTATGGTTACCATTTCAAATTTTTCCCCGATTAACTTAAATTATTTATTTTTTCTGTATTACAAATTTTATTCCTAACCTTTCAACACTGGCGCCAGGTCTCACAGACACTTTGTTTCAAGAAATTAATAAAGGGTCTCAATTTAACAACGTAAACAATAGAAGAAGTCTAAATGAAAGAAAATTAATAATAAGGAAAATTGTAAAAACTTGTAACAACTAAAGAGTTGTCTCACAGGCACGACGCCAATAGTTGCGTTACTAGAGAGGACGCCAGAACTGGAAGGTTAAATTTATAAATTAGTATTATATCTTAATAATAAACTTATTGGGTAAAATATGAAACAAATAGTTTATTTTGGCCACAATTTATCTTTGCGAACTATAAATGTCTACGGTCCATATGTTATTATAGTTTTGACGGTTATTAGTGTATAGTCATTGTCAAAACCTCGTGCCAGTTTTTGTGAAACGATATATTTTTAATATTAATGACTTTACTTTTGACAGAAGTACATAGTTAACAAATATATGCTTTGTAAAATTGTGTTTTCAAAATAAACTACTTTTATAATAGGTCGTTGACGTTCTTAGAATGACCTTTTATTTTCTTAAAACTATCCTAAGTAAGCGTTCAAAGCAAACGATATTAAATTTTGTGGTTTATAAACGAACTGCATAGAAGTTTCTACAGTAATATTATTTCTATAATAAAATCAGAATAAAAAACCAGACAGAATTTAAAAATTAGTTTAAAATCCATGTATCTATAATTCATACATATTTTTACTTTGGTAGATGAAGTTTGTTTCGTATTTTCTAAATAAGTATTCGCTATTCTTGCATTCGAGCAAGTAAATTACTTATGATATATTGAAAACATGAAAAATATCTCGGCATTTTAACGGATTTATTAAATTATTCAAACAGCTTATAGATTTAAATATAAAATGGCCGGTAGTTCAGATTTGTCATGCCATTTTGATGAATGATAACAAAAATGATGTACAGATTATAAACCGAATATATACCAGATCCCAGGTGCAATTCATTTCTAAGCATATAACTTTAAAATTTTATCCACATGAATGGGTAAGTCCGGCAGCTGTCATTGGTACATGTACAAGCATACAAGATTTAACGAGGCGGGACGAACCGAGCCGAAAAGAATCGAAACAAAAAGTTTACCCAAAATGTAATTAAATATCGATACATCAAGCTTCCAATTTACGTACGTAGAATGAATACTGGGTATATTTAAAATGCGCGTATATGCACGCATGAAACACATGTGTGCAAGGTAACAAAAAATAATGGGGGTGACGGAAAGAGTGGTACGCCGTACGCCGAGTGACGAGTTGATACTAATGACGTAGCACAGCCCGTAAGTAAACTGTAAGCAAGTGAAACGAGCGAGAGAGCAGCGTGAAGGGTGTAAGGCGGGGTAACGGGGGAGAAGATGTCATATGGCGGTTCCCTATTGAATCTTTCAGCACAAAAGGTGTCAAAAGCAGCAGTCGACACGCGCGTACTGTAAATATGACTGGCGGGGTATGAATAGCAAAGTCGCGAGATCCTACGAGCAACGACGACATCAATGCACAACCGGGGTTAATAACGACGCGGATCCGGACGGGGCCTCTACGGGGATCTGCAGACACATAATCGATACGTCTGTCCGACATGGCCAACGCAGTTTGCAATCGCGACTCGACTCACTGTGACTGAGCGACTGAAATCCACGTGTTTTATTCATGCATTTGAAACGTGCAACTTTTAACCCTCTTCACTCTTCATTTTTTCAATTGTCAAATAAATCTCGCTCATTTACACGGGGCCTTGTCTATCTATCTAGATATCGTCGAATCGTTTCGGACGGTGAAACGGTACTCGTCGTTTGAAATAATCATGTCCGATCGAATGGACGGTGATAGATTTGCCTTGATTTAAAATGGAATACCGTTAACAACAACTCGCAATCGTCCCCAGACATCTCATTACCAATTGAACCGTTGATCGGCTCTTTAACGAACGGTAAATATTATCAGCTATCCACAATATCAGTTGATTCTCGTTTAAAGACCTTTTTAAGTAAAATTAAACGATAGGTGCGTAGCATGTAATATTGTTACTGACAAATTCCTAGTTACCACTCAAATTGATATTGTTTCACGGCAATCTAGCATGAATTTAAAACAATATATAGCAATTTTAAAGTAAATAGATAGTGGAAGTATACAAAATTTGATTAAAGACGATTTTTTCTCAATATTAAAAAAAAATTGCAACTGTATGGTCAAACCATTATTTTATATATGTATATATAACAAATATATCCTTTAAAACTTAATCAAAATATATTTTCTACAAATTTGCGTTATTATCCTTAGTATATAACGAAATATTTACATTAGTAACTACAGCCTTAAGGCAATTTTGCAAAATTGTTGCAAAAAGTAGAGATAATATAAATAAAATAAAAATACAGTAACAAAAAACAAAAAAGGTGATACCTATTTTATTTTAGTTATTTATATATTTATCTTTTAACTATATGTAAGTGTTTATAAACGAATAAAATGCAATAAAATGTTCTACACGATAGCTTGAATATTGGTTGAAAGCGGTGGCGTATAATTAGTAAATTAATTGGAACCTTGTGAAATTATTACTATTTTAACCACGCTATTTAATTAAAATGAAGTTATTATTTTCTTCCTACACTGTATTAGTTATTATCAAAGTAAATTTGAATTCAGGTCTTTTCATATAGTAATCTGAAATGATCAGAAAGTTGGGGATAAAGGTTAGAAATAATATACTAGACTTGGAATAATGAACACAGATTTCGTGGTCTTGTTTATGTTGGGTCGCACATGGATGCAAGTTATGGCCGGTGGTTATAATTGGCGAATTAAAAAGCGTTTGATGGTCAACGCGCCTGTACACAGATGCCAGCGGGCAAACGTGAATTGTTACGGCGTTGTGGTGCGCCGCGGCGACGAGCGTCCTCTGATGCGCAGCCTCGGGTTACGATTCGCTCATTGGACGACGCTACGAACTGGAAGCGATTCGCATGGCGCGCTCCGATTAGCAATTGCTATGGAAACAAGCTGATTATGCGATCAGTTAAGAGCTGGGGTTGGGAGCAGGGAATCGGTGTGTGTGTATGCCAGGGGATGAACGACTCTAAATTTTAACTACCCTCTACGTTCGATGCGCATTTTAAAATTACCATGAAACGTCATTTGCGAAGGCAAATATCGCTCAACGATCGACGCTTGTTTGCCGATTGAAATGTTGCAGCCGTCTGCACAGTCCCCGCAGACAAGTGACACTTTTATTAATTTCACATCAGCTCAACCCACCAGGTTGGGGCGAACCCATTCCCTAGCATTTCAACGCTCATGTTTGTTGCGTTGCAAAAAGTAATCGATTCGATAAAACACAGACACATACTCCCACATATACGGTTAGGATGAGCGGTTATATTTTGAAACTCTGGTGACAGTGTGACTTGACGTGAAACGATCCCCGGGCACGGTTCAGTCAAGCTATGTGAGGACGGGCGTGTCGATGCGTTGGAAACCCGAACCTCCGAATTCTGATCCCATTCCCATCACCCCTTATCGCTACAGCGATACTTTAAAAATCCTACGGAAACGAAGGAAAATTTAATTTCGATCTCGTCGATTCAGCAGTTAAACTGTTGCCAAAGTTTAATCTTTGATAAGGGTTAAGCCGGGAGTATATACGTAATGGCTATTGCTTTAGGAAATAGAATGTCCTCCCTATCTGAATAAAAACACTGGCAACAAAAAAAAAGGTCGTTGATTGCCCCTCCGGTTGATGTAGATTACGCGCTCGTTACAATGAGCATCAGATGCTTACGGATATCTTCTATTGTTGCAGATACGGCATGGATCTCAATGGTGCAAGGCGTAAGAACGCCACCAGAGAAACGACGAGCACGCTCAAGGCGTGGCTCAATGAACACAAGAAGAATCCCTACCCAACCAAAGGTGAGAAGATCATGTTAGCCATCATTACCAAGATGACACTTACGCAAGTATCGACATGGTTTGCGAATGCTCGACGTCGACTTAAGAAGGAGAACAAGATGACGTGGGAGCCGCGGAACCGTGTAGAAGATGAGGACAATAACAATGATGATGATGATCATAAAAGCACGGACGGAAAAGATATACTTGGTAAGTTAATTCCCAATATCTTTTTGCTATACTGGAATAAACTTCTGGAACATATAGAAGAGTTTTGTATTTAATATTGTTTTCTACTATTACTATACTACTATTTTCCTATCCCATATTTCGCATCAAAATATGTTTTACTAATTTTGAATTTCTTTTTTTGATTCTAGATTCCAAAGATTCTGGCACTGGCTCCAGTGAAGATGGCGATCGGCCACCACATCCGCGATTAGCGCATGATACCGGTAGTGAGTGGAGTGAATCTCGGCCAGACAGTGGTCCTGACAGCCCTGAACTGTTGTTTGAACGTCCACACCCCGCGTACTTACCACCCCGATCAACGGGTTCCCCACCTCCAATCTCCGGTACGTCGACTTCGAGTGCGGGTAAACCACGGATCTGGTCACTAGCTGACATGGCAAGTAAGGAAAGTGATACGCCACCGCAGCCAGCCCCATCCGCGTTCTATTCAACGGCAACAGCGGGTAGACTAGTCCCACCATTATCAACACGATTGCCGCCACCTGGCTTGCACACGTCTCCCTACACCCGCCCCCACGATTTCTATCGTAGTTTTTACGGCTCGGCGGCCGCGCAGCATCTAGCAGCCGCCGGCGGTAGCGGGAACATTCCCTCAGATGTATCTCTCCTTGAGTCGTATTCCCGTACGTTCGGTGCTGGTTTAGCCGGTAGTGGTATGCAACATCATAGTACGGGTCATTCTGGTCCGGGACCTGGTGGTTCGCTAAATCCGTTGTCATCGGTTATATCAAAGGCAGCGTTGGTTGCCGCCGCGTCGTCGAGTGCGTCAGCACATCTGCCGTTGGGGTTGACGACGAGTAATGCCCGGGTATCACCGTCGTCTACGTCGTCTGTGTCGTCTGGCTCGGAAGGGCCGTTGTCCGCGCCATCCGGTGCGAAACCAATGGCGCTAAATAAGGCTTGACCGCTGGTGACACGCTGGCCCTGATCTTCTACCTCGGCACTACCGTGCGGACAATAACCAGCCTACTTACATACTATGTGATGATGATATGACAATGTCCCGATCTATTATGTAGTGTGCTGTACAGTCAATGTGATATGCCCCTTGGTTCCTTAAGTTATAAACACAAATATCCTCTGTCCGACTTGTCGACGAGCGTAACTGCTGCTCGTTCGCTGCTAACTTGTTTTCATGTAAATACACTGAGACTGCACTCGTGCGCAGCAGTATAAATAAACCTTGTATGTATGTAAATGTATGTATGTATGTATTTAGAATGTAGAATAATACAAAATATTTGTTATTGTAATTATATATTAAACTACTACAAAACAATATATCTATAAAAGTTATGATATACGGAACAGATGTAAAACAGATCGTACCTGCACAGGTATCAATAGTAAACAATAATATTATCAAGAGGCGATCTAATTTCCACGCGAAGTATATCAAAACAAACAGCCAAGAAATACATAAATATTTCCAGAGTCAAAAAATCAATCTACATTATCCGATCATGTGTAACATGTTGCAATAAAAGTGAAACGTTATTTATAACAATTGATTTTTCAGTAATTATAACCTTATATTTCCTTATCTTATTATTATTACTTTTGCCGTTGTATAATAAAACAGTTTTACAAATATGTCGGTGACGGTGAGTATATACATATATACACTTTGCAATACATACACATTATTCTAACAAATACAGAACTCTGTGTGGCTGTCCACGTCAAATAGGCAGAATGCCGTCGCTTAACAATGGCCATGTCCACGGTACAAATCCCGTCGGGGACCACCGGCGGAGGATTGCGATTTAGAACGGCAGGACAATGAATCAGGCGCTTGTGAACCGTCCGATGTCGTGGACATCTCTACCAATCGGTTTGTTATTTTTATTTTACTTTTTCTTTTACATTACATAGTCACAAACATTGATCAAATATTTTTTTTTATTCGCGGCCATTTATATTTAAATTTATTTTTATTTAATATAGTAAAATTGGTACGTGTATGAATTAATTTTTCTTTAAGTAAATTATATAATTTATATAAAGGTCAATGGAAAATATATCTACAATGAATTATTTTTCTCAATTTTTCGTTAGTTGAATTCTCATAAATTCTCACTCGGTTTAAAATACCATGCCAAAATAAAGTTTTAACTTTTGTCAAAAAAATATTGTTGTAACCACGAAAGTTTGCATGTCAGAACAGAACAACCAACCCACTAGTATAAGAACCTTATAATTACTTTTACTACTTATAATAGTTACTTTTTATATTCAATTAATCTGAGAATAACTACGTCAAATTTTTCCCCCTTTATCGATATTATTGTAATATTTATGTAAAACGAATACAACTAAAAAGATCATCAGATAAGTGTATAATAATTTAGCAAATAAATTTCTCGTATATTGTTCTAAAATATCAAATTTTCGTTACCATATATTTTTGTAGTATATGTTATATTACGGAAATATCCATAATTTAATCAAGTTACGAAGAGATAGCGATGTGAGCCGTTATGATGTGATTAAAATCAATAAACAATGTACGAACGCTGTTGGCAAGAGAATTGAAACTTTGCCGAGTTTTTCATTAGCGCTGCTCTGTGCGAGGGCGATGTACACTCACCGAAACAAAAAGAAACTCGAACTAAACTTCGCTTGTATATTCATGACATAAGAGTGTTTTCTTTTGGTTCTCTTTTCGTAGATTGTACATCATTAAACTGACGTGGTTGCTACCCTTTTGCTCCGAGGTGCACCGCTTATTAAACTAATAGACGTACATTTTTGTTCAGTTAATATCTACCCCTAATGAGATCAGATAAAACACAGATAGACGCCAGTGTCTATGGTCTTTTATGATTATAGCCACGGCGGCGAACCCTTGCAAAGGTATACACGTTCGAGCGGTTTAATAGAAACAATAGCTAACCTAAACGTGTTTATTGCGTTTCTCTCATGAAATAACAATAGCCTACCAGTGGCGGCTGCTATAACACAGCGGGGTAGGGACACTGTTTACTTTTTTACAAATAAAGTATAGGGATCATGAAAATAATCGACTACGATTTTCTTAATGATATCTTTGTGTGATTGTGTGTGTTTCCGTGTTTGTATGCGGTTCAAATACTAAGCCCAGCAAAACGATATTTCATAAATGAGCCATAGATTTACGGAGATCCGATTATATTTAAAGGGGGGATTATATTCTTGTTGTTTTGTTCACTATCTTTAAAAGAAAACTGCACTAATGATCCATTCACAAGGAACTAATTAATAATTAAGATTATAAATTACAATTAATTTGTTTCATGACAAACAATGTTAGCCTTCACAGCAACAAAAATTATAATTCATGCGATAATTTTGATGCTGAGAATGCTAGCATTCTGAACAAGTAACAAGTGTATCGTGAACTTCTATTTAGCCTTTGTTCACGAAAGTAGAAATTAGTATTTGGGAAAGCAATGTCCCAGCGGCTGCTTATTACAGCAGCCACTGGACCCAACTTAGGTTATACGACAGGGTTTCTAGTGGAAGACTCATCTAATTGGAGTTCAGCAATGGACGCCGATATTGGTGACAGTTTAATCGTCGCACAAAAGCAGAAGAACAGATCGCTGTGTGCATCTTCCCAATTAGCCGTTGCTCGATGCACTGAGGACGCGCTGCGGGGTCATCCGAACGGGACGCAGGCAGAGACCTCACTTGAGATGTCTGCGACCCGTTCGTTGTTGCGTCCAGCGCAAAAACTCAGCTTCATAAATCGCTGCATATATATTGATATAAGAAAGTTTGCGTCTTCATTATACCAAAGCCTTATAGGGGCTCCCTACATGGCTAAATTGGCTTCGTTTGACAACCGATGACAACATCATCAGCGATGCGACTCCCAGCTCGAGCGACATTGTTTTTCACCACATGAAACATTCATCGATCTCGCAGAAGAAGAATAAGAAGGACCGCACCGGCACCGGCACCGGCGACTGTTCTAATCGGTGATATACGAGTGCAGCGAATCAAAGTTGTCCGCATGCCATAAATGAGTATTGATTATGTCAAACGAATCCGGCAGATATTATACTATATATCTTGCCGATATGACTATTACGTGTTAGTGTTAGTGTTTCAGTCTGTCTGTCTATGTATGCATAATTGTGAACGCTCTAGAGTCAATATCGTTGAACATAATATAATGATGTTATGAATTTACGATTTTGTTTCTCGGTTTCTGTGATTGTTTTCTGTTTCTATAAATGTTGTTGGTAAGTGAACATTAGTAAATACGAATGCATCATGGTATAGGTATTGTATTGTATCGGTGGTGTGAGTTCGTACATCACGTTGTCTTTTAATTGGCTAGCATTTTCACGGCTGACGTGTCTGTCAAACAACGGCTGTTCGTTCCGTTTATTTCTCCCAGCATTCCGTTTCTATTTCGTTTTTTCATCCAGACTGTGCATAAAAAATGTTCACCTAATGCGCTTTTGGAATGAATACTTTCTCACTGCCAGCTACAATTATTTTAGCTATTTGCCCGTCGAAAAGCTAAAAATAAAAACACGTCTGCATGAATCGGGCCCCTGATGCGATGCGCATGCGCACGCTGTCGAAACATCTGTTTCAGCGGTGTTGGACCGCAACGATTGCTCGCTCGCTCACACACACACACACACACACATGACAATAATTAGTCGTATTTATAGTGACGTTAACAGAAATAAGTGATTAGCGGTAACGGTGCATTACACACAGTGTCCACATTGTGTGTGTGTGTACGAGGTCCGTTTCGTTTGGGATTCAGTGGGTCTGGTCGCGGCACGTTCGCTATGCATTCCGTTGCTTGGTTCCCCGGCCATTATACACCCATCGGGAACTGATTTATAGGGATGGGACAGAGATGACAGTGCCAAGTGGCCGCGTACATTTATCAGCGGGACGAGACGTACGGCGGCGTTTTTTGATCCCCGGTAAAATATCTATACGAAACGCAAGAAATCAAAACAATTATACAGGAATATGTGCAGCTGTAAAAAGAATGTAGACGGCGGTCGATGATGACATTTCAATCAATGAGGAGATGATGGAAGATTGCAACCAGCAGACTTGGAACTCATACATATACACAATGTACATATTTGTAAAAGACAAATACCTACTTGAGACAACTATTACGATATATAACAGGCACGTTTCGATGAGACTAAAACACTGGGAAATAAATGGGATTTTTATTTAATAGCGATTATATTGACATAAAGGGTTTCATTGAAAACGCAGTTCTGTAACATTTTTATTTAGCCATTAATAAACTACTACTAGTACTATTTCACTATCTCGGATATATCACGAATTAGAGAAAATATAATACTTATAATATTAGAATATATTTTCGTTCAATTTTTCTAAAAAACCTTACACTTCCTAGAAAATACCTATAACGTTAATTAACAAACAAATTTTCCTTGATTACTATTTAATAAAACTGTTTCGATGAATTCCAAAATTTATGATAAAAATACAACAAATATTACTTTATTGTTTAATTCGCTAAATCATGAAATTACACCGATATATACCAAGAATTTTATCCACGCACAAACAGATAAACAGACACTAACACACAGGCGTTATCTCAAAAATAGCCAATAACTAGTTAGGGAAGCTCACAATGTGTATTTCCGTAATTTTATGAATACAATACTCCCCTTTAGAAAGTAAAAAAAAATAACACCAGCGAAATTAATAAGAAAGAAAGAATAACAAATTAGAGTGATCTTTCCAGTATTCCAAAAACCAAAGCCGACTTTCCAAGGTGAGGAATGTTTAGAATGAACGAGGAAATCGTTCAGAGCAGTGGTAGGTATGTAGAAGGAGGTTGGAACAAAGGGCCGTTGCTTCACCTTAATTAGAGCTCTCTCATATGGTAATAGCTGATGAAAGTTTAATTTGGCGTCGCTTGCGGCTCTGTAATTAGAACGCGCAAACACCAGGATTCAATAGGAGTCGCGGCGCGACAGGAAGCCGACCCACCCGCTTTGTGCAAAGATCTGCGTCGCTGCTAATTATCCCGCGTGAGTGTTGAACATAAACGACAAGATTAAGTCTATTAGGCGTTCTAACTCGTGCAATTTGCATGGCATTCTCGTACTACTCGTCGCATCGCATCGCATCGCATCGCATCCCGTTGCCTCGTCTTCGCCGCCGTGTACCTACTACACTGTGCTAGCTATCTATGATGAGAGTGCTGCCACCCTACTCCCACCTTCTCATCAAATCATCATTGCGATATTTGCATACATACATACAAACATTTAACATTACTAATCTCCTGTGATTAGGATGAGAATATCTCTAGAAAAATGTGCAAAATTATTTATTGCTTCAGTTTACTAGCAAATACTTTGGTAAAATGACCTATAGTATTCCGTGTGCTTGTAAAACACTCTCAGAATAGAAAGTGTTTTTTTGCAGAGAAATTCATATCGCGTTCCCCTGATTGCGAATATTTCATATTTATAGGGCATTCAAGTTACATTTCAAGAGGTTGTTCGTTGTATGTTTAGTTCGTTATGTGTTTCTCGCATTCCTGAGCATGTACGTATATGTATATGTAAATATGGTTAAAGGTTAAGGTTCTACTTTATGCATATCTTGTAGTTAGAGAGAATTTTTTTTTATAAAAATTAGAGATATTCATTATTTTCGAAATTTTGAATAATGTACAATCTATTAAAAATTGTTTTTGTATACACTTCTATTTCAAATAAAATATGAGCACTTAATTTGTTCCTATCGTACGATAAATTCAATTGCCTTTAAAATTAGACAGAAAAATTATTTTATGTGGAAATTTTCAGCAAATTGATTGCTGTGTCGAATTTTTAATTATAAAAAAAAATGCTATGACCTATAAGACAATAATTAAATAGTATCAATTACAAAATCAATGGCAGTACAATACATATCAGTGTAAAATTAATTAGTGCTAGCACAAATCCTTGTTTTACAAAAAAGAGTAGTAGCTTTCCGATATGATGTAAACCTGGTAGAATCGAAAATCGACACAACTCTTAATATGGCTCGTCTGAACTCTGAAATCCCTGAAGCTCGTCAAAAAGTGGTGGCGCGATGGCTGTTAGAATGCGATTCCGTTGTTTTTTTTTCGAGGGCAGTGCGGACGTAATTAAAACCCATTCCGTCAATTCTCTTTTGATTAATTGTGAACACGAACGCAACGGCGCTACACAGGCCAGAGGGAGAGAAAGAGAGTGGCAACGAGAAGTGAATTTGATGCGCGCACTCTCACATCTCACTCACACCCTCGCTCTGAGGGAATAGCCGCGACTGGCTAGGGGCACCCCGTTCGCTAATCTCCTCGGCCAGGGTCGCCCAGTGCGTCCCAACGCCACGCCACGCCACGCCAGCCCAGCACCAGCGGCAGGTTTATCTGCGTCGCCCAGGCCGGCGTAATTTCCATCTCAATCATCACTTTTAATAGCGCACCGAATTGTTTCCTTGATTGCGGTGACACGTTCAATCACTTTTCATTTAGTAAGATGACTCGTTAATTGAGTTTTAGGGCGCCTGCCACCGCTCGGCGGGCTCGGCTCGGCGCTGTCCGAATGAAACAACGACTTTGTACTATTTGTATAAACAGACACATACAAACGCGGCGAACCCTTTACATGGATGGACAAGCTGGACCCAGCTTACTCTAGAGCCAATCAACAATCCATTTCATATAGGCTAACTGCTTTCAATACGTATGTCTAGCCATGTATTAAATCTATCATGTATTGTCAGGTTGATATTGCACAAATCACATATTGAGAAGTTTACGTCTTTTATCTACAATGTACTGTCGTGTCGTCGACAAGGCTACACTTGGACAAAGTGTCTTCAATCCAATCGAGGGATCATTTAAATAGAAAACCTGAAATACTCTACAACTGATGGTCGTTCTTGTACACGTATACATATATATATTTTTGGGCAAATTTACTTTAATTTATAACAAAATGATATTAGTTTCATGTTCAAAATGAAATTTAACACGTAACTGCTCAATCAGTGCGTTGCCATTTCGTAAATGGAGAAATATATGAGTAGATGCATGGTATGTATATATGTGCGCGATCCTGTCAACGCCAGTCTAGCCCAAAAATAGGTGGCCGTCAACGTCGGTCGCAGCACATCGCAGTCCCAGCAGCAACAGTGGAGTAACCGAGGTATTATAAATACGTCCAGCTTCTCGCGTACGTAAACACCCAAGCAAAAGACAACACGAACAGTCGTAAATTTGCGGGCAGCCAGCGACAAAAAAACAAAATGACACACGACGCTTTAGGAGGTGAGGAAATAATATCAAACGGGCGTGTAATAAAGACATATTTTAACACGCGCTGTTTGACGGTCGTTCTGTGCGGGGGCGTGCGTCAACAGATGTGTCTCGCACGTTACGTATCATCACTTCTATGCGATGAACATTTCTTTGAAATAAGCATTTTTCTTCCGGCGAACAGAACATATATCCTTACACATCGTTTTTCTACATGAAAGTTATCAGGAAGGCATAGTTTGCGATACTGGAATATACTTGAATGTCCGAGTAAGAAAAAGATTATGAAAGTATATGAAAATCGAGTAAAGAAATCTCCAACATTTTTATTAAAAAAGTCTGGTGATAGCTTTATAAATTATTCTTACAGATTTCTTCATTTATTAGTGAAATCTCAATACATACATTTATATATAACCAAAGTATGTCGAAAAATGAAAACAATTATTCGGATGTGGTAAAATCGATTTTGAAAACAATGACAGCAAATATAAATTTGATTTATTCAAGAGTAAACTAGCAATTGACATGTGCAGGTATTACACATTTGATTGTTTTCCATAATAATTCCACAATCAGTGATTATGATGCGTGGAGTCAACATATTATGCGTCCGTACAATGCAACCGAGCGAGCCAACATTGTGGTGTAGGTATAGGTGGCCGTGTTCAGCAGGCCACAGTGTGCAGGTGAACAGAATACTGATGACTACAACCACTATGGCCAACCTAATGAGACAAAACACCATTTTTGTTTCCGAACGGGGTCACGGGATATAAATTAGTGCGCGTAGACCTGATAGCTTGCTTCCACCTATTTGGTATTCCTTGAGCGATCGCAGTCTATGCGACGATAAAATAACATCCCCGATACTTTTTTTCGTTCCCTTTTGTGATGGAAATTCAAACTCGTTTCATGAAAATGTTACCACGAAAAAAATAACCAACAAGGTCTAATGTTACACTATAAAATCCCGGTTGCCATCCTTTATTGTTATTGTATTGTTCTAGTTTTCTTAAAAGATACACAATTTCGACAAAAAATACACAAATTATCTGCAAAACACAATGGTTAACAAAGAAGCCTGAATACCGACTTAGGATTTTTATTTTCGTTAATTGTGTGATTATCTATTTATAAAAAAATCAACCAAATTAATTCCCAAAACTGTTTGGCTTTTTGTGTTTTTCAAATACGTATATAATTCTGTAAAAAATCAGTTGTGGCCTCAAGACTTTCTTATACGTTAGGTATGGTAGGTTTATTATAACCAATGTCAAAAGACAAATATCAAATTATTTGTCCATTTTGTTACCCTGCTAAAATGTTGCCAGGAATAATTCATACAATTTATGATTTTCCGTAGCAGTTTTCTCGTAACTGGAACATTATTTTAAATAACTTTTTAAACAAAAGTTGTGAAAAATAATAATATCTATCATTATGAAAATAACTGTTTTTGTCATAAGTGCAGCCGATCTAGTGATATTAGATCTTTTCAAAAATAAGAGGTGTACATCTAGACCATAGAAGATTAACAGACAGGCACACATGTGTACATCCATTGAAATCTTTAGTTCAAAATTTTTCATGATTACAAGATTTATTTATAACAGCGTATACACAAAATGTAATAATTTCTTACCTTACACAGAAGTTCTCAGCAAATCATAGCGAAAAGTTCATTGGAAAAGTTCAACACACACTCATTTAAAAGATTTTATAAACAATTTTATAACTAGAATCTTTACAAAACTATAAAAACAATTTTAATATAGTTTACTAACCATTTGAACCAAATGTACGAAAATTATCACAAAACGCGTCAAACTTATAACTGCTGTGTACACAAACTGAACATGTTTTTACCGTATAAATGCATTTTCTTTTAAAATTAAATTTAACTGTATTCAAGTTTTTTCTTGTATATTCGCCTGGCAAGGTCGTGTATTCAGTACCCACTACTAATTTCGTCCTAATATGCTTATGCTATAAGAATCTTATTGCTTTACAACTATTTTAGCTGGGTGCTTTTGTACAGTCATTTATATTTTCATGTATCAACCAAAATTTGTAATTACATTGGCAGTTTCATATCGTTATTGAGACTGTGAGGTGATGTGTTGTGACATATACGGGGTTCTGTGTGTTTTCTGGAGATTTTACAAGGATTTTCATGGATATTAAAAAAATTCTAGTGTATTGTGAATGAAGATGTTCTTTTGGAGTGAAAATTAATCTGCAAAAGTTTAAGGTAAGTTTTAAAATGTATTTTGCATTGCTGAATTGGAGTCTAATGCACATTACGATTAATAGTAATTTCGATACTAAAAAGACAATCAAAATGTAGGCTTTTCGTAACTGTTGTATATAAAAGTCGTTTATTGTGTATTTCATAATTATTTTACTGTGACTGCAGCAGTTTTGCAAAGATTGAGAAAGAGACAAAAATAAATCCATTTTCCAACTATGCGATTATCTAAATATATCATGGGCTGAAATTCGAAATGGTTTGCGGTTATATGCTTCTAATTTTCATTAATTTTGGGTGAGCTTTGATATGAAGTGTATGAGATGGAGGGTCGTTTAAAGGATGATGTATTTTTTATGACGTGGCATCATTTAAGTTCGACATATACGACTGGCGGTTGTCATTAATAATGCGGTCCGGAGAGATGGGCCCTCTGCAAGCACGTCGCAGACAGATTACGTATTGTCGCGACCACGACATCGATATGTCTGCCTGTGTGAAATATAATTAAGCAAGTATTTGTCATTCGCTTCCTGTCGCTCCATTTCTCTTCCCTTCGCGATATAACATTTTCTCAACGTTAACTTGTGACGTACTCTTTGATGATGTTACTTTGCAGATGATGTACGACTTTGTTTGCCTGTGTGAGTATATTTGATGTGTGTGTGTGTGTGTGTGTTAAAACATCCGGTGTCAATCTTCACGTTTTATTGCTGTGCTGGTAATCAAGAAACAAACGCATTCGTAAATATAGTTTATGATCACCTTAATATCTATAATGTTTGGTTGGGAGTTTGTATGTTTCTTAAAATCCAAATTTTTCCACAGAATTGGTTTCACGTGTCCTTGATTACTCATATTTTTACCATGATTGTTCTTTCACTTGCAGGAATACAAAATAAAAATAAATCATCCAATAACTTCATAGTATGGGGCGAAAGACCATAAAAAATAATAGTAATAATAACAATGAATATTTAAATATTCAATATAATCTTTTTACTATATATATATATATTACTGTATCTCCTTTCTTTAAAAATCATATATGCAAGTTTGTTCGTATTGCTGTAACCACTTTTTTTTTCAACAAGCAAATTGTTATTTCTCTTCTCTGGTGCAATATAAGCGAGTTTCACTGTCTACGTATAACGTCTGTATTAAAATAATGTACAATGTTGAGGTACATATAAATAGACATTAAAATTTGGTATAATACAACGCCATATTCATCCTTATGTGTTTATGGGCGAAGGGTGCAAATCGCATCGTATAGCACGACTGCCCCCGCAGACTAGGGACAATTTAATGCTGCAGCGGGAACATAAACTCATATCTGTATAAGTGTGTGTATATGTATGCAAAACACTGTATATGTATATATTTATAGCTGTATCACAATTGAGAGTGTATGTTATTTTGATATCCATGGCCCTATTCTATAAAAAGCGACAGGATTCAACACTGAACTTTTTTGTATGTATATATAATATAATAATATGTTAGTTGCTCCAAATAATTTAAATTATTAAAATATTTTTCTAATATCACTCATCCACAGACGAATATTTCTTCTGTGTGAGAAACAACGAGATTATGTCTGTTTCTTTTCTCGATATCCATGGCTATATTTTACATAAATGTGTGTGTGTGCACAAGTCAAAAATATATACCTGTGTATATTTATTACGTTAATGGTCTTTGCCTTATGGATATGCATTCGTATGCCGTTCCTTTTTCCAAAGAGAAAAAATGTTCATTTTTGTGTCATCTCTGGTTGTGGAGAACATGATTTATGCACGATAAAGTCATGTTATCGGTATTGATGATGCTGTAGACAAAATATGTATGAGGAGTAATATATACTTGGCAATGGACTACTACTATATTGTACATCAGTAGAGTGTAGATATCCGACAATACGGGCATGTAGTCCAACCAACAATAACGTTTGTTTTATTACTCCTATTGTAACCAGACTATCTCACATCATTTGCACCGCACTGCGCTCATATTTTCCTATTATTTTCGACTCATTTGTTTTTATATGATGCGTGTGCTTGTCTAAAGGAATTTTAATCATGTCAATGTCACACCGTCATATACATCTTTCATCGGCGCCTTGATTTTCGTTTGATAATTAATAGTATCCCGTGCTGATTATTAATCATCACGTAATGAGGAAAGTTACTCTTCCGGCTTGGAATCATTAAGAGATCCGCCTGCCACCTACGTTGTGACTCAAAGACAAACACGGATTGAAAAAATTATTCTGAAATTTATGTTGCTCCAAATATTATTTTATATTTACATAATAATAATTTTAAATAATTACAAATTACAGTTAATTTCTCACCGGTATTATAATAATAATGTAAATATTAATAATAATGCAGCATCGTATAATAATATTATATTTAACTTTTTATCGGGAAGCAACAATATTGTGGAAATAAAATACGTTCGTGTAGAATTATTTCTAATATTTTATATGTGATTTTATTGCACAAAGTATTCTTGAAAATAGTAATTTTGAAATTTGAAATATTGTTGAGATCGCATTAAAATGCTGGCTATTGTTGTAATCAATCAAAAACATCATTATTATCTTTTACATTTATCTCTTCAAATTACAGTAATTATAAATAGCTTCTCTTCTTTAAGCACCAGTGAAATGTTTTGTATTAGAATTAAAAAAAATCACCGATTAGACAATACGACGAGCCAAAGACATTGGCACCAATGATGGTCTATTATCAATATATTATATTGTCTTGTGTTCTCCTTGTACATTCAAGTGTAATCATAATCTAGGGCCAAACAATAATCCCCGAGCACAAGAACCGAGCTTACTTTTAAAGCAAAGAGAAATATTATGCCGTCAATTTTTTTTTTTTTTTTTTTGAGTTAGAGATATTTTCGATGCGTTATCAAGTCTTTTATACGTCGATTCGAATCTACGTATGTGTAACGGCGAGTGCGTACGCTCGTCGCGTCGTAATCAGCAGCGAGGATCTCGAAGACATTCAGTCAAAATCACAGGCCCAGGCGCGTTTAATTTATGGTCGAGTAGGTTGATCTAACATTATCTGGTTGTCGGCGAGCTGGGAATGTTAAGTAGCGTAAATCGTTTATAATTGCCGCCGTAGTGCCCAGTGCAGCGAGCTAGGTAGCAACCGACGCGGCGCCGCCATGATTCTCACGGTTTTACATCGTTCACAATTTTTTGCACCTCGACTCGATCTCGCCTCGGTCGGCAACAAGAGGTACAGTAGCTCCCTGGAATTCGGGGAACATTAGTTTCAACTTATCATCACTCGTTCAGTTTAATGTTCGGCTTATTTTATTGCTCGTTAAGACCGTGTTACTTCTTCTATGAATTGATAACGCTTTTGGTTTTAAATTCTCTCGGCTGGCGCTGGCGTGTGTACCTGACCTGACTGACCATCATCTTGCTGTACACAAAATACTTAACTCAAAATGGGAGAACGTTTATTTTATTCATGATAAGCAAACATGGTGCCTGGTATTTGTTAGACAGTTTTCTTTTATTTATTTTTTAATTGCATTGAAAAAATTCTTTTTTGCTTTACTTCTATTGTTTTTTACTTGCGGTATAATTAAAATTAAAATATCTGAAACTCATCCAATTTTGTAATGTTGCTATTACACAAACTTAAAAGAAGAACCTAAATATATTGTTCAACATTTTTTTTAAAAATAAATACAAAGTAGAGGTTTTCTGGAAATATAAGTGCTATTCAATTTTTTAATGGTTCGAATAGAAACGGTAGTCATGTTATATGTATACCAAATTCGTTTAGGTACTTTCAGAGGAGATGGAGCCACAAAGTTTGCTTTACTAGCAATCGAAACACCAATATATGCACTACTCAATAGTCAATATAGACCCATTTATAGGTATTATCGAATAAAAACCAACGACTGGTTAACAACATCTTAACCCAAATTTTACCGATATAAGTGCATATTGACATTTATAAATGTTTTAATTCTAAGTAGACATAACAAGTTTTACCACTACCAATTGACGATACTCAACTGTCAGATTTGTCATTTGAAAAGCAACATTGAAAAAAAAACAGAAACATAAGTTAGTAGGTATATATGTAAGTCGATAGTGGAATATGTATGTTACTAAAATGAATATTAATCGGTACATTCGCTAGAGCATGTAGAACAGCTAATTCAAGGAACAGTGATACCGTTAATACGTTGTCGGATTAAAACGAAAATCATGTATAATCAGTATGACATTCCGAGCTCCGTCATATTAGTCACACAGATGGACATATATGGATATTTTGAGCAACTCTCAAAACCTTTCTGAACCAGCTCCGATAACGGTCCAATGGTACAATAATATAGTCACTTCCATCGATATCACTTTCTGAAGATGAGACACAATATCTGTTCTAGCCAACACAAGACTTTCTTATAAAATCTGATACAAATCCACGTCAAATATTTGGTTCTGTCAAATTTGTAACTAATAATATCAAAATATATATCTAGCTTTCGTCAATTGCTATTATTATTATTATTATTGACTTAACTCAACCACATAGCTAGTATTAATTATAGTTTTTCGCAAATGTAAACATATTAAAAAATATAGATTTAGATTAATGTTGAAGTATCGAAATTGGTTTAATTTCGATACTTCAACATTAAGAAAAAAAAGTTGTCTAAGAGCAAGTAGTAAGAACAAATAAGATTTATGATTGTAGTAAATTGGAAAACATATGAAGGCGCCAAACACTTTGGTGGTCGCTGTATTGTTAACGATGGACGGGGGTGCACAGGTATGAGAGGCTAGGGGGGTCGGTATAGACAAGCGGGGCGCCGTCACCGATCACTGTCCTGATAGTGTCAACAAGCGACACTGCCCGAAAAAAAAAGGAATAACAAAAAATCCAACCCAGGTTGTAATGGACGCGGCTATCTTTGCGACATCGCTACCATCGGACCGAATTTAATTGATCATACACTTACACATACACATACATACTCGAACTTTTGTAGCATGAATGCATGAGATACATGTTTAGAATGGAGTCATGGATATCAGAATAGTAAACCCACACAATTGTAACATACATCGATTTTTTGTTAAAAGCAATGGATATCAGTTTACCGGTGGTATACCCCTCATTTACCCTTAACAATGTCAGATTATTTTCTTAAAAGAGAATAAACATAATGTAAAATGCTTGGTGTTTTAATTGTATAGGATGATTGCCCGTCAAGAATTTCATAATTAGGTAAATTAATTAAAATACTTGTGTTTCTATTATTTATCTAGAACACGATTATTTCAACATAATTAACTTAATTGCGAATGTTTTTGCAATTGTCTGCAATTTATGTTTCGAACTGAATACATGTATAGTACGGGATAATGCTCATATGTTTAATATTAAGTTAATATATAATTTGTTTCAAACAGTTCTAAGATATTTAATTTAATTCTTTATTATCGAAAAAAGAAAAGTCAAATAATTATAAGACTTTATATATCAATAACGTATTATCAGATTGTGAACCAAATGGCCAGAAAATAATATTTAAATTTAATATATTGTTGTAATCAATCAATAATAGTGAAATTCATTTCTTTTATCAGTATATCTCTTTAAAATTTAGTGGCTATACATAGGCTTGCCTTATTTGTACATCAGTATTTAATAAATATGTTATATGTTAATGAGAATTATTTAAAAATCCACCAAGTAGATTATATGCGAGTTTTTTTTGCCTGTATTTAAAATTGCTTGTAATGTAATATAAATATTCCACAAATTTTCAATATATATTCTTTGGTCTGCAATTTATTTGTAATTCATTATATAGTCAAACGAATTTTCCTTAGGTCAAATTTTTTACAGGTGAGGCTTTGTATTTTGTATATCATTATATACAAGGTTATTTTTCTATAATTCAAATTTTTGTATCTTGCGGTATTTTGGCCGCACTTTTAAGGTTAGACTTAATGAAGATTGACTATATATAATTATATGATATTTTGAAATATTTAGGATTATTATATCTGCCCCCTTGAAAAACGTAGTGATGTTCTATTTCTAACATTGCTACTGTTTCTCGAAGACAATTGACGATACATAAATTACAATCAACAATAGCATATATAATAATAATAGACAATAACGAATGACAAGTAGGTATATACTAGACGTAATAAAGAACAATGGTCTCTAATATATGGAAACAACATACATACGAATATGTAAATGTGATTATACACTCGCTTGGTGTTTACAATTAACGTTAATAACCTACAATTAATAAGTAAACAGCGTCACATTTTAGTCGCTTTAACGAGAATCTCACAAAATTTGCATAATGCTTGTCGCAGTCATATTATCGCCAACGTGAACGAACCAACCCAACACCGACAAACTTTCTGTTCTGTTCTGTTCTGAACTAAAACACCATTCGCTTCAGATCATCTGCCTGCTCCGATTCAAACGTCAGATAATGAAACGACGTGTTTATTTTACGTCTCAATTGCACCAGTATTCACAGACACTCCAAGAACTTATTATAGTCAAACGGGTGGTAGTGTGCAGAAGGAAGAAATTGCAAACGTCAAGTTGATCACGATATGCCTTCACAATTCAATAGTGTCTCTTCTCTTCACGGAAACTATAGTCTGTTTCCCAATATTTAAATTTAGATTATTTAATATATATGATAAAAAATATACTTAGGCATTTTAAAACCATTAATATTAATGTGCCATAAGAAAAATTTGGAGTATCCTCACTCGACTTTCATATACATAGTTTTCACTAAATAGGTATATAATATTGCTGTATTGGGTTTTAAACTCATTCTCCAAAGAGGTTTCCACAAACTTCGTCTTACGCCTTGTTTGAAACTCATACTGCAAAAACATCGTGAAATAATAATAAGGTGTTGACAAATATAGGAATGACAATGCAGAGGCGGTTTACGAACCCGAACCATAAGTTTAACTATAGACATTGACCAGTGGACCTATGCATACGAATCTATTAAACGATAATGCCTATTGAATTATTCAATGAAGACACTAATATAAATACGCTTTGTTGAATAAAAATGTTTGTCAACCATTTATACTGTCAATTGGATTTAAACTAAATTTGTATATAAACGATCTGAATCATTAAACTTTCAATTTTTGTAATCAATGTCTTAACTGGAAGTAAATATTTACTTCAGCTACTTTTTGAATATTTTAAAAACAACATGATTTTCATAAAAATTGAAGATATTAAAATTTCCAGCAATTTTGATTCAAAGCAGTTTTTTAATTTTGTACAATTTCCTGACAAATGCCTTTGAAAATGGTTATTATATATTTTAGTTTCCCGAGTTACAATAATTATGGAATTTGTTTCAAAGCATTCGTAGAGTGAATTTAAAACAATATAAAGCATTCTTATCAATAGGACAAGAAACTCGAGTGAAGGCCACTCAATTTTGCACATAAACATAGTGAGTTTTACAAAAAACAATACAGAAGTAGAAAGAATATACTAAATTATCAAAAAAGTGGTGTAAACCTACCAACGTGTCAACGACATCAAATCAGATTCTCTAGTTTGAGCAGAATTTTGTTTTGATTTCCAGATAATTAAAAATATTAAAATGTAATTGTATTAAATTCTAAATGTTTTGTATAATTGTAATTATAATGAAATTAACAAAATATTCTATTCCGCATTTGCATAGAGCAGAATCGTTAATTTCACATCCTTGATAGAAATCGCGCATGCTAGCAGAGAGCCGTGAAGCATCAAAATAATTATACAATATAGTACGTATTATTATGTTCTATAATTGTTTGTACACAAGCTGAGACACACGTTACTGTATCGAACAGAGAGAGAGACAGGGATATGTACTGTTATGTGAACATCATTGTATTGTTTCATCATGTAACATATAATATTAGCATTGAATGATGGCCAAGAATGAGGAGTGAGTATATATTATCCGATAATATAGAGATATTCACCTGAACGATTCGTTGCCTTCGATTAGAAAAGATTTGTTCAAATCCAACACAATATTTCTGTTGTTATTGTTTTGTATTATCTTGCTACTTTGTTTTCTATTATTCATTCTTTTAACAAAAGAATAAGTTGTATAGTTGGTTAGGGGAGATAAAAATATAGGAAGTACAAGGTTTATTATAATCAGTACAAGAATCAGACAAACAATTTCTTGTGTGTTTTCGTTTAGCATATGGCTTCTCCTGCTCGTAGCCAGAACAAAGCAGGAAAATGTCTGTAAGATATGTTTTATGAAATCTCAATAGAAAATCATTGGAAATACTAGCTGTGTATTTTTTTTTAAATTGTTCTACTGATGTGTATTCGATTGTATAAGTATATCGCTAATCTCAAAATGATGAGAAATTGTTGTATCACTAGAATCGAACACTTCGAAATTATCATACTCGTATTTTACGGCTGTTATAAAATTTGTAAATAAACAAGAAATAATAACATCAGATTAATTATGTAAGAAATAATTAACAGGTACGATTGAGTTGACCTGTACACATTTAGTAATCTCATCTATATATAAATAGAAATAATATTGAATCCTGTCCTGGTTTATGTAAGCGCTCTGATGACAAAGAATGCAAAAATCGCCACGCGATTGCGAAATATAATATTGCACAATATTACACACGTCCGGTTTGATTACTATTCATATCATGTATCATATTTTGTATTTCATTCATCTGCATTGCTGTGCTGCGCTGAAACTGATTGTCAATGGTTTCCTTGTATCTACATAGTCACTTATACAATATAGAAAAACTATTTATATCTTAAGATTAAAAAGGTATGAATAAGAAAGTTTCCTTACAAACGAATCATATATTTTCTTTTCTGTATGTAATATAAATATTATTAAGTTATTTTAATCCGATTAAAATGCAGTATGTAGAAATAAATATGAACATAAATGCGATACCTATGTGTATATGATTATTATAAAAGCTGTTATTTTTGTACATTACAAAGCTTCGTAATTATGTGTCATTTCATTAATACCCAACATTAAAAAATAAATGATTATAGGGGTAATCACTAACATCTACCCGTATTGAATAATGAGCGGTTTGCTGCATTTGTCCACATTCAATTTCCTAATGGTTATGGCTACTAAATTGAATTAAATTTATATCGCGTTTTTTTTTTCGCATAAGTTAACCTTCGATTTTTATTATAGAAACTCACGACTTTCTATATAATGGTTTAAATTATTCAATTTAAGTAATATATTTTTAATGCAGCACAGTTTTCCCGATATAAAATATATCACGAAAAAATCCATCTTACCTTCTACAGGTTTGGGTCTAGAGCATTCACACAAATATTATTTATTTCTCAAAATGTTACAGATATACACGACGGAATATTACAGCTTCTTTGTACATATTTGTCGTTTGTACAATTTAGAAATGTTTGCGTAGTTTCATGCAGATTAATAAATTAAACAAAACATATCTTACGTAGTACGATTTTGGAAACTTTGTCATATATAGTTAACCTAATGAAGAAGCCATATGTCTCCGAAACATCTGCCTAATATCTGGAATAAAATGTATTAACTAATATTATTTCAGTAGTTCCTTGAAATTAAATATTCCTATTAAAAATATTGAGTCGAAAATATGTATTGAAAGTGAAGCTGGTGTCAGTTATAAGGGGCAGAAAATTAAGGTTCGAAAAGTGTTTGTGTTATCTTGGTATGGACATTCATAAAGTGTGGATCAGCCCACGTAGTTCGCGGCCGGTGCGCGCTGGACAGCTCACGCTCACCGGATGTAGCGACAAGTCTGCCCACGCGCCAACTACCTCAACAATTGTCGTTATCTACTGATGCAGCACGTTGCCACCCTATCTAGCAACGAACTTCTTCTTAGAAATTGAATTACACTTTATAACAATAACAAGTGCTCGGGTTACACACTCTGACTTTCATTCATATGATAAACACAATTGTCAACATAACATATAGTTTTTCTGATGACTGACATAAATAATAACATAAGTGCGTTTATTTTTATTAGAGTGTGATTGCGGCATGGTGGTCTTTATTCGTTTTATCTGTGTATACACAGACATGCATTAACTGATGTATTTTGTCTAAGCTGCTGTTTATTTTATAAAAATATTGATGATAGACAAGAAATGAATGACTCTTATGTTTGATGATTATTTTATTCTTTCTAGTTTTGATTAGTGTTTAGCTCATCGTACGAAAGTACAACAAGGAGATTGTATATTTGTATAAACAAATAAATCAGTGGCTTTAAAAATGTTTTCTTATTAGGTCGCCGTACGAAGTACCGAAGAAGCTAAAGCTTTCGGTCGTGTGTCTAGCATTCTCGGATCAACAAATTAAAAATAATAATCCTTTGTATTACGCCAAGCAATGTTCGCATTCGCAGCAATAAGACTAACACAATCAATAATTAATCTAGTTGCTAGCGTTGTTGGTTATATAACAAACTTTATTTATTAATTGTAATTTCAAATAATAATAATTAATTGTTTCGCTGTGAATACACCTTTAATCATAACCAGGGAATATTACGGATAAATTACTGAACACTAAATAACCTTTGTACAATTGTACAATGAGCTAAAAACGATTTTGAAAATATTCTACAAACATAACTGAATGTTCTTGGTGAAAAAGCGTGCAATCAGTAAGTATATACATTCATATGTGTTGTAACTTAATATTTAAGCTCGTAGGAGTATAAGAAATAAATAATATTTATTCATGTTTATGTATAATAAATGGTTAATAAACATAAACCACATTTTATATATGAGTATGATCTCAAGTTAAATTTGCGTAGGTTTACTGTATATATATATCGAACTAAAAACAACGAATGTTCACCATGTTACAACAAACACTGATTTCTTGTGGCCGCCTGCAGTATTGTTGCAGTTGGCAATTCGCAAACAGTGGTGTCATGTATCATGGGGGAATGGCATCGCTTCACGATCCTAAATTAATGGTCTCGGCTGCCGTTGATGGCCCCAACTAATTTGATAACGAAATTAACTGTTCGCCGATTCTGGTATTTACAACCAAGACCAGGTAATGCGGTTTGGTCAGGTGTTTGTTGCTGTCACATCGGTCGGATTGGTGGTTTATTGTGCAAGATTATCTTGACGTATTGTAGCGATGCGAATGTGTTACATGGGAAAATAGAAACAAACATTCGCTATTTTACTTAAATATATTTTTGTTGCTAAAATAGCCAATAGTACTGAATATCTTTATAAACTCAAATACAGAACAAAATTAAACGATAATTATTTTATATCGGTCATGTCAATCGCGATGTTATTTCGCTTAAAATTCGAAAACTTTTATCGTTTCTCTAAAATGAAACAAACAAAATCGAAAAATGAGATAGTATGCTTAAAAGTTATTAAAAAATTATTTAAGTCGAATTTCGCAGATTTTTTTTAGGAACATATTCTAGACATAACTATCAAAAAAAAAAAATAACTAAAGAAATAATTTACAGGTACGATTTTGTTGACCGGTACGCATTTGGCAACTCTGCTCTACACGACAGCCTTAAATTAAACATCCTCGCTAGTTCTATATATTAAATTATTAATTTAATTAACATAATAAACATTATATTAAACAGAATAAATACAAAAACGTATTTTTTGTTAGATAATTTATTTTAATTACCTGACATTATTTATGCCATTTAGAAAGATTCAATTCGAATATATTATGATTGTAAAAATTGAAAACAAATATTGTTTATTTTTTAATGTTTAATTCTAGGTAATACTATAAATAGGAGTGGAATATGTTATTTGTTAATTATAAATTAACTTATTATATTTATTTCAATGTGAATTATTATAATAGACAGACACAATAGCTATGGAATATTATATATAGCCTATTGTAAAATTGAATACAATTTTGTTAAATATATTTGAATTTATTATTTAAAGAAACCAATTTATATTCAAATTATAATATATTTAAATAAGTTTTTATAATTGAATCATAAGTATTGTCTTTTTAGAATAATATTTAAAATACACTGTTTATTTACTAGTATAGGTCAGGATATAGACAGCGCATAAATAATATCATTTATTATTGCAAATTTAGCTACTACGTAACTATATATAAATCGGCATTTCATTTTTTTTATAAATATCTACTAACCACGTAATTACTTTCTTATACGAAGTCTAAAAAATAACATTGTAATCAAGAAATGTTCAAACTCGAGATTTCCTAAATTACAATACATATTGATATTGTGACCAAGCAATCATAGGGTGAATTTAAAACAAAATAAAGAATTATTATAAATATACATAGATAGTGAAAGGAGAAGAAAGTGTAGTGAAGGCCAGTTTTTTTTTTTAAATGTTAATTCAAATATACATAAATATTATAATGATTTATATCTAATTGTTGTGTCATTCTTAAAGCAATACGTATGTAAATATTTTATATCAATTTTGACATCTATATCTTAAGTAATTCATATATATATTATATAACAGCTGTATTACTCATTTGAAAACAATATTACATAAATATATTTTAGGAAATTTTCATTAAATATACACATAGGACAGGCTATGGCCTTCAGCCATATAAGATATTTTGTGAGAATTTAACTCATACCGGCTGAATATAAGAAGTTATTGTGACCACAAAAAACACAGCTCGAATTTTAATGGAAATATCCGTTTTGACCGTTCCTGAATCCAATTTGATTATTTTCTCATTAACATCTGTATTTACCAGTTCAATTTTTTGTACATTTCAAAAAACATTTATCAGATTGTTTAATATTTTTTATTCAAGAACATTTTTGACGAATTTTTCATTATTATTATTATTTAAATCGATGTTTTATTTATTATGAGGATGTTATAGACACACCACTGAATGTTATATCTCCTGTATATACGTACGACGAGTTAAAACATGAAATTTAAATGTGTGTTTCTGATTAAGTCTGTAGATCTGTTAGGAGAATCTGTAAATACGTATTAATATAAAACTAGCAGGCCTATCAATATTTCGCACATTTTTCTTACAAAATTATATATTCAAATTCGCAAAATAAGGTTAAATTTATTTTAATATATTCATAAAAATCTTTTCACACGTCTGCATTAAAATTCAACAGACTCCTCGATTGTAAAATTGTACAATCACCTCGCTTGTTGGTTTTAGAAAATGATATGTCCATTATTACGTACAAATTTTTCTGAAAGAAAACATGACCAGTTGAAAAATTGAGAAATGAGCCTTACTAAGAATTAGGCATAAGTAGATTAGGTGCTAGATAATACATTGTTGTTCATATAATACAAATTGTTATTCAACATTTGAAACATGTTTATGCATTTGCATACCCAAAAGAAACACCGGAAGTTGTGAAATCGAACAACGCCGTTTTTTCTCTCTCTCTCCGTTTTTCCCTTCTTCTCGTGACTATGCATTTTTAACACAACCGTACATGACAACAACATCAAACAGATTAGAATCACAGCAGAGAAACGGACATCACATGGTGCAATTAAAAAATAAAGACATCACACTAGCTTGGTAGAACAATTCGAATGAGAAATATAATTTAGTAATTGATATGCAGTCAAGGAGAAAGATACAACGCAGAACGAGAAAGAAGGAAAACTATCTACGCACGCGATATGATCTCTGAAACAGGCAGGTCGAAGTTTTTTCTTGAATGGATCTTGCATTGACTCTAGTGGTGCAGCCAGTCTAACGGCTGATGTTATCAGCACGGGTAGTATTGTTAACCGATGAAACAAAAACAAGTATCATGAAAGAGATACAGCAGAAGAAACAAAGATAGAAACCGTTGGGGAGAAGCAGCAAAAAATACGATTGCGAGGACCTTGTTGTTTGGGTGTGGCGTGGCTCATCAATACTGCACCACACTAAATCGTTTCGATTGTTTTGATTAATTGTTTTCAAGAAACAATCGTGAAAACTGTGGCCTTACATTGAAAATTCAATTGTATGTTTGCATAACATCGGAGGTTAAATCTTGCAAAGAAAATTGGACAATTAGAAAATTTTACAAAAATATTTTATCTAAAATATCCCATTGTGAAAATTTTGAAAATGGATTCAGGGAACCTCAAAATAGATGTCTCTATCTCGGCATTTAGTTTATGGTGAATTGAGTATAAATGAAGTAATAAGTAGTATGTAAAAGTAAATTATTACAACAACACAGAAACAAGAACAAAAGAAATGAGAATGATTTAATTGATTGCGTGACGAGCGAATGAGTTTGTTATAGTTCGATGTAAATAAGGTTAATTTAGCAAACAGTGTGTATGTATATGATCGTACTAGTTGGTTAGTTAGTTAGGTAGCAAACAAATAATGAGTGTTTACAGTCATGCACTTTTCACGATTACCACAGGGAATACAATCAGGTTATAATAAATTTCAATGGCATATACTAACAGTAAAGCGCGCAAATATTAATATTTCACACGCATCCGAGGCATGATATCTCGTGGCGGTTAGATACGTACATGTTGTCAATTATTATTTCATTATTACACCGGTCACGGAGATTAATTCTTTCCTTCTAAAGTCAGTTTATCTCCTCATGTCAATTGCACATTTTATTAGGTTATCATCAATATTGACAGATAATCATATATTCTAAATAGAAGATGATTATAAGAGCAATTCAACAATTGTAGTAACTTGATTAAATTTTGAAATTTAAATTTTTGTTAGTATTAAGGGTGAGCTGTAAATGTTGTAGTGCTATTCCAGTTTAAATTGTGCTTTCAAAAAGGCTGGTACATCATGCGAATTGCAAGCCAACATAAACACACATCATATATACTCGAAAATAGTAATACTCAAAATGTGTATTTCCATTAAACTCGCAATTATACAGAGCTCATGAGCAAATGAATTATAATAGATTTAAAAAAATGTGTCTAGAAAAGGTAGATTAAATTTATATGGAAATGATGTCTTACATAAACGAGGATAATTTAATTCTGAGCAATAATCACATAAATACGTTCGATAATTAGATGATCTCATATAATTATAATTAACAACATAGTGTTTTCGTCGCAAATGAGGCAAATGAGTTGAAATAAATTCTAAAAATAATCATTTATGAACATCTTGAGGACACAAACAGCTGCTCCAGTCGATCCACATGACATTCAAATTCATTAGTATAGCCACCTTTGGAAACATCTAAATGTCGCTGGAAGAAACCATGAAATATTTAATTACACGGCTCAGATGGTGGCAGTGATAAAGTTGTGTATCGAGGCAATATTTACTTTGTGAGCGGAGTGAGAACGAACAGATTTGTGTGGGATTGTTATCAGCGCTGTGTGATCAGGTAAACATACATATGTATACTCTTGTTCCACACGGTCTCTCCTCGCAACCACCACTAGATGCGTAAATCTTAAAAATAGACGAGTCATGCTGATTTCACAGACACACGCGTGACTGAAGGAACTTGCAACAATTTAACCTCAACAACACCTCCTATCTGCGGCCTACCATCGCTACATTAGATCGCATCTTTATATACCACTAACTAACTAACTAGTAAATTATACTCCATGATATACATTGCTCTGTGTTTGCCAGCAATTAAACTGATAATTTATCCAGCGCTATTCACAACTTATCATTCTTACTTTATTTTACACATTTAAAATGGCAGAACATTGGTGATAACAAAATTAGGCAATTGTGTTGATAATTGCGTTCTTTAACACCTCTTACGATATAACAAGACAGATATATACGAATTTCTTTTTGTTGTCCTTTAGCAACAAAATTTTGCCACAAATAGCATTGCCAGCGAGTATTTCTAAATTTGCAACTTTAATAATATGCAATTGTTAGTATTTTAGCTGTTATAGATGTAGGGTAGGATCTAAAAGAATAGGTGTAGGTACAATGTAGATTCCTCGATCACCTTCAGGAGTATGTCGTAAACCTGTCTACTCCCCGTGAGGCTTGTTCACATCCTGCTCTGCTCAGTCCCGGTCCCGAACGCGGGCTTCCTGTGTGTCTCTGAGATCCCAGCGGGTATATCTGTTTTCATCAACACTGTGTGGGTGTGGATAGTGCACCAACCGACACCATCAGTATACACGTATCTACTGTGTACCTAACCACCAATTTCTCCATCATCGCTTCACTTCAAATATTCCGACATGTGTAAACCAGAATGTTTATTCTGGTAAAAAAATCGAATTCGTCGGATGCTTGCTTTTTCCAGGGATATAATGACAACTCCGTTTTTTATGAGGAGATTTTTTTGAAATCACTATATTCTTGTTTTTATGATTATCTATTTATATCCGGATATGTGTAACCATTACTGCATCATCGTAGCAATAACAAGTTTACTTACTTAATTTTTGAAATGACTATTTTATTAGGACCAAAAGAAACGTTTTGAAAACGTCTTAGATCCGCAACGTTCATTATTGAATAAATGGACCAATTTCGTCTCTGTGTGTGTCTGTCTGTGAACGCTCTACATCCAATACTGTTGGATATAATTCAAGATTTGTTTATTCTTAGAAAGAAAATCTCCAATTTTTGAGAATTATATTATAACCGGAAGTGCGTATTTACTCGTTTTTTTTTTTGCACAAAAAGGACGTGAGTTAAAGATATTAAAATATCTAGGAACTTTTCCTTGAATAGTTTTTCAAACCCCTCTGAGTACGATTATACTATTTTCTCGATAATGTCTGACTGTATATGTGTTTGTTTGTATGTGTGGTTGTGTATGTCGCGAAACATAAGAACTACTAAACCTAAGAAAATTTCGCATTTTGTATCTGAAGATAGCTATTTGATAGATAATCTATTTGAACTTATTTGTAGATTTTATGTAATAATCAAAATTATCTAATAGTAATAAACAGAAGGCCTATTGTTGAGTCATGCTCTTTTAGAATTATTTTTTGCACGTCGTAGAAATATACCTTCGTAGAAAAGAAATTAGTTCCAGTAATTATTTTTTCATTTTAATTGTTTAGCACATGTAAATTAATTCTTACATGGGTTAGCACTAGTGAGCGATATCAAATTACTGACTGGAAACTATTAAAATTTCATGGCAAAAAACTGACACCTTTAATAATATTTGTGCAAAAAAAAAAAAATGAGTTGAAATATTTATTATTATTATTTTTTGTATTAGTCAACGCAACATGTTTTCCGCGTGCATGATTCTGCTGAACAACTAAAAACGTATGTAATTGAATCATTTACAACAGGTATCAGATATACACTAACACCATGATAATTTTATTCAACAATTCCCCACACTAATACATTCTGAATAAGTGCTCTGTCACTCCGGAAACATGTGTCAATGTTTTTACGGCACTTGCTTCTTACAACAAAGTCGAACACAGATTTCATATGACGGTTGCTTGCTAATGTATTGTTGTCTACGGCCTACAATTAGTTTTCTAATATAGTATATAGTATGTGCTCATGTATGTAAGGATATAATTAACTGGCGTATTTACATTTTTAACTACAAAATTATAGACCTTTCAATCTGTTTGAATAATAAGATTTTGTTTGTATTAAAGTTCTTAATTAGTCATATTTGCATAATACATGTTGTTATTAACATTATATTATAATATGAAAATGAATTACAACTACAGACGTTTACTGAATATGAATACTAACATAGTTTTTACTTAATTTGATTATAATAATAATTAAAAAAATATACTGTTTACATTAAAATGAAGTTTTATTTTTCAAATAAAAAAGGTGGAGTGGCTTTCACTCGACTGAATGAACCAAAATCAATATGTATTGTAATTAGGATAACGTATATACAAAAGAATACATTTTCAAATGCGATTTTACAGTAAATAATGAGTTAATTGTTACTTCCAGTTTCATGATTTTACCAATAATTGTTTTGGTTCTAGAGCGTTCATACACACACACACACACACACACACACACATACATACACACAGATGTAATTCAGAAAATAGTCAGATTTGATTCAAGGAAGGTTACATCAAAATAAATTCTTTAAAATTTTGAGTTCGAAATTTGTCTTAATTACTTTCTTTTAGACTTCATCCAAAAAAGTAAAAATATCGATTAGTTATCGATGTCCAGGTGGAGCAATATTTAATTTAATTAAATGATACTAAATGAATTATAAATAATATTTGGATATAATAAATATGCATATAGTTTAAACTTTTAATATCAAATAGGAAGTTTATTCAGCAATGATTGATGACAAAGTCAACTTTTTTCTACACATATTCTTTGTTTTAAAATTCATTTGTTGTCGAACTGTTCGAACAAAATAAAAATAAAACAAAAATGTTTTTCAGCGTAGTGTAACTATGTTCCAGCGACAACAGTGACTAGGTAGCAGTAAATGGTCGAAGTGAAGTAGCGAGCAAAGGACGGCTAACCGGCAAAAGGCCAAATGAAATCATACACTTTATGCTCCGCTGTAACATTGAACACGTTGTGCCATGCCAGCGCCTGTGTTGTACCTAGTTGCTGTTGTTGCAAGCGACAGAAAAGTTCAGCGCACTACAACCATGCTACTGTTTTTAATTAAATTTGTAATTTTTGTTTGTTCGTTTTGTTTGTTCCTTTGAAGATGAATTATATGCAAAATTTATATCGCCGCCCCACTGCTCTGTGCCAGACACTACCTACTACAACTATGCTGCTGTTTGCTGCTATTTTCATACTTTCTTTTTGTCGTCCCTAGTAATATTCATGCGTTTTGTTCCATTGCATGTTGCAGAAAATTCTAACGGATTTTTTTAATAAAGAAAAATAGTCGGTGGAAATTTTCCGTTGTGGTTAATTTCATTATGCCAACGAACAAAAGTTTACACACATCCTTTACTTTTAATTACTTTATATTTATCTATTTGTGCATTAACATAGCTACTTCCGGTTGAGAATCATCTTATACTATGGCCATTTTCGAATTAAGCTTTTACAATTTTATATTTAAAACAAGAATAAACTTTCAGAACAGAAGATTATTTATACTGTCTTATTCGAATGTATATAAGGAAATATTGTATTCATGAACAATTTCGAACTCCAGATTATAACAGACATTCACGTTTCAACCACCTCTGAATCGAATCTAATTTCTGTGTGTGTGTGTGTGTGTGTGTTTAGCACCAAAAATCACAATATGGCCCATTCGCCTTTTGTGACGATTGGCCAATCTGTTCCTATTTGACTAGGCAGTAAACAATAATAATATACATTTTTCATATCCAAAGATTAGGTTTACCCTTCTTTATTTAGTGAATTTATAATGATCAAATAGCAAAATTTGCCATGTGTCTATGTTCAAATCTAAAAAGAGTTGGAAATTTATTGAAATGATTTATTTGTAATATATTGTATTTTGGGTTATTCTTTACTTTATTATTTCCAAATAGAATCGAAGATTTATCGTGTTATATAATCCATAAATTGTTATCGACACATCCTGTCAAAACTGCAAACAAACAGTTAAAGAATTCTAAATCGTTGTGCCTGTTGTTGTATTTAGAAACATCTCCCATAAATGCTGCAAAAGCAAACAACTATGCACACACACACACAACAAATAGTAGCGAGACAGAGAGAGAAAGTAATACATAAGTAAACCGCAATTGTTATTGTGTTAATCACATTTGTCCGTGTATATGCATGTGTGTTGGGGGGAGCACTTCCAGCGCCGCACAGATGCCGGGGTATTGTTGTCAATGTTGCGCGGACAAACAGCTAGAGCTAGCAGCACAATACTCAGCGGTCGGGTACGACATGGTGACCGGCTTGTTTGCCGTTCTCACTGCATTATAAACACTGTTTGCATACACGCATTATGCACCGGATCACCAGCGTATTTATTTGATGTGCATTCGCAGTTCCTTTATTGTCCGCCGTTATGATTAAAGCGCGCACTGTTGTCGCTCATTGTATGCCAGTGTACTCTAAGGATTATATATTTACGATGCCATTTTTATTTCGTTCTTTGGGGTCATTATGATAATGCTACATTTATAATGCAGGAGATTTTGATGGTTTTGATATAGGAAACTTCACAAATGCTGATTTGAAAGAAACATTTTGCACTCCACTGAAATTTAAAATGCCGTGTATCTTTCATATATTTAAAAGTTATAAGAAGAGCTATATAACTACGAAAATAAAATCGGTTGATTCCAAGAATGCTGTGCAGACACACAATCGTACATATTGTCCGACAAGTTAAAATTTTTCGTTATGAGTAATTGGTATCTCCTTGAAATTTTATTGCTTTTAAGGACATTTTTAGCTCGCCGTACGTAGTACCGAAGAGGCTAAAGCATTCGGTCGTGTGTCTGTAGCATTCTCGGATCAAAAAATTTCATTTAGAAAAAGTGTTCGTCTCGTCGCCCTGATTCCGAAAATGTATATAACTTATATACTTGGATGTTAGTCGTCGCTCGTAAGACCAAATTTGTGCCCTCTACTCCTCTGAAGGTACCGGAGCGATTCACTCCAAATTTGGTACACATATTATTTGGCATCCCATTTGAATCCGTTCGCAGTTTAAATCCAATCGCCCGTATACTTCCCGAGTTATAGGGCCCCAAAATTTGGACCCCCCCTTAATACTGCCCTTATAAAAATAATTGAAACACTTAAAAATTCTACTAAAAATTCTAAGATATTTTTTGTTTACAAGATTTTTTCATTTTGTTAACCCAAAGCCCGAAAAAAATTATTAAATATTATAATTTTGAATTTCAAAATTTGATTTTTTTTTTTTTTAATATAATCTTAAATTAAATGTAAGACTTTTTATATCTATAACATTTTTTCAATTAGTTAACCAAAAGGCCAAAATTATTAAAAACTGCTCGCATCGCATATATTACTTATAAGGCGAGCTGGACGCATAGGTGCGTTGTACCTAAGCTTGTTTATGCTAATTTCAATGAGTATTTATTTACATAGCTTAGCTCACTTTATAAATAACTGAGGTTAGTCTTTTATTCAAACGAAAAATATGTGGTTATTTCTTTGACGAAATATGACATGGACGCAGTTACACATTTAATATTTACAAAATTTTCTGAATAAGTTTGTTTTTGTATCTTTGAACAAACTATCATGAATTTCTCGTCCCAAGCGAGTTGCGTTAACAATTTTCGTAAAAGAATATCAACAGCAATCACATGGAAAACATTAGTTGGCCATCATTTTCTGTAAGCAAACAGACATACATACATACATACGTAGTATATACATGTTGAAGAGGGTTGAATGAGAAGGTCGCGTCTTTTCGACTTGTACGATATGAAATCATAACGAGTGCTCTGCAAATAGTGGCATCTAATTGAAATCTAGACTAGTTATTGACCGTGCACAAACACTCGGCCCTGTCGATCAATCGTTCGCGTCTCTTGCGTTTACCATTCACTTCACCAGCAGTCGCTCGCCACTCTGCACCGCACGTCACGTCGTCGCGTTCACCCGCACCCACAACAGTCATCGTAGAGTCATTTGAGACCCGTTCGCCCTGCCCTGTTTGCCTGTTTCATTTGTGTATCGTTATTGCACATTTTTATTTGTAGGGGTTACTTAAAATTATGTTGCGATATACGTTCATCAAATTTAGATATTTATAAATTCTACAATCAATATCTATTCAGAACAAGACATATCATCTTTGCACTCTACGGTTCAAATACATAGTTCATATTTCAAATAATTAAAATTATACTTTCACAGTTGGACATATCACTTCTGTGCTCTAAGAATCAAATTTTAATAAAATAAACATTGTTTGGCAGCAATATCCTTTTTATATCCATATATGTTGTCCACGGATCATCCTTATCTACTTAAGCCGAGCGGTGTAAAAAAAAAAAAAAAAACATTCAAGTCCGGGAGCCAAATCACTTCGAAATTAATTGAATACATCAAAAATTCATCTAATTTTTTTCTCGCCAAAGTCAATTCCATTATTTTCGCGGCAGAAATCCAGCACACATCATCACGTTTCTATATTCACACGGTTTATATCTGTGCTCGCAGCAGCTACCGTTAATCTCCTTTGTATGAGAGAGACAACGCGAGTGAGTAGGTATTGATGGAAAAACAGTGTTTGTTTTTCTTGTAACGTAACGTTACGTGGCGTTACCATCGGTCGAATCAATCATGGAAGCAAAGTGATCAGATTTGCGCGACATACGGATCCGCTGCCAGGTACACATGCTGTCGTTTGAGTGGTTTCCCATTTGCTGTTTGGTTGGTAGCTCTGGGGGAGCTCTGTAGTCACACAGTCAATTTTTACTGATTTATTTAGTTTCATACATTTATATACTTTGTTTGAGTTTGACAATTAAACTAATTTTAGGTAGGCGAAGAGGTCGTTAAGTCATGACTCATTTTTCTCCAATTAGCAATCACAAATTGGACTGTTTTAAAGCAAGCGATTCAAATTAAAATTAGTTATAAAAGACACAACGTTGCCATCTATGAAAATCTTAATAACCCTATATTTTTAATAAAAATATATTTTTATTAAAAATATAGGGTTATTAAGATTTTCGTATACGATTCAGTTTAGTAGAACTTTTTAATATTGACCGAGAGAAATTTAACCACGTTTTGGAACTCACAATGATTATGTTACTACGAATGAGACTGATTAAATTTGTCTAATACGAATCCCCATTTTTCGTGTCAGGATTATTTTCTTATATAAGAGCTGCTTTATATTACCCCGGAGGTGGAATTAATAATTTGAGTGTTGGCAGAAGAAAAATTCGCAAAGAAAGGCGCAGCATCATACAAAGGCAACGAGCAGATATTTAAATCACAGACACACAGTTAGGATAGGACAGATATATCGGACTCGCATGGTGGTGAGTGGGAATTGCTGCGGTGGTCCCTCCTTTTTATTGTTTGGCGATTTGGAAATTCAGGCGCAGTGCAGTGTTTATCAGTCGCAGAAGGATTTTAATTGCTCGGGCGGCAGTAGTACTTCTTTTCGCCGTCGTCGCGTATACGCAGAGCGTCGTCAACGACACCTCTAATATATTTAACCCGTTTATACTGCGTCTGGACACGTCACTAGCAGCCTTGGTCGTTTTTCACCAGGCGATTAGAGATTCGCGTTTGGTCAGAGACAGAGAATCATTCAGAAACATCCGCCGTATTTAATAAGATATATGGTGCAGAGTGTACCCGCTAATAAGCGTGATAATTAAATATGAATGAACATAGACAACAGCATTGCTGGCGTCAGAGCCGGCCTTAAGTATAACGCGGCCCAAAGAAAAAAAGAAAACAGTATTTAGCATTTTTAGACATACAGCGTAAAGGCTCACGTTTCTGCGTTGTACATTTTATCGTGTCTACATGTTACTAATAACACATCCTAATATAAATATTAAACAATCGATCCTTCTTATCTGTTTAATTGGAGAAAATTCATGATGTTATTTTTTTCCCCCAATGATAATACTATAATCTTCTTCTTTGAATGCTTCTATAATCGTGGGGCCTTCAGCTGTATTTTCTTTAGTCTAATGGTGAATCCGGCTCTGGCTGGCGTGCAACTGGAATGGCATGGCATGGCATAGACTAGAATGGAATGGAATATCCTTGTCTGCAGTTAATTGTGTATAAATATATACGCGCATTTGAGTTTTGTCCGCGCGCTTGTGAATGTTTTTGTTTTTTGCAGTTGTTTTAATTTGATGTATGATTTCATATTCAGCGATGCAGTGTGTTCAGTTTTGTATTTGTCACCGCGGACTTTTCATAAATTTAAATGAAAAATTCATTTTTATGCGACAACCGTGATAAATAAATGACCAGTTTTAAATGGGATGAACTGTGATTCCATTAAAACTTTTAGCCTGCACATTGCACAACGATGACTTTTTTATTTCCAACAAATTTAACAAAACAACTAGCCTTTGTTTATGTACAACCAACAACCCGGTACAAAATACATGCAATAAACAATCGTGTTGTGGAGTGCGGCCATACAAAATTCTATTTTTTTCAAAAACAAAATATATCGTATTACATAAATGTTATTCAAATATTGTTTTTCTTTTTTTAATATTTTTCTAAGCACATATTATTGTACCATAAACCTTCCATTACAACTTAAACACTACTAATTAAGAATATAAATATCTGAAAATATCGTCTTAGTGTGTTCCATACTGTCATTCAACAGATTTTTAATTTTCAAGTCCAAATTAAAATCCGTTTGACGAATACAGCTTAAACTGTGCAAATAAATGAATTTGCATTTTGCAGTTATCTAGACACAAAGAACAAGCGAGTATACGTACTATATCTGAACTTCAGTTACAGAAGTGAACAAAGACAAACTATAGATCATCTAAAAAGAATACACAGCTTACGATTCTATGAATAATGTTTGTCTAAAAGGCATTTGTTATTTGGAGAGACTTTCTGTTCGCGACGCCGTGGCGAATTCCATTTGACAAACGACGCCGCCACACCGACGCTTGTCGTACACATGTACTCGTGGTACATTCACAATTAATGACGTCTCTGTACAATGTGTACGTACATACATACGCTTGGATATGTGAATGTGACGTCACGTCCCCTTTGTCCTATCTTTGTTGTTTATATGCGTTATTGGTGGACAATATAATAGCTATTGATTCGGAACGATTACGAATACGGAGTCTCCGTGACACCGACAACATCCCGTCTGCATGTATTTATGTTTGGGACTATTTGCGCTGTTGCTTCGCTCTTCGTGCCGTGGCATGCAAATCATCTGGGACATGTCGGACCAAACCAACTGTTTTTACTGAACTCAAACACTAAAGCCAATACAAAATAATCATTCCATTATTTCTTCGCAGATACACATTAGCTGAGACGAAGTTGCTTTTCAGGCAAATTTTATTTATATTGAATAAATATTGTTTTATTTCATAGACACTTACGACACAACCAAAACATACATACAATAGATATTTTTCAGATCGCCTTAATGGAAACCTCCAACTCCTTGCTTGCGAATCAAAATTTAAAATAAAAAATATTGTTACTTTCTTTTACGGAGTAATAAGTAGGTATTGTAATCATGAAAAATTTCGAACTCGAGATTTCAACGGATATACATGTTTTGACCTTCCCTGAATCGAATGTGACTATTTTCGGCATGACGTCTGTCTGTCTGTGTGTGTGTCTGTGTGTGTGCCTGTGAACGCTCTAGAGCCAAAACTGTCGAACGAAAAATTATGAAACTTCAAACCTAAGCTTTGTATATGCCCTAGATGTGCACCTCCTATTTTTGAAAAGAATATTCAAACCGGAAGTGCATGTTTACTCTATGCATTTTTTGTTCTATCTCCAATATCACTAGAACGGCTACACTTACGACAAATATAGTTATATTCATAATGAAAGATATTAATATTTTGCACAACTTTTGTTTCAAACATTTCTTCAAAAAATGTACCAGTTGCGAGAAAAATGCTACGAAACATTATAAATATCTTCTTTACGTTGCCATGGATTCGCATGTAGCTTATAAAATCGGATCATCTGCTTTTTGTCAGGAAAACAAAAGACTCTATTAGATAAATGACATTTCAGAATATTTCAGTAGAGTATTTGTTAATTTGACAGCAGGTTTTGGATATATATATATATATATACATATACATATATTTTTATCTAGTGAAAACTGGGTAAAAGAAAGTTGAGTGCAGACCACTCCAGATATTTTTTAATTATTATAGGCTTTGGGTTGTCAATTTCAAACTAATGTTATTGATATAAAATGGATTACAATACTTGTAGTAAATTCTTTTATGGCATATTTTTAAATTCAAAATTATAATTGTTAATATTTTATTAATGCCTTTGGGTTAACAAAATGAAAAATTCTTAATGATATAAAATATCTTAGAATTATTAGAAATTGTGGATGCTTAAATTATATTTCTAAGAGCAGTATTAAGGGGGGCTCTAAAATTTGTTATTTGGATTAAGATCATACTATCATAGTCAATGCATCTTCGCTATGCAAGTTTTATTGAGACAGGAAATCGTAAAACTAATCTGACTTGTACATCGCGGTTTCGTTAAGTAGAAACGTATGTTTCACGCGTTATATGTAATTATATCATAAAATTATTTGCGATTTAATCATTTTCTTTTCTTCTTTGGTTTCTAAATTGTATATTGTTTAACATGTTTCTAAGAACAGGGCCAATTACATAACACAGTATAAATCACAATATTTGGTAATAAAGTTCATGTTGAAATGATAATTAGGGTAAGTTATAGAATATGATAAATCTCAACTATTATATGAAAGATATCTCATCAATACAGATATAAATTTGCCACAATCGTGACAGGCAGCTGCAACCCAAGCTTTGAAATTTGCTATATTGGCGGTATAGTCTTTTAAGTAAATTATTATTATTTTGTTGGCATATTATTATAATAAATGATAATATCAAAACAAATATAATCTAATAAATGAGAAAATAAAATAATTTTGTTTGAGATAAGTTCTGCAGTATTCTACGCTTATCTCTCTTGTACGTATAATCAAAGAATGTGTTACCACACATATTGTATCATGGCAATAGAAAAATTAATTTATAACACAATATAACTATTTGAATACTAAGTATAAGAAAATCGAATGAAGGGCACTCTAGATTTTTTTTATAAAGTCTAGCATAATTCTATATTGATCAACCCACGTACAAATTTGCACACAACATAAAAATGTCCACGGCTACATCACGTTCTCTGTGTTGATGAATAACTTGAGTAGGGCAAAGTACTAGTGGTGCATCAGCCCACCCACGCTCTCACATACCTAAATACCATTATAGTATTCATATTCATAGAATCATCGACAACTGATGCAGTTAGGTTACTATATGATTGACAGTTGTCTGACGCACGATATGATGGAATAGCGTTTGGTTAGGGGTTGGTAGCAGGGGGATCCGGCGCTGGTATGCGGGCGCACGAAGAGCCCGAGCTCAATAAACCCATCCGCCCTCCGGCCTATTGACTAACTTGCGGATGATGCTGATATTGAATTTTTCGCGGCGATATATACTCGGAGACATTCCGCTCACATTCCACATCATTCGATGAGGAATTGCTGTCAATCCTACGCTGGACCATTGTTCTTATTCTTCCTCTTGGTCGAACCACCAGCAATATTGCACGACTTGACTTGTCTTCTCTGCAAAGCGAGCATGCCAATGCCGAATTATTGGATTATTCCAGGATATATGAAGAGTACAACAAATATACAAATTTGTTTATTATTATATTAAACTAAATTGAGTTTCATGCGGTTAAATATAACGAAAATAATTATTATTCAATTACCGATGTGCTGGGTATATTTTTGTTCCAACGCCTTAGTATATTTATTATACCTGTGCACACTACGGATCAAATACGTGTATTAATATATTAAATAATGAACACAATAATTACTTTCTCGGTATAGAAGGCATTAGTGCTTGCACCTATGCTTGTTAAAATTATATCTGCATGACGAACAACTATGGTTCTCATGTATGTACATATGTTTTTTCATGTGTTTCATATAGAATCCAGTGACTTGCAAAAATGACATTCTCATACAGATAGTTGCATGTAGGTACGAGTAAGTATATCCATGGTACATGATCACAATCATATTGCGTGATGAAAGTTTACTATCCTCACTCAAGTTCAACCTACGTTACAATTGTATAGTTTACACTTCCTTTCATTTAATCATTTAATACATATAATAATATCAAGTAAAAGCTTCAATAGCGCAAGAATTCGCATAATTATATTCATATGACTTCCGTCTAGGCAAAATCCAAATTATGAAATACATCTCTGTATGTTATGTGAATTTATTAAGTACACTGGAATACTATTCTTATAGCGAGCAGAGTATATCAAGATACTTATACCTTTTCTTTACCACCGACCCTACACTGAGAAAAGGATTTACTTGAATCAATTTAGGCTAACTACTATTAAATAAATCCCATATTTGAATACAGCGAAATCAATGTAGAGTAATATTAAATAGATGCTATATTTGCAATCTCCAGATAAGGTTTATTTAATATTAATAGATCGTATTACTGTGGAATAAACTACATAAATGCACCATGTATTTACTGTTAATACATCTTACTATAGTAAAATACACTGTATTAAAGCACTATCTATTTACTATTAATACATCATATTTGTCTTAAATATGCGGTATAAGAAAATCATTTTGGGTTTTATTTATAGGAAATCAATAAAATATAATGCAGGTTATAAACATATATTTAATAAAAATACAAAAAAATATAGGACACTTCCAAATAATAACAATAACGTATGGACTTATAATTAACAAATAACTTAATTTAATCTAAATACAAAAATATATAAATATATGGTACATTCCCAAAAAAAAAAACAATAATGATTGGACCTATAATTAACAAATAACTTAAGATGTAATAATAGTTAACATTGCAGTATAATTTTGATTATTATAACATAATTTTGGGTAACACAATTTTTTTATTTAATTGTAGTAAATGTATATGAATCAATATACATAAATGAAGTTTCACATTAATTACCACAAAAATAGACAACTTTTAATTAATTTAACGCCGCCATTACTAATATTTATGATGCCAATATTTAAAATACTTACAAAATTGGGTCTATGTTCAGATAATATAATATTATTATATGACATAAATAGCTTTGACTAGTAGAATCCAGTATTCCACTTGTATTAAGAATTGAAACAATAGCTTTCCCAGTAATAGATTGTTCTAATTGTAGAAACATTTAATTTAAGAGTTTTATTAAATCTCTTGCATTTCAATTTTCTACTAATGTGGATATTGTGGAACGCATGCAAAAACGAATTTTGTTTAGAAGCCGAAGATGCATTTTACTCTAGAAGTGTAGTTGTGGGACTAGGTAAATCACATCATTGCCATTTGAGCTATATTCGTATCATCCAAATCCAATACAACGCCCTGTAAAAAAATTGAAAATTAATTTTAGTATATTTTGTTAAAATGACTACGAAAGAACGGGGATTTTCTTAATTTGGCTCATTTAGCCCCTGTCAATTTCAAGGGTAATTATTCCACAGTTAATTTCAAATGCATTACATTAGTTTATTGTTTCTAATGCATGGCAAACAAACGCACTTCACTTGTGCGTTCTTTCGATCTGAAATTAACCACAAAAGTAACGTCAGATATCGAGAATTATAGATTGACCCAAATGAAAACAATGCGTGTATTATTTCTTTTCTAAATTTGAATTCGATTCAATATTCAAAATACGAAATCGATCTACGACTCGATTCCTGATTCGCAGATAGATTCGAAAATCGAAGATCAACTTTTAAATAGATCGATCTTTTAAAATATCGATTCAGATTCGAACATCCCTAACATTAACAAATTGGCAACACTGATTATCATCCATGTGATCTTGAATACTTAAATTTATAATGTTTGTAAACGAAATACAACAATAAATGGGGTTATGTTGTTCTAACACGATTTTTTGTATATGCGCACGTAAAAACAGATTCAACCGGTTAAATTACACAGATATAGAACTAGTTACGGTATGTTTAACAAAGATTCATACTTACATCGACTATATCTGCCCTCGCACACTGCCTAATCATTTGATTTGCTGTCCAATAATAGCGATTGTAGCAAATCATAAGTAATTTCGTGCTCTGTAAATAATAATTAAATATGATGACGATCACACGCAATGAAATGACACAAAATATAGTTTACCTGTAAGTATTGGCGATAAATCTTCTAAATCCGCCTTGGACAACAACAACAACAACAAAAACAGCTGTGTTACAATCTCCGCCATTGCTATACTGTGCCCTTACACAAGAAATCGCAAAGACAGTCACACAAAAGAAATAACTTAAGCTAATTCCACATGGTACCTCATTTCCGTAAAATCGTTTGAAATTCGAACAAAGAACAGCCAATCAAAATTACAAATTAATTGTAAGCTTGTTCTGTGAAACAATAATCTTGCGAGCAATACACAGCCTATCAAGACATGTGTATAACGGCGATAATGTCGAACGTTTTTTCGGCGACAACGTGCCATGTGGAATTAGCTATACAGAGGCATTCATGTGAACTGTGCATAAAATAAATATCTATTTAATATTAATAGATTCGATTTTAGTTTATTATACATGTATTACATATAAATGCAATATTTAAAAAATAAATTAATACACAAATCTATTACTATTAAATAAATTAACTTTATAATGAAGAAAGAAACTTCAAATAAATGTTGTATTTTTAATAAATAGACTGGTTCATTAATAATTAAGAAATTTATTAATTTTAAAGAAAATTTTCTTGGCATTAGTAAATTTTTCAAAGAAATGCTCAAATAAAGACTTATTAACTATAAAGACAAGTATTTTTCTCAGTGTACATATTTAGACTTCATTCTTATAATGATATTTAAGGAGATTGATACTAGATGTCAGGTTGTACCAAATTATGTTTGTCCTATAGAGTGCAGTATTCGTGCGCTACAGCTATAGTTGTAATGAATGCGAAACACTGGAATTCGTATTCAGAGCATAAAGTACATAATAAAAAGCCCGAAAATAAATTCACTGTGTGTCAAATTTGCGCGAGTGTATTAATATAAACAGGCCGGTTGAGTTTTGGAGCACGATTGTATATTAGACGCTGGGGTGGTCGGCGAGCTAGGGGGCGGCGGTTCTGCCCCCAGGGAGCGGTGCACCGAAGAGACGGAGAACGGCGCTCGCTCGCTCGCTCGCTCGGCAGAGTTAAATTAATGGCCAACCGGCAACGGCTAATGTAAAATGGTTACAAAAGAGATGGAGTGTGCTATTACACAAAACTGACTTGCGAAAATGAACACGGCTCACATTGCAGCTTGCACTACCGCCCACCACTACCGCCAGCCACCGTCGACGTACTCCGCCCAAACGCTTTTGTGTTTTGAATAACGCACAAAAGTGCGGGATATATATGGTCAATCTAAATTACATCATGAACTTTCAAACTCAAAAATGGAGCCATTTATTTTACACTGTTTGGTCATTTCACACATTCCATTACTCGTTAGAAAAAATACTATTCACATTTATATATATAGATGGAAACATGAAATAATTATTCATTGTTTAATATAGTCAGCCATAATAAAGTCAGCTACCCTATTTTATATGAAAAATAAATGATTTAATGTGCTTATTATGTATTTCAAACACTCAGCGACTTATTATATTATTTATGTTTGATGTGGCACAGCATATATTCCAGTGTCAATCAGTTGTGACTATTATTAATTCAACTAATTTGAAATATAATATTCCATTATCTATGATTAAAATAATACAATCAGCTTCAACATGTTTATAAATAAAATATGGAAAAGTACTTACACTGACAAAATATTAATTTGATCTAGCCACCTAAATGATAGACACGTCATAAACACAATGCACACATTTAATATTAATATTGTTATATGGTGATTTGAGAGAGAGAGCCTCTGTCCAACACGGGCGGGGGGTTGGTGGCGGGGTGGGCAAGGGATGGTTCTGCAAAGCACAGATAAACCATACAGTGACGCGTGTCGAACGGGTGTACTCTTCACGTTATCAGCATTCAGCCAGCAGCCGATGACTTTATTAATACCGTATGTATATTAAATTATTATCATACTCCCCGTATGTCTTTTTCGGCAAACATTGGATCACGTCAGCCGCGCTCATCAACTCAAATAAACTACCTAATATTAAATTCTATATAAATGCGCGCTGATACGTATTTTGAGTGTCACTAATAAATATTAGGTTTATTAAATTACCTGCTATATAAAAGGCACTTGAACATGTCATCAGTTATACTATAAGTATTTATTTATGTTTTATGTAAATAAGTTTATTTATTTTGTGTATTCAGATAATGGAAATATTTGACTCTATGTATGAACTAACTAAAAATAGCACTTTTCTATTCATTCCATTTATATTTATATAAATTCAAGCTATTGTTTGTTAATTTGTGATATGTATTGTTTGATTTCTAATATAATGCCTCACAATAGAACTATTATATGTAGAATATAGCCCTTTAAATTCAATATAGTCCATCCTGTCTAAGAAGAACCTTACATTGTGATGACGTCACTCATAATTTTAACTAAATAGTATAGAGATCATGGAAAATAAAATGCTAGTTTATAATTCATTTAGTTTATTTTATATTACACAAATTTATTTTAACTATTTTCGACGTCAGGTGTGTGTGTGTGTGTGTGTTATTATTAAGTGCAGATAAGTGTAAGATAAATTTGCGAAACCCGAAAAGATTTTAGTGTCTTCGTTTTTATCTAAGATTAGATTTTGGAAGAATTTCACTGTGGGTTTCTGGAATTGGTGTAGCAGGTTTAGTAGATTTTCTGTTCCACACAACATAATTCTCAATTTGTTTATTATATAAATTACGAGAAGTTTATTGGTACAAAATGAAGACACGAGTGGAGCACATGTAACAAACTTAATGTGTTAGTGGCTGGCATTAGCACAGTTAGAGCCCCCGCGTGCTTGCTTCGTCGTTGCCTGCTTGTCCTTATGTTACGAGATTATTGTGTATGAACAACTGTTCGGTGCCAACGGTGGTAGCGCCGCGTCCCGGAGGACACATTCTTCAACGTGCTCTTCCCTCTACGCACACACGTCTTCTACTATACGCGCACATTTATGAAAATTCAAATTGAATCTGTTAAATTATTATTCCGTTTAGAAAGGACACACATTTTTTGAAATTTTAGTAAGAACTACTTGATATACTGCTCTTAGGTCGAATGTAATATTTCTTATAAAAATGTAGCTATACTATGTTTAATAGCAAAGATACATTAAACAAGTATAAATGTAGATACCAATGTTTTCTGCGCGTCGTTTTCCGAGCTTTTAATCAATGAAAAATGATATCTGTGGCTTGGTGCTAAAAGTGCCAATGTCAATTTTAGCGATATTAAGTTACATGTACTATTCGCTTCAGCTATTCTTGTTCTTCCTGAAGCATGAACTGCTTATGTCTAAATGTCTATTGTTCAAACATGATAGTTGAGGAAAAGTTAATACAAAAGGTGACCCAGTGCATTGTAATAAAATGAAATGGCTTCGATGCAATCCAAAAAAGTAAAAAATATCTAGATTTAACGATTTTTACTTAGTTAAAATGCAACAATTGTAAGATATGTAAAGACAAACATCTAATACCCTCTTTCAAGCAAAACTATAATTTTGTTCGATACGTTCTTAGAATTGGAGTATCGACATAATCACATTTCTGGTAGACGCATATGTCAAATTTGTAACTAGGAGTTGTGGATTAAAAAGTATTGTGTCTGAAATATAATACTCGAGTATTTCATGAAATATAATGTAACGTAAGGAAGGACTTAGTATATTCATTTTAAAATCAGTAATAATAAAGTTTAGAGTCGGGCGTCTGGCGTAAGCCGATCATAATAATCCCCGAGTCTATCCTGCGACCACCCGCGTAATACAGTAACCTCCTCGTGGTGCAGCGGAGCCTAGGTGAGCGCGGGTGCTATAGCATCAGCTATGGTAATTTATACAAATCACAAATCATAATCCGTTAATAATAATACTTCGTGGGAATAATGCAGACCAGTTCGTAGCTAGCTCCATATACTACGTATCTACGATCATCCAAAGTAGCGTGAAAGTGAACTACACTAGCAACAGCAAAGAGAACAATAGGGAAACGACGTGTATGTTGCTTACTACTCTAATACTACACCTACATTGTATCTTACTGTACGTGTATGGCTGCTGAAGCGTTCCTTGAAATACGTTGCGTTAACGAGTTGTACACGTGTGAAGCATATATACCAGACCTACTCTAAATGTAACATGCGTTAATACCTTCTACACAACCACCCTATCGCCCGCCGTCACCGATGTCTTCACATCTTTTGAAGCCCTATGCTGTTTCACTTCAAATTGTGGTGTTTCTTGGAGAGACATATGCTGTGTGACGTATCCATACTATCTGCAGCTTGAGGTGTATACAAAGTGGTCAAGAAACACAATGATGATATATTTACAACATTGTCATTAAGGCATTAAGCATGTGATAACAAGATCTCCGAATATTCCTTTTCACGGGAGTATTATCTATATCTATAAGTATTTCTTTCTTTGATGAAGTCTAAGAGGAAATAATGTAATCATTAAAACTTTCGAACCCGAGTTTTTAATGAAAATACATTATTTTACCATTATTGAAATGAATCGGAGTATTTTCGAGATGTAGACCCTGTGTGTGTATCAATGAACGCTCTAGAGCCTTGAATGTGCACCTCCTACTTTTGAAAATAATATCTTAATTGGAAATAATGGTTTAGTTTTGCTACTATTGCATATCCCGGAAATAACACGATCTATAGAAAAATATGTTTTGGTAAAAGTTGAAAATATTGAAATTTCTAGCAACATTTGTTTCAAAAATGACTATTTACTGAAAAATAACATTTGAAAATGGTTATTTTATATTTAAGGCATAGTTACGTTTACGTTTACGTTTTCCTAGTTGCAAAACATATTGTTTCATGGTTATTGTAGAGTGGTTCTAAAATAAAATATAGCAATATTATAAATACAATAAAATAATATGCAATGAAACTACTAATATTTATTAATACTAATATTTTCTGATTGTTGATTGTAAGATAGAATAGATTTATCCACGTATAATTTATTCGCTTACAAATAATGTATACAGACTATTTTCGGGCAGGTATAAACTCTTGCAACAAAAATACGGTGGAATAGAAATTAGCATATATGTTCTCGTAGTCGTCGCGTATGAGCGTAAGTGCGTCGTCATTTCAACGGTGAGATGATTTAGTTTCTATGGAAACAAGAAACGCAAGCTGCGAATTTTAGGGAAAGACAATAGCAACGAGGGGAAAGAACACAGGGAGGAAAAAAGAGTCTCGTTTTACGAGTCATATATATGCGAACTGATCTTATTTGAAATTTATTCGTTTTTTGGTTAAAAATGAGCGTAAAAGGTGGTGGCGATGGAATGAGTCGGAGTGGTTCAAGTCTCGAGTGGTCCGGGAAACCGAGAATGGCAGGGAAAGGCTAATCTCGAGCCGCAATCCATCTTGATTACACATGGGACACACAGACCCAGCTCACACACACACACACACACACACTGTTCACTCAAGAAGAGTGAACACACAGACGGAGAACGAATGAAACGAATATAACAATTGAATGATAGTACAAGTACCCGCGCGTCACTGTGCGGCAGTGGCGCCGCTCTAGCGGACATCCACTGTGATGCCCGCCAACAGTTAAATTATTTAAGTATGTGGATTGACTGTGACACGGCTCGTCCAAGGGCAAAAAAAGCTGTACATTGATGAGGCTGCCGGCGCCGCTGACTGGATCCAGTTTATTGCTTATAGCGTTACATTAACATAGGAGACCTGAGCATTGGAGCGTTCTCTTCAAATAAACTTGATTTCACAATGGATTTTTTCCTTTCTCGTTTGAAACCTGTGATATCTTTAAACATTCATTTTTAGAAGGATCGAATTATACGCATTATATGAAATTTCCAACTATATTAATAATATAAAGTAGTATAAATGAAAGAATCAAAATTATTAAACACGAATATAATAAATACTAGGTTAACCCGTGGGCACCATGTGCCCGTATCATGTAGAGATATCTTCATCAATATAATAATAATGTAAATTTTAATAAGCTTTAACAACGATTATTATGAAACAATTTTGAAAGCTTGTGGACCAAATTATTCTTCTACCACACTGAAATTAACCGTGCACTTGTTCAATTCTCTCAATTCTGTAATTATTGTCAAGAAGTTTATAATAATATTTTTTATCTCTTCGAAAATTATCGATTATAAATAAACATATATAAAATTTAGGTACCTACTGCTTTTATTTTTGAAACTAAATGTTTTCATAAACAATATATTTATTTTGTCGATAAATATCGTAGCAGTTGTTAGTAGACAGGATTTTGAATTTTAGAAACCATATATAAGTAAAGCGTCCTACACATACATGCACATACATGTAGGTGTTTGCATACAAACATACATTATTTTTTCTACTTCCTAAAGAAAATATGAGTGGTTATAAAAATGTTGACTGTTTTGTGAATTAATGGTTTTGAAAACCATACAAATCAATGAATATATGATACTTCAACAGCAGTGAATGCTTTTTATGGTGGCAAGACCCATATTGTCTTGAATTGAATAAATATTGAAAGTTTGTTCTATGCCAGAGGATGGAAGCAAGGTGCAAATTGAACGTGGAATCAACAATAGCGCCGTATCTCACATAAGCTGAACATGGACGGTTGGGAGCACGGGTTCGCGGTCGGAGCTGCTAGGATAAACATTTTTATCAACTACTTTGTATTCATAGGTTACTCGTGATGTCATAATTCTGCTCGACACGCTTGCTCAATCGATACACCCCTCGGCCGTGGTGGCAGCACAGTAGCGAATACCCGTACCCGCCTTATCAGGAAATGAACACTTCGACACGCGGGGATGTCCCGGACTTTAATTAACTCGACTCGCGCGTATTGTGTCAATATTTCCCCGCGACTCGAGAGGGCGTAGCGAGCGATGTAATTGCCTCACGTCTGTGTCTGCGAACCGGAACAACGTTTGCTGCTCCTAGCTCCTGTTCTTTGATGTGTATTCCTCTTTCCATCATACTTCACCCCCCCCCCCCCCCGCACACCCCGCCAGCGCTGCAGGGCCGCCATCTTGTGTACATACGCCGCATGAAACTTACATGAGCTACACCCGGGACACGACAATGTCCTCGTGATGACGCCCGTCGTGCTCCGCCCTTGCTTGTATACACATGGACACACAAAGTACACACACGTATAGGAGACATGTTGAGACCAGCGCGAACGACATACTACAGGCAACACGCCACACTCCCTATCATTATCTGCACCTGCTCTGTTTGTATGCACCTCTCTCATATACGAGTATGTGTCTGTGTTGGTAGCGGTCATATCCGAAGAACAAAGAGCGCCGGCTCAACATGATGATGATAGGTACCGCACGCAAATAGTGCACATTCGTAATCAAACAACGAACTCGCACCCCGTATAACAACAAAACGTGCTCGTTCTACCATCAAATAAAACGGCAAAGGGTTCCTGCCGTTGCTATAGTGCAGGACCAGACTAAACATATCACTATCATTGTTTATCTTGACTAGTTTACTAGCGTCAATTAGCAAGAACAGTATTTACATTCATAATTATTTCTATGAAAGGATTATCACGTGCCGGCACATTGAACAATATCCCAGTAAAAGATAACGAAAATATTGTAAACATCAATTCCACAAACATAATTATCATCGATGGCTACTGGACTGTTCTGTAATATTCGAGAATGTTTATTTAAATAAATTTGCAGCCCATATATATGTAGGTCCTAATTCGCACGTAAAGAAATAAATGCATAACTTTATTTATTAGGACATTTTTAAAATGTATTACGTGGACTGACAAGAAGTGTCATCACACAAACATGGTAGTGTCTATTTGGGGCGAATTATGTTTGAATGTTCACAATAATAACTATTTAACGATAGCTGAAGTAAACGCCAGTGTTGCAAAATTAAGTAAAATTTGCCGAACGACAATGAATTACAATATATTTTAAGTATCTTGGTATTATGGTTTGTGTCATATCTGGAATAATTGTTTTATGGCAAATTAGAATTTTACAATATATTTTACCAAATTTTGTTGAAGTAGGCTAACATTCGTTTGCTTTATTAGTACGCACATATGAATATATTCTTAAATAATAAAGAAAGTAGGTGGTGTGCTACCGTGCAACATCCGTCACCGGACCACCAGGTAGCCAAGAATAAAATTATACTAAATCGTGTGTCCGTCCCAGCAACGTATTCATGGCAAGGATATATGGGAATCCGTGCGGTAGATATGAGCACCGAACCATTGTGTACGGATTAGTGATGTGGCTACCAGTCTTATGGCTGGTTAACACGGGTTATTTATTTATTCATGGATTTTTATCCGAGATGACTGTGGATTTCCGATAACGCTACTCTAATACCTATACTATATTATAGATACACATACACATTCACTGACTCACACTAAACTCTTTTCCCCGATATTTATACAGACCTTGCTCAATAATATAATCACTTCTCCTGGGTATGTGACTAAAACTATTTGGATTTTCAATTATAATTATATTTTTCAAACTGTGAACCTAAAGGCTATATTAATTAAAAACAATTATGGGAAAGGGAAGTTCGCTGCTCTGATTGTATATATTACTTATAAGGCGAGTTGAAAACATAGGTGCATGTTACTAAGCTTTTTTATATACCAAGACTAGTTTTCGAATAAATTATAATAATAATATTTGTCTTTCACTGCAAATGTATCAGGAAACAAAGTATAGTGTAAAAGCATATGAATGCGTTTGTCTTCCTTGTCCAGTTGATCTCGTTAATTGACGTGTGCACCGGGTTTGCTTAGTTTGATATCTGTGCCGTAGCTCCTATAGTGTTGGTGTCTGCACTATGTACGTACGAATGTATGCAACGTTGTGTTCTCTGGGTGTTTGTCTGAACAGGAAACAACATATATACATTTATTTATTAGCTAAAGTGTAAGGTGGAAACTGCCACATAAATAATGCGTCCTTACAACGGACTCTCGTTTATGCAACCTGTCACACAGCATTAGATATTATTTATTGCCGTGAGAATACAGAAAAATATATAATATGTCTAATTAGAATTTCTATTCAATTGTGGTGGGTATTAAAATGTTGCTGTATTGCGTGCAAATTAAACGATATCCTGTGCTTTAGATTATTCCTGAATAATTTTACTATTGCTACATGCACCTATTAATCATATAAAAACATCAAATTTCTTATTAATCGCAACAACTTGATCAACAAAAATATTTTTTGGTGTCTTTGATAGTTAATCAGTTTCACGATTTTACGTTCTTCTACGTTTTGTATCACAGAACAATGAACAATCACCGCCAATATCCCTTACACATGTATAGAAAGAAGCCCTAGTTATTGAATTTATAAATATTGGAAAATATTAATTTTTACAAATTGTGGCATAAATTACTATTATAGTTATTTAGTATTTCTTTTATAAAATAAATTAAATAATTGGTTTGATGTTTCCTAATCGTAAATTATGATTGTTCCAATTCTTGAGTAATATAAAACAGATTATGACACAAAAATAGTATTATGCTTTCAAAACTTTTTTTTTCTTCTAATTAATAAATACTATGCTGTCAAGATTAAATATCGGTTAATTGTATAGTAGGCATTAAGCATTGGTGCTTGCCTCAGATAAAATTGTTATGTTACCTGCATAATACCATTTTATGTATTAAAATATTAATATGTATATTAAATGTTTTATCGTTTCTTTAAGTGAATTACTATTTTAAAAATTATTTGCAAAATGTTTAGGCAATTAATTTAAACGTGCACAATATTTTCTAGTAGTGCAACATACGTTTCACATGTATAAAATAGATCAAGTAGATGGTAAGTGTAAAACAACAACAACCATAAAACAGCCAATAACGTCTGGTTACAGTGTGGTTGTCGTAAACACCGTTCACGTTTAAAACAGGGCGCGTAACATTTAATGATCTGTCTCAACTGGTCTTCGAACGAACGAAGCTTGTTGGTGCTGTTGAAAACGAACCGCGTGCTGGCAACACTATCATAATATATCCAGCAGTTGGAACACACTCACACTGGAACCAGCAATAATGAAAGAAAATGTGCTAAACAAGGATGGATACGAAAACACATTTGGACACAGTAAAGCTTAGTTGACATCATACATTTCTTGCAATTTACGGTTTAGGTTTGCCAATATTATTAACCATGAAAACCTACTCAAAATGCAACATAACCTTAAATGGATTTTCATATATACATAATATTCTGACATTCATATACGTTTTATACATTTCCCAGTATATGATACAAGTAAGAAAGTAGATGCTTAAGTGAAATGAAATGTAGTGCAGTGTCAGTCGTGCTCGCAACACATCAGCTGTAACAGTGGTATTGGGGCATCGAGTGATAGGCTCGCCTTATTTAGTAACTGATAGTGATAATGCTTCCGCCATTAGTCAGTAGAGTAGAGTGGCTGGTGGCGCTAACGAGGGTAACTGATCTGCCGATACAGATGTGTGTTTGGTCTGCTTGTGGATAGAGAGGTTTAAATTAGGGATACTATGGCAGCCAGTTAGGCTCTAATGTGACTTGAATGTCGAGTTAAAGGTCCGATCGTGAATGACACGGATACACTCCACCGGAAATTGAATTTCTGCACGACGGTAGGACCTCGTTATTATTGCTACCTATTGTATTGTACTACTCCATTCGGCATTCACACCCTTTTCAATGTGAATCTTATCTGTTTTAGTCATTATCTATACACATTCAATTATAATGTTATACTAAAAATTAATAAATCTACAGTTTCCTTCAATGAACATTCTTGTATAAATGTGTATTAATATTATGTGGTATATTTAAATAAATATTTCAATAAGAATCATATAATATTAATGTACTTCTGTTTTAAAATTTTACCTTTTAACAATTTAATAAACGTTATAACCATGGTTACAATATGTTTGATGGATACATTCCCGAAAACTAATAACATAAGAAATTTCTAGGACATTTTTTGGAGAAGATATCCAGGGAATTACTTGGGAATTTATAAATGAAAAGTTTTCTTATATTTTCTTTTTTAAATGTGTTCCAATTAAACTCTCATAATATATAGCTGTTCATTTGGAGGTAAGAGTGTTAAGAGCCAGTGAAGTAAGTGTACCATGGAATAAAGTATAGTTAGCTACTCTCAATAACCTCAAGATAAAGATATATGCCGCAGAAAATTTGCAGACTGTTATAATAAATCATAATTTAAAATATAATTTATCGCGAACAAACTCCCACAGTGTTCAACTTTGTAATTTAAACAGTGGAGTATGAATACGGCAAAAGTAAAAAAAGAAATGAGTGTGCTAGGAATAATTCATGGTGATGTAAAGAGTATCAGAGGTGAGAATCAATTCAAATTTGATGTATGTAGCTTGGCAACCGGTCTTAAGTATAATAAACTAGAGCCAGAAGTGTTTGTTAAACCTCCTGCGCGCGACAACGAATGACAAAACCAACTGTACATTGCATTGCATTGTTATGTAAAAAATAAGCCTTGTGTTGTGTTGGTGTACGTATACGTATGTATGTGACGTGACGCATGTGTGACTAACAGGTGTAGGGTGTAGGTGTCTCCACATCATTAACATTACAAACGCAGTTCTGTCGGATAATGGACAGTCTTTTTACCCTTACCGGGGGATTAAGTCAACATCAGCTTCAGCTTCAGCTAGGTGGGATTGTGTTACAAGTGAAATTACCTCTTGGTCTCAGATAGATGTCTGTCTCTCTGATTATTTTTCGTTGTTTGTTTGTTTGTATGTACATACTAGCTCCGTGTCGGTTTTGTTACACTGACATTTACTTCAAGGGCAAGGTTTACAAATTCTTTCTAAGGGATTACCAGCCAGGTAAGAGGTTGACATGAAAGTTTCCTCGGTTAAAATTGACACCAAATGAGTTCGTTTGACATTATTTACATCCATTACTTTTAAGTTACTAAGCTGCTTTGTCGGCAAGAATATATAATAGAAAATTGATAAAAAATGTATAAATGCCTTACTCCGGTTTCTGTAGCAATAATGCATTCAAATTACTACACGAAAATTATTACAAACAAAATAATATCTCCTCATTGCCAAGTAATATGTGAATAAATTGAGAAATATTCATGGTACAGTAATGATGAAAAGTAAAATCCTATTTGGCAACGTCAGAAAACGCATAAGTGTCCATCCAAGTGCGAAAAAGGTAGGCTGAAGCATATTGAGGCGAGTGGTTAGTTGCACATTGTATATTTGTGACGCGTGAAATCCGCCGGAACCCTATTGTACATCGGTACAATATTGTCGACTTTTTGATCCGATTTGTCATATAGGTCTGTGGGTGGGTCAACCAAGCACTGATCCTATTTCTCTATCACATAACAGTCGACCAAACCTCCGAACCAGTGCGCAACTGTTGTAAGATATTGAGGGTGCACCTGGTCCGTTGTAAAGTGGCCAATATAATCCTCTTTTCGCTGCAACTTTCACAGATATAATGACGAAAATAACACATGTGACAGCGTTCGAGGGGTTACGTTCGCTGTCATCGTGAACACAATCAGAAACTGGAAAAGACGACTGCCTACCAACTAATCGCATTAGCTATTATTGTTCGGTTTGGTTGTTGATCATTTTACAAAAACTTACCCATGATGTACTGCTTACGCGAAATCTACATCGGTATAACATGCGTTATAATATTTGCATTAAGTAAATTTTAAGAAGTGTCCCAACGAAACCTTTGAAATTTCAAGAATTACGTGTTAGGTAAAATTACACAAACGTTTAGTTTAAAAGCTGTTGACTATTTTCCAAAATAATTGCAATATATATATTTTTTTTTTAATTCAGCAATAAATCTGCAATTGTCAAAAATTAGTGGACATTGCAACAATGTATATTTTGATTTTAAATTTCAAGACATAGCATGTTATTCCCCTGTTATTATTATCAATGAATTTTGTAAATTTTCCTAATCTCGTTTACCTGTCAACTCTCTTTACCTGTATTCATTTGTATAACAAATATTTAATCTTGTTTGGCTAAAATTTGTCCATACTAGATTTGTTTTGTTAAAACATGTCTGGGAAGAGGATTTACACCCATTGCTCACCGGAAAGCTGACAGGGGGATGTTGTTGTAGGTGTGGCAGTTGTGAAGGAATGGGAAATGAATTTTTACACGAGAAAATAACTCATATACGGGTATACCCGATGCGGTGCTATTATAGGGATGTTTTAATGTTGTATTAACAATGTCGTTGGAATATTTATCATCGTTTCGGTGTGTTAATTATTAATTGCGTTTAAATGGATGATATATCACATCATTTAAATAACTCGAGTTCATAAATAATATTTTTGATGTTTTACCTTACTAATTGATAATACATTAATTATAGACTTTACTGGAACAGTTGCTTCTTGTTATTTTAATTCCATTCGGAATTATGTCACTATTATTTAAATATTTTAATTAAAATAGATAAGTTTTTTTTAGTGTGCTTTCACTGGAATTTTTGGAATTTCCATGTTACGAATTAATGAATCACAAGCATAGGTGCAGGCATAAATACCTTCAGCCCGCAATACAAATAGTTTATAATCAAAGAAAACACAATTAAGAATATAATTTATAAATCTATGAATTTTTTTTTTCTTATACGAATGTTAAAGGGAGTATATATATATATATATATATATATATATATATATATATATATATATATGTATATATATATATATATATATATATATATATATATATGTGTGTGTGTGTATTTCTGTGTGTGTGAACGCTATCTAGACAAAACTGTTGAAGGTTATATTATGAAACATTAAATTTTACACTTGTATATGGTGCACCTCCTATTTTTGAAAACTTTATTATAGACGCAAATTACGTTTATAAAATCTCGAAAACAGCATGACTTAAAGAAATAGGGATTTACAAAAAAGTTGTGGATGTAAAATTTTCTAGCAACTTTTGTTTAATAAGTTACCACACATACAAATATTGTTTCGCGGTAATCTGGCATTTAAAACAAAATATAGCAATATATTAAAAACATAGGGGGAAAAAAATGTTAGATAATAATCTATTTGTGTTATAAATAGGAAATTCAGTTAAATACACTAAATGAGAATGAGCAAATAGCAAAATGCTTAATTGGTTAATGCTACGTCTTTTTGGATCATTGTTGTACACGTTAACGCTGGCAGAAAAGTCAGCAAAATGATTAACAACTCAGCCATAGGCCATTTTGGTATATCACCGTTTAGTAAAAGTTTAAAATCCGTAATATTTATTCGGAGCCTATAACAACGAGAGGATGTCGCATGCATAATCCCGGTGCTTTCAATAAATAACAAAATCTTCAATGAAAACGTATGAAACAGACATGGAATTGGGAACAGTCGCGTGTGATTAAGTGCTGTACGGTGTCCCGCGGAGTGTGGCTCCAAACTAAGCAGTAAGCACATTATCACAGATGTCCGGGGCTGCATTCAACCCGGGATGCGAGGCGATCCGGATACCGAGACTGTGGAGCGGCCGAGGTGATGTATGGACCAGGTGTGAGCCTCGAGCTCGGATCGTCCGTCCGTGTGTTTACAGTAATGAAGTCAGCACGCCTAAAACCTGACACATTCTGGCCACCCGCAACCAAAAACACGCATAGAAATCATGATTTATTACATTCGAAGAACTCGCTCATATACGGTCTCGCACAAACATACATAGGTATACTTACACTTGAGAATTTTACTGGACGGATGCAGTGCCGTCTTAAGAGACATTCCGTAGGCTCCTGACCTACAATGAATATGAAATTTTGGAATATTCTTACTCTTATATTATGCAATGTTCAAATTAGATCGTTGTGTGTTTACATGTTTTTTTTTTTTATTAGAGTGAGAGGTCAGAAAGAAAATTTAGGTATCCGTATTGGTATTCCATAAAACGATACACGTATTCTCTGTATAAATATCATTATGTTCTGTAGTATGAAACTTCATATGGTAATGACAGGTGATTCAAATTTTGATGCTTGAATTACGGGAAATATCAAACGTTAGGAAGCAAAATAAAAATGCAGATATGAATGTACTTCGGAATTTAAATAAAGTGTAACAAAAGAGTTAAATGAATATAAAAATACATTAAATAAGTTTATCCAAGCTAAAATTGCACTATACAATTTTACTTGCCATTCTCGTATTGCTTTATTTCTCCTCCAAATCGAGTAAAAGCAAAATGAACTAATCATTGAATACACTGGTAGGTATGTATGACTTTACTACTTCATCCCGACCACTAAGAATAGTCAGCTCTATATGCAGCCAACACATATGAATTAGATTCATCGTCGCTTACATTTCATCGTGATAGTGTCACCTAGCTAGTGTTGTACACAGGCATATTCACAAAGAAAAAACGTGAATGTATGAGATGTTTGGGTTCGGAGATTAGAACCGTGACGTTGGGGTGGTCCGTACGTGCGTACGTAAAATTCAAAAATCCCGCTCGCCTCCCCAGTCGAGTCCGCTGCTTTTCATTGACCAGAAGCTCTCTATTATGTCGAGTGAAAGGCTGTCACTCATTGCCCCGGTACGCTTACCTAGTCCAGCATCACCCTCGCACTGAGAACCACATGAATACGTCCGGAATCCATGAATAACTTCGCACTAAACTATTATTTATGTGTAAAGATCGCTCGACGTTATTTATGGTCAATGGTTTTGCTCTGAATTGAAAGAGATTCTGAAATACATCATTTCGGAGCGATATTCTTTGGATTGCCTTGCGTTGCCGAAGAGAAATGTTTTGCTTTATGGCGAGGCGGGGCAAGGAAGTAAATAATGGAATCCAAGAGCCTGACGCTCGATATTAAAAACTGTGCAAATATTCACGAGAACAGGATGATATATGTATTTATATTCCGTGACGTGGGTAACCGAGGCCACTTTGGACAATGTTACGGGAACACCCAACCTTTCGAACGCCTTGTGCAAACTTCTTTATTGAAAATGAAAACATCACATCCATTTAACAAATAGCTGGATATTTTAAATGCATTTTACTTTATACTATTTGCCAATATGTTGGAGGGGTCCTTTGCTGTGTTCAAGATGATTTACAGGAATTTCAATGGTTCATTTGTCATCTTATCGCTGACGCTAGAAAAAATATTCCAAGAATAATATAACACAATTGCGTATCACTTTACTTTGCCTTCATACGATTCTAGCTAATCAGTTTATATTTGCTTTCTTGTAAAATTCACTTTTGTATAAGTAAATACTGATTGTATGAATCTTGTCAACAAGTAAACTATAAAATTATTATTATTTTAAGTTGAAATGTTTCAATTTGTGCAATCATCTACATTCAACACATATAATATACAGAATATTTGAAAAAGTCTAAGCATTCGTGGTGAAACATGTCTAAGTTTTGTTGTGAAATCTTATAAATGCAAATACAAATATTTTCTTTCGGAAATAAATTAGAAAATTTCAAAACATTCTTGCAAGTTGAAAATGAGCAAGCTCACTATGTTTAGGTTTAGCTCTATTAAAATGGAAAATATAGCTCAGTGAAATGAAGCGTAGTAATAAATAAGACAAACGGATGAATTAAAATGCAAGTACCCCATAGCTTTGTATATGTAGCACCATTATTGTAGTGTTTTTACAAACACAATGGTCAACGGAACACGAATACAAATCATAGAAATGGGCCGTTGGAACAGCGAAGGAATCCAATGGCAAGGCGAATCAATATAAATATAATTTATAATATCGGAATGCGACTGGTGTTATGTCAGGTAAACAAATGACAGAGCTAAGTTGTGGTCGGCAGGGGGGCAGTGTCCAGCATACTCTGCACGAGCGAGCGCCCCCGTAACGTGAACCCTGTTCCCAAGCAGGGGGCCACTGGACGCGCATTGTTCTCGGCCGAGCTGCCTGCTGGCCCCGCGAGCTCTTCGTGATTCTGCCCCGTCTGTCTGTCTGTCTGTGCATATGCACTTGGACGCGCGATTCCCTAAATATGCTAATTTCATTAGGTGTGACAACATATCCCCGGGACGGGACCGCTAACGACTCACGTCCTACGGTACTAACTTTAATGGCCGTCGATGAGAACACCAAATGCATGTGTCTTCTGTTGATTTACATACATACCTGCCTACCGTGAATATGCTAGCTTATTGTATAATTGCATGACTCGGTTGATGTTACCTTTAGTAAAAAAAATAATATTGAACATACACTACCGTCGGAAAATGCAAAAATGTTGTTGATTACTTTGGCCATCTTATTTATTACTGTTAGCCGAATTATTGTTAGGATTTTGTGTTTTTGATAATTAAATAGCCCAATATTCCAAATAGATTTTACTATATTAACGAATTTTGTTTACGTAGTTATAAATAAATTGTACTTGACAGGTCTAGTTGAACACAATTACAATTCTAAAGATTGGCAACATAAAATGGATCATTATTTATTTGAATATTTTTACCAAAAAGCGAATTTCATAACTGTATCGTTTATACGATAGGTACCGCAGTGAAATGATAAGGTCGTAGGTATTTGGCGTGCAAATAAAAATGATGCATGATTGTAAGATGAAGTAAATCGGTCGCTCGAAATCGAAGTACGGAGGGGTGAAAAGTAGGAATATTGGTATCTCCATCTCGTGAAGAGAAGAGAGTAAGCAGGGTTGTTGGTAATCTTCGTTCCCGACAAACTCTATAATGTAAATACGAGTGCGGACTAAAAAAGCGAGCGATGGGACGGGCAATCGTAAGGAGCTCATGTAAATATTCCGAGCGGCGAAATGAGAATCGAAGAAGAAGTATTCAGCGGTTCGGTTACGCGAATATGAGATGTGATTTGGACGATCGCTCGTTCGTTCGCTCGCTCGCTCGCTCGCGCGTTTCGTTGCGACGCGGCTGAGAGGTGACACGGAGCAATTTCACCCCGACCAATTGAGGCGCTCATCTCTGCGGGATTTAAGAATCTGTGGACGAAGATCTCAAGCCTATTGCGATGCAACATATCTATACTTGATTCGACAATCTTTTAGCGAACCGAATATTAGTTTCAACACCTCTTATTACATTATTCACTCCCACAAAACACAAAACATAACAATTAGATATCACAATTCCAGAGTTTCCATACCCTCAAACCAGGAGAGTGTTTCCACCTGAACTTATTATTTAAGATAGATTTTTATTAGTGAATACAATACAACGTTATTAGTATACAATAATGAATATGCACATGTAGTACAACCATGATAATTATAAGCTCAACTGATCAATGCAATGAGTTTAATATTTGAGCTTGACTGGAATGTCCAGGCTACCATTATAATGTGGAAGTAGGTAGCTTTAGATATGTTTGATGATGAGAGTATAAGCTATCCCCGCTTTGCCGATATCGTATTACCAGTGCTCGGGGACTCTTTTACAAAATACACATTACGTTTTACGGGCATTTATGCGTAAGCACCGAAAATGAGAGAATATAAAAGTAGCAAGTAAAACGAAAATAAAAAAGTTCCAAGTGCAAATCCAGCGGGTCGCGTTCTTACTTCCTGCCGACATCTCATTTGACTGTAAGGAGTTCGTTCGTGCACTTGCTGTGGGGGGAGTGAAGAGGGCGGGGAGGGTACGGGCCATCAGTAGGTGGTATAGCGGTGGTTATACGCATATCATGAAATATTCATCAGATACCTAACACTCTCAACTATATTAAAAATCCCAAATAAGTTGGTGTGCTCTGCTCGCAAGGAGCGACATCTAGCGTGATGAGGGGGGGGAGTGGGGTGCACACGCAGGACCGGAGCAAGCTCGACACCCCGGGGGAGCATATCCCGTGCGCATCGGCGACGGTTTGTGTCGCGGAGGTGCGAACCGGCTGCCGCCCGTATAATATGACAATGAAGATTAATTTTTATTAACTACTGCATATTTATGGTGAGGGACTGTGCCTCGCGCGCTCGCGAGCCCGACTTGCACCGCCACCTGCATAAATAACAAAAGGTAATTCATGGATTCTACTTTATTTATCTACACACACTTTTCTGCATTTATAATATCCTGGCTGTGGCCGCACACAAAAGACGGGGCTTGTTTGCGATCCAGAATCAGACGTGATGTATTTTACAAATATTATAAGCAGCTGAATACTTTATTAATATTATCACAACAAATTATTTACAACACTTTTACAATTTTCCATTTATCTAACTCCGAATATGCTAACAGCCACATGTAATTACCTTAAAGTTAATCCACTTTTTAGCTCGCCGTACGTAGTACCGAAGAGGCTAAAGCATTCGGTCGTGTGTCTGTAGCATTCTCGGATCAAAAAATTTCATTAAGAAAAAGTGTTCGTCTCGTCGCCCTGATTCCGAAAATGTATATAACTTATATACTTGGATGTTAGTCGTCGCTCGCTCGCTCGCTCGCTCGCTCGCTCGCTCGGTCGCTCGTAAGACCAAATTTGTGCCCTCTACTCCTCTGAAGGTACCGGAGCGATTCACTCCAAATTTGGTACACATATTATTTGGCATCCCATTTGAATCCGTTCGCAGTTTAAATCCAATCGCCCGTATACTTCCCGAGTTATAGGGCCCCAAAATTTGGACCCCCCCTTAATACTGCCCTTATAAAAATAATTGAAACACTTAAAAATTCTACTAAAAATTCTAAGATATTTTTTGTTTACACGATTTTTTCATTTTGTTAACCCAAAGCCCAAAAAAAATTATTAAATATTATAATTTTGAATTTCAAAATTTGTTTTTTTTTTTTTTTTTAATATAATCTTAAATTAAATGTAAGACTTTTTATATCTATAACATTTTTTCAATTAGTTAACCAAAAGGCCAAAATTATTAAAAACTGCTCGCATCGCATATATTACTTATAAGGCGAGCTGGACGCATAGGTGCGTTGTACCTAAGCTTGTTAATTCTATGAAAGTAATTGGCGATATTCGTGGTTCTTTATCATTATATTTCTAAAGCTGTATCAATTTTGATTAATATTTCATACACTTTCTTTGAAACAATTAATCTTATGTACTTCGTAAGGCGAGCTAAAATAGATTATTTACCGCATGATTGACTATAACATGACGTAAGGCGAACTGAAAAAATTAGTATATAGAAAGAACACTATTCTAATTGTATACATCTATTACATTGACGTAAATTGAAAATCGCTTTTAGTTAATATATCAACAATAGAGATAGATGCAAATAAAAATAACTGCGTAATCAAGAAATCTGGAATGAAGTACAACCCTGCCGTAGTAAAGGCTTCGCAAATTGGATCTGAACAAGCAACGTTGTGTTGGTTGGGAAGCAGAAAGAAATGTGAATGTACTAGGTATACGCGTACAGGCCGCCATCGCCATTGCCATCGCCATGATGACATCGGGATTTGGGGAATATATAAAAACCAATTGCATTAGCATTAGATTCGTTTTAAGGCTTGCCGCACGGGCGCCCGGAGACACAAAACATTTTAAAACAATGGTTACTTAGGAGATTGGTATTGTTGCGGCGAGACCGAGCCGAGGCGAGCCGAGAGTAAGTTTAGCATTGTGCTATTGTGTCATTGTGCAGTTAACATTCTTCCGTTCGCTGTAATAAGTCATCAACAGAGAACATGTCATTCGGGTAATTAATCTTCTGGCTCGCCGTAACATTGAACCGTCACCACGGGATGACTGGAATCACTCGGTTTATTCTTCGGCTGGACTCGGCTTAATACGACTATTTTCTATAGAATGCAATTATTTTCTTGCCATCAAATATCTTGCACAGGCACAAATAATTGGTCGGGTGTACCCCAAAATGTGGATTATCCAACAATAACGCTGAAAGTACTTTGATATCAAAATATATAATATATTTTGCTAAGTAATTAACTGAAAAAATGTTTACATTCTTATTCGAATATATGTAGGGAATTTTTGCAATCATGAAGAATTTCAAGCTTTAGACAACAATAGACGTTTTTAATAAACCTGAATTGAATCGGAATATTTTCGTAATACTCTGGGTACTAATACGTCTGTAAACACACACAGACGTGTGTGTGTGTGTGTGTTTGAGTGAGTGAATGTTCTAATGTTAAAACTATTGTAGGTAAAATTATAATCCATTGAACTTAAGTCTTGTATATAACCCGAAGAGATATGATCGATTTGATATTGTTCTTTGATAGATATTAAATATATCAAGTCCTTTTTAAATACATTTATTTACTAAAAAGTATCTGCATAATGCTATTTGTCCTTACTTGACTTGAATATTCAAGACTCTGCTGTACATAATACATTAATTCTATAAATATTGTTGCAGTACCATAATATCATAACCATGAAAGCGAATTCCTTGTAAGTTTCAAACTCAATCTGAAAAACAATTCCATACATACAAATTAATCGAATTGAAGTTTCTTTGATATTCAATGTGGTCGAGAGGATCCGAATAGTCTGATCTTGAACCGTAACATGCCGTATGCAGACGAGTATCACCATAAGGCGAGGACACGGTGTCTACATGGATAATTGATGATGACGAGCAGAGCACGCCTACCTCCTCGTGTATTTTTATATCTGAAACCACTGCTAGTGGCGGATACACCTTATCAGAATTATCTACACGTTCCCCTTTCAGCACATACATCTCCTAACATTCCCATTAACGTACCACTCATGCACACAATCAAAAAATAACACGAACTCCTATTTCATGCCCATTTTAGAACTTGTGATTCCTAGTAAGTCAGAAGTCTACTGTTTAAGACAACAGTTAAACAAGAGACACACTATAATTTATATACCCTTGTATGAAATCATGCGTCGTATACAATCACAATTGGACATAGTTTGACAGTTGTTTATAACCTCAAAAGACTGGCCTTGTGTTATAAGTTCCAATTAGTAACAAATGCCGTTTAAAGCGAATAAAAGACAGTGTGCGAGCAAAATGTGATGATGGGCAGTCGTGGGTCGGTCGGTCGGTTGGTCGGTCGTATGATGATGTTCGCGCGAAGTTTTTAGTTGCGTCATTTCTCTTCATCTACGGTTCTCCACCCTCGCGGTTTATCACCGGCGGGCCTATCATTAATATCACTTTTATATCGTGGAGATGTTGCCTTCGGTTCAGCTTTCTTTAATGGTGATAAACATTGTCTACAATGTATCGCGTGCGGTTAAACATTCCGAGAGTGGCTGCCTGGAATTAGTTGTTCGCGTACGTATTATGAAGCATAAAGATGAAGATGAAGCAGCACCGCTGAACAACGATGGCCACCGCCCTAGAATAAGTTGTGCACTCTCTTCCTTTGCTGCTATATAGTGTACAATACACCCTTCACGAATTTATAGACGTATTAAAGTTGAACGTAACGTATACAGATATATCGTCCGGATGGGAGCCGTATAATATGCTACGTTCCCGTGCGCGCGGTTCGCCATGAAATGTAGCTAAATGTTATTAGAGGCTGTTGGTACAGTCTGCCACACATAAAAATACATGTTTAAACACCCAACAAAATACGGAAACACCACCATATAACGACAAGTGCCTAGCTATTCACATATTAGCTATTTTTATGATTCTTTCTTTACATGCATATACTCCTATAAACGAGAAAATTAAAGAACCTCTTAATATTCTCGTAAATGTATTTTTATTTTATATTTAGTTTAAACAACTCAGTATTCAGGAACGGGAAATGCACATTCTGTGCATTCGGTTTACTATCACATACATAATAAATAAACATTATCACACTTATTCCCTAATTCAAGGTGTAACAAGATTCAGTAATTTTACTATCCTTTCCATACTTAACCATCAATTTATTATAAATACCCAGCAATTTGCACAGTGATAACGTTTATAATTGAAACCATAAACATTAAAAGCTCTCATTTACGACAACTACAACTACAATTCCAGAACAAACGATAATATATATATATATATATATATATATATATATATATATATATATATATATATATATATATATATATATATATATATAAATATATATATATATATATATATATATATATATATATATATATATATAAATATATATATATATTAGTGATGGTTAAAATAAAATCCAAACGATAATTTAAAGTCAATATCCGTAAATGGCGTAAACACAGGTACAGCGAATGTAGGAGTTTGTTTTCAACAAAGTTGTGTGTCAATTGAGGATAGCAAGTAGGAATTGATCAGTGCGGGATTTCTTCAACACGATGGTACAACACGGTATCTGTGTGTGATAAAAGCAGAAAAAACAAGGAAGGCTACGGGTAAACCAAGAACGAAAACAAGGAGATATGAGAAAACTTGGAAAGTAAACAAGCAAACAAGCGAATGATCACTTGAGTGCGAGCAGCGATAAGCTGAAATTTGGTTCAGTGTTTTTGGCGTGGCGTGACTTCGTCTTGCTGTATATATACACTCATACACAAGTTTTCGCAAAATCGAGCTGTGTAGCGTGTAATCTGAACAACGGCGAAGCTATGGAAGTGGTGAATCGGACGATAAGAAAGCCGGGCTGGCCTCCGGGGAACCAGTGTCGCCCACACATGTACTACCACTCTTCGCTTTGCTACCCTGACATGGACCCAGGACCGTAATACACTGACACACATCTATTTAGAAAACCTACCAATGCTGTATTATCGATTTGGTGGGAAACCCACTCTAAACATTTAAGAAATCATTTTTATTACCACTAATGTACTTTCTTGAATGTATTTACAAAATTATGAATATATAATCCTAAGACTAGTAAATATCCTAGAAGAAAAATTCATGTTAGCATTGCCATGAAACAATATCAATATGTGTGGTAATTTGGGAAACGTAAATGTAACATTGCTGTCGGTCAATAAATGGTACATTTTTCAAATACAACATTTTTAGATATAAGTTGCTAATTTATTTTTTAATATTTTTAACATTTATATGATTTTTTCTCTAATTCGTGTAATTTTCAAAATATGCACTCAGAAAATTACACGAATAAACAAGCATTGCTGAATAAAACATCCTTTTCAAAATATCAGTTCTTTCCATGAACATATAAAATACAAATTTAAACCAATGGTATTAGTCACGTCAATGCAAAAATAGTTAAAATCGAATCAGGAACCCTGAAAACGAATATTTCTATTAAAATTTCGAGGTGGATTATTTCCATGATCAAAATAATAAATTCTATACATTATATATAAGAAAGTAAGAACGTGTACTTGTTAATATTTCTGAAAATATAATCAATAAGATTTTAGAAATAAATAACATGGAATCAGGATATGTTTAACGAGTTATATTTCGACAAATATATTGTCTTCATCAGCTGATGTCGATGATGATGTGTTACACATCTTCTCAATATGTAACTGATTTATTTTACAAAATTATGGATTCGCTCAGTAAAATAAACTTATCTGTAATGTTTACTAATATGTTTGTTTCGTCTACAAAATCGACTAAAACTGAAATCCCGGTCCTGAATATAGTCAAAACATCATGTATTAACACCCTGACAAGCTAAACGCATGGATCCTCATAGATCTATTAACACTAAGAATGATAAAGATACGTTAGAAAGCGTGTGATTGAGACAGCCAAGATGTGAAGAGAGAAGTGTCGAATGGGCCGTACCATACCGTTCCCGTCCGTCCGTCCGTTCGTCGCGTCGTGTGATATTTTCATAATAACGAGTAACATACGTCGACACATTAAGCCTGGTAAGTGTCCTCAACAGTTGAAAATTATAGCTTTAATGTGTTTAACGATTAAATTTGGAATGCGAACTTAAATGTTACCATACGCTTATCAGAACATATATATTCGAGTCGTTTCAAACTGTTCATAAATTAATTTAAATTACAAATTAAAACTGACTTTTATAAGTTTTAGTTCAATATTTGCGAAAATCGCCGAACACATTTAGGTTAATGTTTTCCATCTTGGAAGTAGTTTTAAGGCAGGTATTGTAATTATGATAACAAATTAAGTTCTCTGAAATCATATTGACTATTTTCGAGATGTTAACTGGCTGTTATGATGTTCCACAGCAAAGATATAAATACGTAATGATAAAATATTTAATACATTCATATTATTTAAATGCAAATAATAATAAAACATTTATGAATCTATCTAATCGTTTGAGAAAATATTGGTTAAAAAAATATTACCAATTGATATAAAATGAAGCATTGTATTCAGTAAAATACAGTAACGACATTGTGTAAAGTGCTTTAGTATCAGTGTAGAAATTTGTATGGCAGTAAAAATGTTGTAATAATAAGAAAATAATTGAATTCTTTCTAATGATCAATGTTGACGGTACTAATAACGACAGTGAGTTTTGACAACAAGTGAAAATCATGACATATTCATTTGTGTTCTTTAGTGTCCATCCATCGTGAAAAGCACTCATGAATAAACCGTCTATAACGAGCAGTCATCTTTCATCCGGGTCCCATCTTCACACCTATTGTGTCCGATGGACCAGTTCATCTTAGGTTAAAGGGGTCGCCGAATCATTAATATCAATTGCGAGCGCGCCCTTCGCCTGACCGTGGTCCGAGGTGGCTGCGGCTGTCCACAGTCCGCCCGCTGCATTAATACCAATTCCTCCGGTGGTGACTGATGGTGGCAGTACGTCATCGCCTCAGACCCACGCGAAGCTTCCGCCCGGCTCCCGTGGGACTACTCGGGATCGGTTTCACACGCACTGTGTACGCACCAAGCGAAGATTGAAGATTTAGGCCGATACAAACATACCACGTAGTCACTTCCTGTCCTCCTCGCCAGCTTTTCAGTTTGTCGTTGATGTATTATACCGAATATGGAAATAGGGATTTTTTGATAAGTTTTACTGCCGAAGATTTGTATTGTTACAATCTTGTACATTTGCAAACGTTGAACATAATATTTGTTATTTCTTCGATTTAGCAAATAGTTATTTCAAAGTTCATATCTAGGACAAGGATTTAGAATCATAAGAAGAATGTTACAATAATGGAACACAACTTATTCTTCATAAAAATTTGTAAATTGTATTAAATCTATTGCACAGTTTGCACTTTCTTATACACATTGTGTAAAATAATACATTGTGATTACAACTGACCTCGAAAATTTAATAGAAATATTCGTTTTGTGGTCCATTGAATCCAATTTGACTATTATCCCAATGACGTCTGTGTATGTGTGTCTATCTGTCTGAGTGCTTTACCGACAAAACCATTGAACGTAAATATATAATATCCACGGAAATAACCTCCTACTTTTGAAAAGAAAATTTCAACCTGAAGTGTTAAGTAGAATAAATATTTTAATTATTAAAAACTTTTTTTTTTACTAGTATGTGTGGTATTTAGGAAAACGCATATTGCTATTTTCAAGGTAATTTTCCAGTATATATTTAATTTTTCGAAAAAAAAAAACGTGTGTTGCTAGAAATTTTAACATTTTTTACATTGATCAAATTCAATGTTTCTTCAACTTGTGTCGTTTTGGCGATATGAAAAAGATGACACGAGTAAACAAGTACGTCTTGTTGAAAGAACCTTTTGGAATATACGAGGTATTCTTCTCAGGGATATACAAATATTACATTCATATTTTTATGTTCAATGTTATTTGGCTGTAGAACACACAGAGAAAACAGTCAAAGTAAATTCAAAAACCTTCAAAATGTAAATTCACATTGACATTTCGAAATCGATTAATTTTGTGATTATAATACTTTCCTATATACATAACGTATAAGAATACAGGAAAATTAATAAATTGTTACCAAAAATATAAACAAAATATCAGATCTTAATCGCTTTGAAATAGAGAATAACAGATGGTTACAAACAATTACACACAGTTATGTTTGAAATATATTATATTTATTGTCCCATAGTAGTTATTAAGGGATAATAAATTAAAATTGAGGAATGTATTTCCTGTGTCCCTATTAAGGAAGGAACAGCATTCTTTTGGAATGTTTAAGCTGGTGTACAAATTAGACTAAACATAAATGAATTTATGACCATGGGTGGGGTGCAGTTAGAAGCTTGTATAGGAAATGTGTTATCGTATGTTATAATAAAACACACGTGGTGTTTTCAAGTCGATATAATGAGGAAGTTGAAATATTGCTCTTGTCTATATAGTACGAACTAGTATTTAACTCGTCGAGTACCGTATGTACTAGCAGACCTATAGTGTTCGATCATGTGTCTGTAATATTTTCAGAATCTCGGGTGACCAAATTTCTAATCTATGAATGTATTGGGATATTATTAACTGAATTTTTTATACATATAATATGAATGCAGGATTCGTACCGGTTGCACTTTCAATTCGATGGACTTTATATTATGCCAAAAAAGAGTTTAATAATTTTATTAAATTAAAAAATAAATAACTATTTGAATAAAACTCGAATATTTTGGTAACACCAAGTGATTAGAGCCGCATTATTATTTAATATCCATGAAAGAAGAACTTTAATATATCAAAAAAAATCTACGAAAAATTTCGCATTTTTACATATATGTATATCAAATTGCTTCAGGTTGAACCCAAAAAAAGGTATAAGAAATTAATAAATAAAATAATCTTACGTAAAACAGGTTATTTTCCTTAAATATGAAACAAAATTTAAAGTTGATAAAATTTTGAATATTTTTGTAAAAGTTAGTCTTATAAACATTTGAACGATTTGCTTCCATCACAAATTTAGCATAAGTGATTCTGGCAATCGCAGAAATATGTTGGCGCATTAATTCCTGAGTATTTAGCATCTAAATGTGTCGAGCACTAACAAGATGAGGGTTTTGTTCGTTACAATTGTAAGACGACACAAATAACAATAAACAATCTGGTCGTAATATAGTAGTAGTAGTAGTACGTATAATATAAGTAAATACAGTTGCGCTTGACTAACATCAACTAGTAGTAGAGTATTAATTTATATCTTACATTATTAAGCAAGCAAGCAAATAAGCAAACAAGCATACAACGCTTGGCGCACGAGCGGTGGTACATACATACAATTCCAGCAAAAGCTGCTATAGTAGTTTGTAATATGGCAATGTTAGCAATGGTAGCGAGCGAGCGAAAGCCACAGCACATTAGCCATAATACAGCGAGCTGGGTCCCGGGCGGTATAGTTAGCTAGTTGAATTAATACCAGTGTTGTAGACTCTATGTAAAGCATGTAATTACCATGTCCATGGCTGTCTGCTTTTTGCTGCCCGCGACATTACAAAACAAACTTTGATCAACTTTGGCCCTTAACCCTTCGCGTAGCACGGGCCATTGTTCCGTCCATTTGCGCGACGCGACACCACACTCAAAGGGATCTCGCTGCTAATGGAACATTTGTACTCTAAGACTAACCAAACTGTAAATGATTCAACCAGACACAAACAACTTTGCCCTCTGCGGACATTGAACATCGACGATGTAAACGACGATGCTATACATGCGAACTCGCGACTCGACAACATATTGAATTTCATTGAAAGTTTCGGAACGACTGAATCTCGCACTTCAAAACAAATATATACTGTTACTGTCGCTACACCTACACGAATACGACGATCTATATTACGCCATTACTCTAAAGCGATGGGACCCAGAAACAGAGAAATATTTCTAATCATTCACCCTTTCTTTAATTTTAGTTATTCTTGTAAAACAATCTATTATTATCAATTAACTAACTAATTAATAATAAATCTACCTGTTAGATACTGTATGGGAGGGAATTCTAATTGTAGGTCTGCGTAAATTATCAGGTCAGTGCTTGTGATCATGAAAGAAATACGAGATTTATAAAAGTTTTGACCTTCCTTGAATCGAATGTGAGTATTTTCCGAATGACGTATGTATGTATGTGCCATTATTCAAATCCGTAAATGTGACAGACACACGACCGAACACTATTGCTGCCGTACGACGAGCTACAAATATATTTATACATTAAAACAAAATTCAAAACAAAACAATCTTGTATTACTAATATCTTTTCGAGTAAATATATGGATGTAAAATAAATTTGTGTTCGGAAACTGTTCGAAAAGGCAATTATACGGGAACGAAAACAAATTTGCAACAAAAGAGAAATTAAGTGTGAAGCGGGTGTATACCGTAGGTATAGCGTAGTGCGGTGTGAAACCACGCGATATATTTTACTGTCAACCTACATTTATTCACGTCTAGTTTATCTACTGTGGTGTTAAATAGATTTAACAGGAGTACGTAATATGTAACGTTGAATCGTTACGAACGAGTCGCACACATCTGCGCCACTCTATTTACTCTATCGCGGTGTCCGTTTTACTATACTCGAACTTTAAATATTTTTATCTCAAAGGCTCATATAAAAACTAACCTAGAAAAAAATTATAATTACAATATTTCCTATTTGACTTCCTACATGTAAATAAAATCGAATATATATTATGTAATAATTTGTTATAGAGAATACAATATTATTCGATACACAATTATATGGTAGTTCAATATTAGAAATAAAGTAAAATATTTGTTGAAAATAATATTTATAAGGGATATATGTTCCAATGTACCTAACACAAGAGAAGTATGGAGCAACCTGCAATAGAGATATGTACATATTGGTGGCAGCAACAAGAAGGGACTGCGTAGCTCACCGCTTAACCGTTCTACTACCGACTACATAACGTATAACGTATTTAAATGAATCAATTTCGCGCGCGAGCACACTTCCTTCCTAAGCGTAGTGTGTGGGGCCAATAACAAACCGATATATCGTCCGCACGAAACAACATTAACAAATTACGCTTCACACTTAACGTCGTTTATTCCGGCATATGGGCCAAATATATGCATTAAATAGAGCCTGCAAGGGTGTGCGCATTACTCACAGACGTGGGCGTTTCTCAGCCAAGCCGTGATTGAAACAGGGGCCGAAACCACCACCACCACCCCTCTGCATCGAATACGAGACACATTAGCTGCTGCTGCTGCTGCTGCTGCTGCCGCTGTAAGGGGTTGTTGCATCGACGCCGACGACAAATGTTTATATTTCAGTGTCGCGTGGTCTGCAATTCAATGGAGATGTATCGCCCTGTTTATTTTGCACCCTGTCATTATCGCACCGCTGTGATTCACTCACTCACTCACTCAATCGGCCCTCTATTCAACCAAAGATGCCATGAATAATATTGTATTTACTCCTAAGTGAAGCGTTGCATGAAAAAGGGTGCGATGATGAAATGTCCTACGAAAACAATTTAGATACGTTCCAATAAGAACACATGCATTATTATTCTTCACTGTATATTTGTACACTCTTTGTAAACATCAATGTTAAAGTTAAAAATATATCTTTACTATTACAGTTACGTCTGGTTATGTGTACTAAGAATAATATTAAATGGATTTATAAATTAGATCCTCAAAAAATATAACAATACAAGCATTGGTGGAAACTTTTTTTTTTAGAAAGTAGCAAGTAAATATATTGAACGTAAAAGCATCGACATTGCAATGTTTAATTACTACTACCTTTTTTTGGTTCAAGCAATGTCTGTATGTTCACGTCTTCAGGTAAATTGTGGTGTATGCGGTATTGAACAGTCGGCAATATAGGGAGTATAGGGTGCTCCGTGCAGGCAGAGGTTAATACGGAGCAGCCAGCGGCCGGAATGGGTGGCGTTGCTCGTTGGTCCGTACACAGACGGCTCTTGTTGTTGCCCACCCTTTCCTTGTAAGACGTGATCACTTCCAAAAGCACCACGTCCCGACGCCCAAAACACGCGGCGCCTGCGGTTTTGATTAGTCCAGCACGGAGTACGGGGCAGATCGTTTGTTATTCCGGTGACACGACGTGTTTCTTCCCAGGCTCCCGTTGCCTTGTTCGGGCATTGCGCACGCGCCCCACCGCTTACTTTTTTAATTAATACTTGAACTAACTTGTACTTGGTCGTCTTGTGTCAAGACGTGCTGTGCTGTGCTGCAACTTCTCACGCCGAACACAGATGAACTTCTTTCGCTGAAATAAATATTTAGTGATGTACCATGCCAACTAAATTAATTACATGTTTTCATAATATATTATTTTATATAATGTAAAGCTATAGATATACAAATGGAAAAATAACGCGCTCAGTGAAATATTCCGTTAAACATATAAATAATCTGATCATTGGAATTTATTGTTATATTGCATTTATCTTTTTTTAATTATCCACTCACTCAAAATTTCTCCAGTTAGATTTCTTTCATCAGGAGTTAGTACATCACATAATAAAAAGAAATTAGCATCAAAATTTAATTTAATAGATTACCTAATTACAGAAATTTTGCAAATGTAAAACCAATCGATTATTTATATATGTTATAGATATTTTTCATTCAATTCTACAAGTTTATAATATTTGTAAACATACATAAAATAATTGTCAAGGTTCATTTTTGCAAAATTGTTGCTTAAAATTGAGAAAAATAATATTCATATCCATACTTACCAAAATTACAGTTTACGACTCAAAATGGCGACAGACGGTTGCAAATTAAACACACACACACACAAAGTCCTCACTAAATTAGTCAGATAATATTTAGGTTATAGGAATCTCAAATGCTGATTTTCCGTTCGAAATCATTCATGATAATCATACTTTCCTTTATACAACCTCTAAGATATTAAACCATGATTGTTTTTAAATGTTAATATGAGTTGCTCTACGTGAAAGAAATAATAATTGTTTAAGTTTGTGAATACAAGAGAAAGGATTTACTGTTGTCCAATACGTGAATGTCTTTCTCAGTAGCAATCTATAGATCTTGACATGAATATAACATCCCGAAGACATTTGTGTGCTGTATGGGCTGTATATGATTAGGGACCCGGTAAATTCAATGTGTATGTGTACCTCCAAATTGAGACAGCTGTTAGCGAAGTTTACCATTAAAAATGCACAAAAGCTCCGTTGTCGAAATGGTCTCAGCCGGGCGTACAGCGCATTGTAAGCGCGCCGCGGGGAGCAAAACATATCATGGCAAAAGTTGCGACTGTTGTACAATAAAAAAATGAAAAGAACGGAGCTGCAGTGCGTATTTTATCATCGAGCAGCACTTGGCAGTTGGCAACGAAGTCAATGTAATTCTAAACCACAGTCGGGGGGAACATTAATCTAAATAATGGCCGTTCTAATGAAAGAGATGTTTGGAGATGTCAGGCCTAATACGACAATGTGTGAATGCGATTTTCTGGTCATTTCTCAACATGGCTGCTGTGGTGTTCCTTCTAACCGCCCATCCATTGTGGCTTACGGCTCCACTACCCTTGCTATACGGATCGTATATACAAAGTGCCCGTTTTGCGTCACTCCTGGACTTGTTGGACTGCCTTGTTTCCATATTCGAGACATGTTTGTTTACAGTGTAGTGACGGGCTTGATTCACGGCTTCCTGAGACCACCTCAACATCGGCCCACGACCACACGTGCTCTTAGACGACCATTCATTCATTTTATTCATCCTAGAATCTATACAGGACACAATTCAAGAGAGTCATTGCACACTCGTCATCAGAACGCTGATGTATTTATCACTTTTAACGTGTAAACGACATAAGCAACACATTTGTATGTAGGTACAACAAAAGCACGACTGTTAAGATTTCTTTCACCAAATATATAGAAATTACAGAGAAGTATCATGCAATGTTAGTAATACAAAGATTGAATTCCACCAGCTAGAAATAGAAATCTGTTAAAGCTTGGTAGGTATTCTCAAATATTTAAAATAAGCTTTTTCAAGCTCATCAAGATAATAGACGAATGAGAGAACTTCTTGACTATATCTATAAAATTTCTCAAGCAAATTTCTTTAATTTGCAACATTCTGTAGCAGATGCAAAATGGACAATATTTAATAATATTTTCTTTTTACGTCGTTAAATTTCCATTTGAAAGAAATGTGTCCCGGATGAAAGTAAAAGGAAATTGTTTCTTGGTGTGAAGTGGTATGGCTATTGTTGGCAGCTGAGTACTACTGGCTGTATCCTTTAAATAGTCCATAAACATAAAAAACAGCAAAAAAGCGTCGACAATTAAGACGAACAACAACCAGAAATACCGGTACCAGTGTACAATTTCTGTCGTCGCATATAAAAGGAATTGCCTTTAATAATGTAGTTAAACACAGTGCGGAAAGAGCACCATTTGAAATTTGCATGGCGTTACGTCAAAAGTTAAACACATTTTCAACGCGACATTAGCCAATAGGGACAAACTTGACAAAAATATTCTTGTTTCCCTTCTTCTGCATGTACAAGCAAAAATCTGCATTGCCCTTCACCATGGACTCTCTTGTACCTATAACTAAATAATATTACTACCTAACAGAGACAGAAACGCCATTCACTTCAACGTACAAATAGTATATATCAATTTATGGATATTGAAAATATGTACTTCATTAAAATACATGAATAATTATGTTTAAAAAATTTATTCTGGTAGAATTCAACATAAAATAATGAATTTGATGCATTTAAATATATGTAATCTTCTCTTCTGGAAGTTAAACGTTTACTGACGGCTTTTAAAACGTATAAAGTACAGTTAATAATGTCGAATTTAGGTCACACATTAAATAATTCCCTTAAATAATGGTTGTAATTGTTCAAAGTTTAATAATTCTTTCTTATAACACGCAAACATATGTAAGCTTTGTATATTATAAATGAGCATGAATAAGTCGGCCTTGGGAACGTACTGTAAGAAATGTATAAATATTAATACAGCGAATGAAATATTTGTTCCTACAAATCACTAATTAAACTAACTAACACAACATCCACATGTAATAAATAAACAACCAGCTTACAAACAATCATTCAAACAAAAAAGTAATATCATTATACACCTAATTATAAAAGTTTATCACTCCAAGTATAAACATAAATTAAATATCGTATATATTAACTTGGACGTTGTAGTTAATATTCTAAACATATTTTATTTTGGTTTTATAATACTTATTACTAGAAATGCTTTTGATTAATTAAAAAATTATATGTAATTACCTAGCGATAATTTGTAAAAATCGGTTGACATCCTAGCTTATCCAAGCATGTTACAGATACACATCCAAACTCTATGACTGCTTAGTACTATCATACGACGAGCTAAAAATATACAATCAAACAATTAATTTCATTCTTGTGACGTGATTTATTGCTATATTTAGATATTTAGGACGTATTTGTAACTTGTGGCCATATATAATAATATTTCAAATTTAAATATGCAAAATATTGCAAATCATAAAAAAATTATTATGCATATATACAGAAAAATTATGTTTCCCTAGTTATAATATTGTTTACTTATGGTAATCTTATGGTACTATACTCATTTAGCGATGGTTAAAAGTCAGAAATCTTCAACATTGCTAATGAAGATAGTTATTGTAATCTATCTAGATATTTTGATATTAGCTACAACAATAAAATGGGAATATAAATAAAATGTAGCGATAGTGTCACACAAAGTTGGAAAAAACAGTGTTGGTGTTGTAGCAGAGTGTACTTACATTAGGTTGTCGCTGGCGTGCAATACCCAAGAGATCACCGTCGTTTAGTTTGCATAGATAACGCAAAAAACACTTGTCCTAACACTCGTGACCCCGAGGGCTCTAATTCCGCCGGCGGCCTCGCTGAATAATTAAAACAAGCGACAAACACCAAGTAAGGACGTTGATTTACATAGGATATGGCCCCGTCATTTATTTCCTTCTTTTTATCTTTTGTCCTAGCTGTGTTGCGTAGGTATATCTAAAGCGCGCTGGGGTTTCCACAAGGGGACATCACACTGGAAAACATGGCTGAAAAGAATTGCCTGCAAATATTTATTCTGTACAAGGGAAAATAAACTTCTAATAAAATATTCGTCTAATATTTTGTTACATTTGTTATTTACGTACGATATAATGTGATTGACTACTAAAGAGTATTATCTTTGTGTTCAATATATTCGTCGAATAAATTAAAATATTTGTGTTGTTGGAAAGAATTACTAGAAAATTAGAAAAATTGTTAATATATAAGATTGAATATACCAGCGCAGTTCAGTAGTTGACTGAAACTACTACAACTAGGCAATAATGTCCTCTGGAAACTCCACAGCTATCTATCTAATTGTAGAATTAACTGTATTATCCCAACCATACTCAATATATATAACTGAACATATTTTATTTCCAGTGAATGTACGTCCAAAACATATTTAACATATAAAAATCCTTTGTCATTTTGAACAACTTCTTTGCGCTGAAAATGAAACATACGAAAGTCAGAATATAGGTGTGCAAGTTATGAATAGAAGCGAATATACAAGCGGGACATAGGGGTTGGTTCGTAGCAAGCGTGTATCATGCTCGAACCTCTGTCAGAAGATTACGTTGAAAAGATGTGCCAGAGTGCGCCATTCGAATCATATTGCGCGATATCTATCTAAGCTTCCTTTTTGATGCGCTGCCATTGTTATATCCGCATCCGGAAACGCCTGCCACTTGGTCGGTAAGCGTTACATCGGTGAACGAAGACACCGTACACACTGTTCGCATGTGCCGCTTACACACGACCGTGAATCGCGCTAAGAGATCAATTCGACTGGGTGTATTTCAATCAAAAATATATTTGGAAACTGTTAAGAGATTCAGTGTGTTTCAGCAAGCTGGCTATTGTAAAATACAGCATTTTATACTGTGTGAATACACGGCTATGACATATATTTTTCGTGAATTATGTAAAACGATAATATTATTCAAGTACTCCGAGCGACTCGACGCGCTGCAACGTCTGTCGGAGTTTTGACAAACCGTATATGTGTATTCTTCACCAACCAGAACACCAGAATAAAATTATGTAAACAGAAGTCGACTAGCTGAAAATTGAATGCACCCCACGCCAACCACCCGCCCACCCACCTCCACAACCATGTCGAGATAAATCTTTTTGGAACGGTTCAAGTTTATACTTATAAAACTATAGGACGACATATTAAACATATATTTCACATGAAGTCATAACAGTATCATAGAACATTTATACACAAACAATTTTTGAAATTCAAAACTTCACCCAAAATAGTCTTAATATTCCTTATCTACATCCAACCTAACATCTTTTAGTAAAACCTAACCTAATCTACTTCAATCTTATCTAACATATTTTCCATTACATTCGCTGCATTTTGGAGCATAGTATTCATATATATTACTAGGTATTATTATGAAGTAAATTAATAAATAGTTATTGAAACAATTTTCCGCCAATTACACTAATAATAAAACGCGATGGTGTATGTGATAAGGCCATCTACACACTCGCACTGTCAAACAGTATTCTCTTATTTCAATTATCACTGTACATAATATTGTGATGTTGGTGTGGGATAGGGATCGGCGAGGTCGAGCAAGGGTTGATGATATGCATATACATGACAATGTCGTCGTCGTCGTCGTCGTCGTCGTCGGGAACAGTCGAAAGGGTGGTGGGGCGAGCGAGTCATAGTGAGTAGTTCTCTCGCAGAAATTGCCATCAGTGAGTAAGGGGGTTTGTGTTAAATGTACGCAACCCGATGACTCGCGTAATCTGAGATCACGAGCTTACAGCCTGCTGGAATATTAATCACAGCTTGTGCACACGTACCCCCTATTTAGCCTGTTATTTATATACCTACTTGATCACCCTGTAGCGCGGCATGTTAAATCAAACACTGACTTTAGATGAGGAGTGGATGTGTGACTGTGACTAGCTCTACTTTGTAAAGTCAGCCGAATTTTGAAATCACTTTGCGTCACGATTAAGACACTCGAAATATATTATATATCAGCACTTATAAGATTTAGACGCTTTCACAAATTAAACTTCTATTTGTCTGTATTTAAATTTAATGCCAATTTCATGATAAAACCTTAAACTTTAATCAACAATTTATTTACACAAGAAAAACGAAGGCACATGATAATTAAGCTGAACTCTAGTTTAAAACATATTGTCAATTGTTATATTACACATTCAAAATGTTTCGGAATGTGTTTGTAAAACTTAAATTATTTAATTAAATATGAAAATAATGTCTAAACAAATAGTCAACCATTCTGAATAAACGATTTCCATTATGTACTTAAAAATATTGATAATGTTAGCAATACATTTATAAAACAATAAGAATATGGAGTCCATGAATAATGCTTCAACATAATGGAACAGAATAAGAATGAATGTTGAGTAGACTTAATCATGATAGGGTATGATGACTTTCAAGTCATGTGTTTGTATAAACAAAGCCGCGGGCATAAAGCGGCCCTCAGCGTGGCTGCGGTGGCTGGAATGGCGAAGGGAATCGCCCAGGGCCCAGCACAGAAAGAGAGTGAGAGAGAGAGAGAGAGATGGTTCAATTAATAACGAGCACGCGCTCTATAGCTGATGCGTAGCACTGTTGAGTTAATCCGGGACGTGTGCCCACAGCACAGCACTGCACTGCACAGCACAGCACCCAACGCTCTGGGAAATGGACTTCCTCTGCACGATGTCATTATTATGTAGATCAGTGTTGATCCGCGTTAGTACTCGCCCACCCGGGTCAAATCAATAGAACGTTTATACTTCTCTTCTCTTCTCATCATCACAGAGTGACGAATCCAAACCAAACCAAACCAAACCAAACCAAACCAAACCATGGCTTGCGATTTTATTGTTCGGAATTTTCGTTTTTCTCTTTTTATTTTCTGCTACTCGTCGTTCCGCCGCTGTCGAATCATTCGTTTGGGATATTGGAAAAGCCAGACTTTTTGTTTGTTCCACTCTCTTTGCCTTCCTCGCGATCAGGGGACGTAACTGATTTAAATTATTTCTGATTTAAGGCGATATCGTTACGGATTACTGGAAATTGGTGCACTAATACCATTGTATTCTCAGTACAACCCTATTTCATATTATACGATTGATCTTTAAATACATTTACTATATACAAGAATTTCAAATAGTCTGCTTATTATCGAAATGACATTCATTATAGCACTAGTGCGTAAATAACTACCAGACTGACATGACACTATTATAACTTTCTTATATGCAGTAATAAGTAAGTCTTGTCTTTATAAATAACATCAAGCTTGAGATTTCAACGAATATACACGTTTTGACCTTCTCTGAATAGAATGACATCCGTGTGTCTGTTTATGAACGTTCTAGAGCCAAAACTATCGAATGTAAAAGTTTGAAACTTCAAACTTTGACTTGTATACTTTTTATTGTATATGTATACCTTCTATTTTTGTAAATAATATTCAAAGGTCATGTTTACTCCATGCATATCATGTTCATTCTTTAATAAATATATATATATATATATATATATATATATATATATATATATATATATATATATATATATATATATATATATATATATATATGTAACTGGTAAAGCAAGTAAGGTTAAATATCAAACTACCTAACCTAATCCAACCTAACCTATTCTACCTTGTTACCCTCCTAATAGAGCAAGTAAAGCGTGGCGATTAATATAATTATTTATTGTTGACACTCAGAACAGCTGTAAATTTGAATTACCTTTAATTTGTAATCTAGTACAGCGGTCAACAGTTAGCTCGCTTGTAACCCGGTTACTCATATAAGCGCTCGGTAAGCAGTGCCGTTGTCGTCGCTTTAATCCGGTTCGCAACGGTTATAGTGGTCAGCACAAGTTCGCAAACAAACAAGCCCCAGAGTCGCGAGAAATCGGTCGTTTTATTAAATCCAGTAATTAAACGCTCCACCTACTGGGCCCGCCTCTGGTCACTCACTCATTACACTAATGTGTAAGTCTTGCAGCAATCGGGGCGGAGCTAGAGACCAACCATTGCGGTCTGGCGGGCTTAATGTGCTCATGTCACGCGTATCGTATGGTCTTTCGATAAGAAGAGCACGCGGCCGCCGCAGATCTTCGGCCGATGGAAAGTGCCACCGTGCTCACCTCATTGTTCACCTCACTAAACGCTCCTTTAATGTGCTTTAGATATGCTGTACCACTCCAGTCACGCTACTTATAACAACTGACCGATTAAATTATGTTATGTTAAATGTTGTTAAATGCGAAATTTTATTACCATAATAAAATCTACGGTCAAGATTCTTGAAGCACGTTTCTTGTTAATTACAAGTCACACACTTGTTTTGAAATTAATGTTAATCAATATCATTTACTTCGAAAAATTACCAGAAAAATTACAGATTGTGGAATCTGGTACTAAATTATTTTATTGTCAAATTTATACTTAAAATTACTTTTAGCAGTAGATTTCAATTACCTTATATTCTTCCTGGCAATATTATCTCACCTATAATAACGACATCTAACCTAACTTTACCTACAACTTAATCTGCTGCAGTTAACGTTAACCTTACTTATTATAGACTTGAATTTACTAAGGTAAAATCAGTGTCTGCCTCCCCTAACGGGTATTACAGTGCTATGTGTTTCTTGGACGTTTCTTTAATGGCACTAAATTATAATATAGGAAAGAAAAAAGTCAGAGTGAAAACAATTAGAAATTCCGTGATTATTTAAAGGGAATGTCAAGTGAACTGCGAAGGGCGAACTTTCTTAAAGAGTGTCATTAACAATAATGGATTAGAAGACCGCGAAGCAATCAGCGGTCAGGCGAGACCGACTCGTTAACTCTGAATAAATTATTGTTTCCCAATTAGCCGGATGTCTTCCCGTCTAGAAATTACCTTTAGCTGCACTATCGCACGGCCCCACAATTATTACACTTCATCGGGTCCCTTTGGGATTTTATAAAACTTTTCACCGACGCCATTTCCAGTTCTTTTAACACGGCCACAAAGAAATTTCGGTAATGGATCGGAAATTAATAATTATTTGTTTAATTTTGGCTTGAGTCAGCCATCTCATTACTCCAGTAGAGTGACACGCCTTCTCTTAAAAACTTTTGTTTAATATGATATGGTGGTACTCAATCATTTAAATATACCTACATCCATAAGAAAGTACTTGTTAAATGTGTATTAAACAGTATTGTCACAAGAAGTTAGAAATATCTCATGGGGGAAAGAAATTATGAAAAAACATTTTTGATATTTAATACGAGTGTATAAATGAAAATATTGTGGTCACAAAAAAATCGCTTTGGTAATTGTACTACGGTATATATATATGCTGAATATTGTTTCTTCTGAATAAGGCAACTTATCAGTTTTAGAATAAATATTTTTTGTTGCAAATGCTACGTTTGTTATTTCTGCTATAAGTAAGCTACACATTGTGTAAACAAAGTCCCTTTCTATACGACGATAAGTCACCGCATATAAATTCTCAACTCAAGATTAATTTTAAATAAATGTAAAATAGTGTTGAATGATAGCGAACACGGCTGAACAGTGGTGTTCCGCAGATAACAATAATATATTGCTTAAAGATTCAGTACTTCCCAGTCCAAACTTGCCAACGATTTTTACAGTCTAATGACCTTTGCATCTAAAAGAAACAAGCTCACTTATACCTTCAGCTCACACTATATTTTATTCGGTGGATTATTTTATTATTTATTGATTTAGAAACAAAAAGAAAATTAATCACTTATTATTATTATACGAGAGAGTCTATGTGGTTTCCAGGTGTAGGTATCTATAAGAATGGAAACATTTTGGATGATGATGACATGGTTGAAGTAGCTCATTTAGTGGAAAGTGTTTTAGAAGTTGTTGTGTGTGCCGCGAATCCCTGTGCCAAGAGCGACTCCCAAAGGAACGTCTTCTTCGTAGCGGAACACGGGGCGAGTCTGCGTGTCATAGCAGCAAATAATTTGTAGTCGTAAGCAGTGTAATCCCGGTGTAAGACAGCGCTCAACTGTTAACGGGAGTCTAATGAATGGAGCCAGTATTTTACCGCTAATGTATTGCCCATGCATTGTTAGCAGCCATCTCTGTACATTACACAAAAATAATTAGTATTCGCAAGGCTCCGCTTACAAGAACACGACAAAGACTTTCGCAACAATTTTCGGATTCCAAGTTTAAAACGATACCAAACGAATGAACGACCGACGCTTTAAATTTCCATCCTCCTGTGTGTATGTGTATGTGTAAGTAAAGCGATGTTATTTATAGCTGCCACCACGATATTTCATTCTACCAATGAATGCTTTCTTAGCCTCCCTTTATTATTTCGTACATGTGTAACATCAAGAGTGAATTAATGAAATATATATTTTATCGTATAATTTATATGTTCGCAATGTTCATTTGCTTATCATATAAATTTCGAATGAGATTGAAATTTATGAGCTATTACGCGTTGCATGTTAGATATAAAAGGGTTTTATAACATGTTGCATTAAAACTGCTTTTCTTCGTATTTTAATACACTGTATACATTCTTTAATGGTTGATGCCGTGAAATTTTGTTTTAGTCCCGTGTCAGCTTGAGAAATACATTCCATGCTACGCTTACATTAGTAAAATGTCTTTGTAAGTGAAATTGTGACACATAATTACCATTCAATGTAAGGTTAAAGGTAAACTGCTATCATGCTTCCTGTCCTAGAACCCCAACTATATCTATACAAATAAAATTTCTATAAATACTCCAAATATTACAATGTCATTTAACCAAAATCTTTCTTTTGGACAAACCAAGAATGCGTATCCAGCTTAGGTATAGTTATAAAGCAAACAGAAACAAAACTTTACGGAGGCAAAACCACAAAATGACTTATGATATAGTATCTGCCTGTTGTGTGTTAGCGGTACATACAGTGAATCATCGTCATCATCTTTCGGCGTGCCCGAGTCGTTGAGCACGTGCCCATATGATGGTCACTTCATTAACCGCACCCGTCGCCTTGGGCACTGCCGCACCGTGTCCACCCTCATCCACGCCTTTAGCAGCGAACACTATAGATCTTCTTTCAGCATTATTATAACTCGGTGTACCAGATCCAGTTCATATTGGCATCATTGATCTGCTGGCTACAGTTATAATAATATATATAAGGAAGCAACAAATCATGAACATTTTCGAAACTAGAAATTTTAACAAACCATTACTGAATTGATTCAGATTATTTCCGGAATAACGTCTGTGTTTGTGGTCGGTATTATGAATAATTTAATCAAGGATTAAAATTTACGTAGCAACTAAATTTAAATATAAAATGACGCAGCAGTATTATTTTTCCATAAGAAATATTATTTTGATTCGATATTATTTATGTTAATAAAGGAATACATTTCTATGATATACTAAATATTTTATAATGTTTTTAAATAAGTTTGAATGCATTAATTTAGTAGTTACAATTCTACCGCAAATTCTCTATTGTTAAAATGATTACTATAAAATTTGGAATATGGTATCTTATCCCAGTATTGTTATATAATGTTCCAACTAGGGTGGGACCATTGGGTTCATATTGGAATACCGTCAATATAGAAATTAATTACCCCAACACATTTGTCCGGCGATGCCAGCGCCCAGCTACTGGTGCATTATTGAAATTAAAACCGAAGCGAATCATTGCGTGTCATCGTACCACTTCTGTGTTATCCATGTTTGTTTAGGGAGAATTTATAAATGGAACTACCATTCATGTTATTGGTTTTACCGAATTTTTTGTTGTTGCACGTTGCACATTTGTGGAAACAAAATATTTGAGCTTGCTCGAAATATTTGCAATTAACATAGATTACTGTTTTATAATTGATGTACATTTTGAACCATGTTTACAAAAGGAAAAACGTGGATAAATTGATATTTCATTGTTTTCAAATTATTAATGATTAATATTTGATTACTATGTCATTAGGCATGTCTGGTAAAAATATCAATTCTTTCAATTTTTCATGTTCGGAGATAAACATTAATAATGCCTATTTTGGGGATATTAATTTTCATCGCCGCCAAAAGAATTCACTATATTGTCAATTATACACGCTTTCAGTTGGTTTAAATTCATAAATATCATATCTAAATTTATGTTCCTACTACAAAAACTTTATTTATCAATGATTGAATACAAAAAAATTGAAATATATATAATCATAATTGTTTTTGTAAACATTCCTATTACTGCAATCATTATTTACAATATAATGTTACAATAATTTATGCTCGTTTACATGAAGATATATGTGTAGTTTTCACAATTCTGATATTGACGCATTGCTATTTATTTGCAATTTATATCAGTGCATATCCTATAAATTATAATATACCATTTGCGATACCACCATTATATTATATATTTCCTTCCACAGCTGCAATATTTATTATTATGATTATTAAACATATACAATCGATTCCGGTTCACTGGGCCACCGGTTAACTGGGGCTGCCACATCTTTGGGCCTAATTATAGCCCAGAAATCAAGAAAATAACAGAAATTTACAACATTTTTTTTTCTTCAATATATATTTTTTTTATTAAACATTTTAATAAAATGCAAGGAAGTCTCTCATTCTTTAATTTTGTGTGGAACTTTTAATGTTTGAGCCAGCCGTTTAATTGAGCCAAAATAATCTAGTCGCAATGTGTCCTGATTACGCGAAATAGGTGGTACAATATTACAGTGTTAGTTTAGCAAAAGTTCAATATTATTATTTTAAAGCATCATGCCGTAAAAGTGCATTTTCAACTAATCCAATTTTATTCTGTTGAGGTCAAAAAACAAGTAATAACCTTTTGATGGTGTCGCCAGTTAGGACTGGACGCGTATAAATACTAATTAAGTGAATTACGATAAGCAGATTATGATAAAGAATTGCGGCTTTTGTATGAGTCAAGAACATCAACAACACACATGTGCAAGCCGCAAGGAAGAACTAAAGTTTCGTATTAATTGGCTGTATTAAACAAATGTACCGCCGAATTTGTAAGCAGACAAATCTATGGCTTTGACACATATAAATGTATCCAAAGTTGATATCTCATTTAAATAACCTTTATCCATTGACTGGTAATTGGTTAGAATTTTTGTACAATTTGAAATGAACGTATGCATATTTATTTAGAAAGAATATTATAATAAGAAATATTTATTATTTTCTCATTTATCTTACATATTCCTGTGGGTATTTTTTTTCAACATTTTAACGGAAAAATTCTAAAACGAACAAAAATTAAATAACAACGAATTTTAAAGTAAACCACCAAATTCACCTATACAACGTACAAGCAAATTTAGCTTGAAATTTTTATTGTATAACGTATTATTAACAAAAAAAAATTACTTTTGAAAAAAGCTATTTTTAATTTTCGTTGCACTGGTTACAATTTACCAGAATTTAAAACGAAATTAAGAAAGAAAAAAACAGATACTATTTAATAGAAAACGAAGTTTACGAGTAAAAATGTGTTTAACAATGTAAAAATGAATGTAGTGTGTGAAAATTTAGTACCGTATCAAACTTGTGCCGGCACATTAGTTTTCTAATGAACGGCTATGAGATGATTCTCATTCACGAGCCGCGACTAGCACGATAGCGCTTTACAGATGAACGACAGGCTTCGGTTACATGGCTGTCATGTAACGATCGCATACTCGTTACACGATATTCCTATCGGAACATAACATTTCTTCTCTCAAAGGGTGAACCGAACAAAAATTACAGATTCATGGCTACGATATGTTGCTCGTGATAACAAACCGATGGAATATTTCCCACACACTCAAACGTACGCATGCTTCACGTCCAAGAATAAAATACATGCTTGCTAACCCTTTCAAGAACTGTCTATAACATAAACTTAATCTATTATTTTACGGATTTGCTAATTTGACATATCGACTTTAATTCACATGTTCAGGATTGTTCGAATTAACTGCGTTGTATCAACAGAATTGGGCTTAAAATTCATCGCAATTTACTTGAACAATAATTCAAATGGTTGAAAATGGTGTACTGCCATCCCATTTATGGAAAACTTAATTGATTTTCCTCGGTGTGGAAAAGCATGTTGTAGAATAATTGGCTATTTTATTTGCGTTGCTTAGAGGGTTAAAAAACAATGAAAATAAAGCAATCCTCAATGTTTAAAGCATGCGCACATATCAATGTGTATCTATCTAAGAACATCGACATGATGCCGACATCAAAAGTTCAGAAGGTCGGGGTGTAGAATTTCAACGATGCCGATGAAGTGGATTTCGTTCTGCAAACCACCCACAGAGTCCCATAAACCATGTCGGTAATCATGCGCGTGTTGTTACCAACTATCCCAACGAAAACCGTACACGAAGAAATACTGTTGTTGTTGTTGTTGTATGTAATTCCGCTCCAGATATAGGTACAAGCCGAACAAGTGATCGTAAATAAATATGTATCCCAAAACATGAAAATTGAACAGGTTTGCTCGTTAACACTGAATGTTTTAAGTTTGCAACTAGTGCCAATAATACGGTGCGGTCAATGTGCGTGTATTTCTGTAAGCGTGTGCATCGTAACTCAAGATCAGGTGATATGTTGTCCTTTTTTATTGTCGGCAATGGAAATTATATTGGCGTAAAATACGAGCGCGATTCTTACCACAAATCCAATGAATGAATGTCCATTCTGTAATTTATTATATACATATGTATATACATAACAATGTTGTTGATATATTTTATAGTTGCCCATAAAATGGAGCATTACAAAACTCTAGTGATGCGAGTGTTTTAAATTTTCGTAATGGTTAGATAAAGGAAATTGAACGAAAAGGTAAACTTCAAAATATTTGTTGTATTTCATCAAAAATTATCATCAATTATTGGCATGATGAGTAAAACTTCGTTAACATTAACCTTCGCTCTCTTCCCAATGATATCTTGATTATAATTTCGATTGGAGTTGGATAAAATAATACAAGAAAAACACAAGCATAGATCTGTATCATAACAATGTGGTTATGTTAGAATTTTGTTTGCTGCCGAGTTACAAGAACATTGATGGGCCTACGTATGTATATTAAGGTACATATTAGAGGAATGATAAAAATGTAAAACCGCGCGATGAGATCTGAAGTTGGCTTGGGTTAGAAACTCGAAATTCTTTTGTAATATTACACTGTCAGAAGTAAGTCAACAACAAGATACAAGATAGTACCAGAGGTTTGTCTTAGTTTGTCTCTGGGATTCTATCATCATCATCATCATCTGGACTAGGGAACGTAACACTGGTTACCATAATGCCATATACTTTAGTGAGATTACATCTTTATTTACGTGTGTGCGGGGTTACCTGTAGCGCGGGGTTGGTGGGCCCCATACGGCGACGATCGGCAAAGTCTTCCTTTGCCCACCACCATCATACGATATGTATTTAAGATGCTATCATATTGTTTATAAGTCGGTCTTGCTTGATAATAATCTCTGCCATCTGAATTCAAATACAACACACAGCTCTCTCTCTCTATACTATACTATTATTATATTTCGTGTTTTATTTTAACATAAAGCTTGTTTTACACGACGTCCCATAAGGAACGATTTATTTTTATGTTTGGCGCGGTATTCCGTTTGATATTCGATACGGAATCGTTAGATCTACAACAGATACGAACGGACATGCTCTAAGAATTATATTTCCTGGTGATTTTAGAACTATAATTGTGCATGTTTTATTAATTGTAACTACTTGTTTTCTTGTTGGCTATTTCATTACTCAGTTCCGTGTCCTATTACTTTTCATTTGACTCACTTGTTAACATATAAACGTGTTTTGTGCCAGACTGACACTGATGGTTTAAAGAATACGTGTATGTTTCATTTGCAAGGAAACAATTAAGTTTAATCTCGATTATCAGGCACGCTCCTGGGAATTGATAAATTTGTCGTTAAAAGAAGATATAGAAGTAGCAATTTCAATATAAAAGAAATGAACTAAACCACTGTAAATAATAATAATTGTAGCATCAATTAATATTTAATAACAAATATAAGAAAACATTCTTCATTTAAAAACATCATTTCTAATGGACTGGTGTATTTTCTTGACTGGATTATTTTTTATGTAGGAAAAGATAATTGAAGTTCCTGGGAAATGCAGTCGATATTTAATGATTAAATAAAATAAAATCTTTAAAAATTATAAAGCCAATATGTATACGAATAAATAGAACGCAAATTTGCAAATATTGCAGAAAATATACCATATAAAAAATTATATGAATACTTCGCCAAGGAAAGGTTTATTCAAATGAATATAATATGTTGACCGATTTAAATCATGGATAAAAATCTTTAAATGTTTAGAAAATAAATGTAGAATCATACATAAAATATGAAGCACTGATCAAAAATTAAAACTGAATTTATAATTTTGAAGGTATTGATATTGCAAAGACACAATAATGCAATTATTTAAAAATACAGGGAAACAGTTAAAATTCTACGTTTTTAAAAACATGATAAAATCCAAAACCAATAATTGGATTATTCGAAATTATGTTTATCTTTGAATTCAACACAAAACATAATTTTGAGGTCATGTTTAGAATACAATAATAAATTCAACATATTGTCACGTATAATAAATTACGACTTGAGAATATCGTATACCAAATTTTTATTTCTGTAATTACATTTTTAAAATTTATCATATTTTGCTTGTAAAAGTAAAACAATATTTTTAAACTCATAATTATTATATTTAATATTTGATTATGACTATTGGGTGTACAATAAGAAGATATTTCGTTTACATAAAATATCTTATATTTTGTTGTAAAATTTTTCAGTATTCTAAATATTCTTCTAACAATTTTGGTAATTTCATACAAAATACAGAAAAAATAAATAAAAACGAAGTTGCTACTTACAGAAATAATAGTAATGTTAGCGACAATAAAAAATAGAAGAAACTCTTTTAACTTATTATACAAAAAGAAAAAAAAATTAAAACAATTTTTAGTTAAATAATGTAAGTAGTACAAGCTTATACATATGTGACAACTTGTGAGCACAAAGCGGTACTTTGAGAAAGGACTCTGCTCGGAAACATTTTAGAACTATTCTCTGAACATATGTAAACGTCAGAGTACCTCTTTCACATCAAGATTAGCTCGAAGCATAATTGTATGATAATAGCAGCGCTGTTGGGTGCAGCAAGCAACTCAACTAGCATCTAGCCAAAAACAAAACAAATGAACCAACTATATGTTTCAACTTGGCAACATCGCACAACACACGCAAGAGGCTAACATATCGCATTCTATTGCCTAAACAAATGAATACAATGAACAAGACAACTTTAATTAAATCATACATCATCCCTTATTCTTGCGTCTGTACATGTATGTACTTGTCTGTCTGTTAAACAGCTTGTTTATACATACATATATACAAATAGACACACGTACGTGGGTACTGTAAAATATTGTTGCACTTTGCAGATGGAGCTTGTGCATGTAGAATGTAAATATTCCTAACAATGAAATGCACAAACCAACTATGAGCTTGTATAATTTCAAGTAAGTTTTTACTGTGTAACAACATATATATTTGAATTATGCAATTTTGAACCAAATAAAATTAAGAATATAATATTTCCCTTGATTCTGTAAATATAAACGACTTAAAGGAATGTTTGCAGTGCCTTGATTAAAATTGGGAAACATTATCTTAACCAGGGAAACCTTAATCATTTAGAGTTACAGAAATTATATGCAAATATGTATACATTTCAATTTTTTTTTTATTAATTTCAAAATAATATTTAATAAATAACTAAATTAAAACAAAAAATTATTTCTCCATAAGAAATATCTTTTTAATTCGGTTTTGTTTATTTTTATGTACGAATAAATTTTAATGATATATTTAATATCAGCGGCCCTAAGTGTTTTATATGTATAACTTATTTATTCCAGATAATAAACCCCTAGGATTAAAAAAAGATATTAATATTTAAAATAAAAGAAAATATTGTCTACTGTTGCAATCAATGAATAACCATTATCATTAATGTTTTATCATTTTATTTCATCGGTGGTTAAAATAGCTTTTCTTCAATTAAACAACAGCAGTAAAGAAAAAGTTTTCTATACATTTTTTAAAAAAATTACTAAAATAATTGGTGTCGTGCCTATGCTTATTATTAACTGATATTCATATTATACTAAATGCTCTCCAATTAAACTTATAATATTTAACATGAAGAAAATCAACGACTATTGTTGAGTAGAATAGCATACAGGTGAATATACATACATATATCCATCTTTTCTTACCATATTCCATTTGAGTTGATGTGCGTGTGTGGCTGCAAAACTGACACGAAGTTCCTCTAAAAAAACAACAACTGCGGTGTTTCTGTCACCCTGTGCAGAGTGCTAAGAATGTGTTTCAACTGTTTTTCTGCAACTACGCCACATAGCATATAAACAGCATGAGGAGATAGACAGGCTACGACCTGGTGGGTCACGTACGGGTTATATGTCAACGCCAGCAACCGCTAAATGCCGTGATGTGTCCACGATATGTCACACGTGGGGTGCTTACCAAAACACAACGCACACACACACACACACACACATACACATAAAGAATAACAACACACATGGATACACAGAAAAAAAAATACACTCCCACACTTCATATAGAGTAATTCGGTAAATCTACATTAGCTGTGTTTTGTCAAAATATTAGGGTTACTTTTAATTTTGCGTAAATTATATTTCAAGCATAATATAAATACAATTTGGTTATAATAATGATATGGTTTCATTAAAAATAATGTTTAAAATCAGTATCTTTGTGAGTCTTGTCATATATATAATATGGTCTCTTGGGCAATTTTTAGTTTTGATGGTTTCTCGTAGATTTTCATTAAGATTCAAATCGGATAAAATGTAGACTTATACTCGTAATATTGCATTTCTTTTGTTGTAAATTGATACAGTGAGGTCTTTGAGCAGCCTTGGTTCATCAGTTTCTCACGCAAACGGCGCTTAACCAGAAAATGTAGCAAACAGAAAGAATAAAAAGTGTTAGAAATTAATTTTGTTTACCAAAAATAAAAGTATACAAACAAAACCGTACTCATATTACTGAAAGCAGCGACTCTGACATTTATAAAACGATGCCAACCCTTAGGAAATTAACACCCGTAAAGAACTTCTAATTTATCACCGACATTCAACAGAGCTCAACTCATCACTCAAACACTTAAATATGGTGTTTAAAAAATATGATCGAAACACTTGAAAAAGAAAGCCAAACAAACAAACAAACACTAACTTACTCACTCATTCACACTCGTGCAGATAATAAAAAAAGAGATAGATATAATGAAGTGCACTTAAGTTAATGTTTCAGTATAAATACAAACACACAATACTGGGTAGAGGAAGCTGGGCAAACAGAAGCGAAGAGGGCTTATGGTATGTTAAGACACCTACAGAATGCTCATTAAGCCCGCTAGCATCGAATAACCAGAGTTTGCATGAATTCGCGGTTCCATTGACAGCGAATTGTCTAGGGCGTTTCTTTTCATTTCTTCTTTTTTTTATCGAAATGATCAAACTTTACATTTTATTTTTAGATTATCATTATATTATCGACTGAACCAATAGTTTCAACATGACAACACAAAATTATAAATAATCTTCTCGGGAAATAATTATTTTCAATTTTATGGGCGGTCTGTAAAAATTGTAAGCTTGAAACATTTCGTTTTAGTTAATTTTACTACTTTCTTACTATCTAGATAACGGCATGAATTAGTAATAAAGTAATAAAAATAATAATAAGTGATGGATTTTAAAATTTATTATAATTTTGGTTTGAACACCGCATAATACTGAAGCTCTTATTGTGCTGCATATAGGGCTAGCTAAAAATAAGATTTGTATCTCTTCCAAGTTCAATGCATCTTTTACAGAAAGTTATTTAAATCTTAAATTATTATTATTATACTAAACTATCTGATTGCATTTTGATTAAACGTTATCATGCCCGACGGAGTCCCTAAACCGGCGCCCCTGTCCAAACCGGAAGCATCCCTCAACCCATCTCCGGTTAACAGTAACCCTCATCGTCATTCCACCAACCGAAACCGGACTCGAGCCGCAAACGATTCGGTATACGGGGATTACCACCATGGGTCTCCATTTAAATAAATACATAAATATTACATCACCAAATTGTGTATAATTAAATTCGTGTGCCGCCGTCGCCGCCGAAAGCCGCTTTACGAATGCTAATTTTCCGCTGATTGTAATAGATGCTCCCTCTGCACTTCCGGTCTGTGTATGTATACAACGCTGTTTTCACCATCCTCCAATTCTATGCTTCATTCCATATTAGCCATATGACCTCTTTGACGAAATTGCAGTGTAGTATCAAATTATGCACTAATAGCATAGATATATAATCTGCTAGTACGTTTGATTTAAAAGTTATCAATCTCATTGAAACTTAACCTAATATTAACTTAAACTTACAAATATGTTTCAATAAGCATCTCAAAGAATCATGTTATAATAAAGTTTATTTATATCAACATAAATATATGTATTTGGGTAAACTAGTATTACTAGAATTACAATATATCAGCTGTTATTAAAATACTATTTCTCCTTGCAAAAGTACCTATGACATAATCTGCAAATATAATGTGGAACTATGTACAGTTACCGGTTACCTCTGATTCGCATTTCGCTTTTGTTCCGCGGCTGGATAAATAAAATGAGGTTTTCATTTCGCCACATTTTTTTTGTGCGGTTTCGAGATTAAAGATGGCTTACGTTTTTACTGCGTCGTCATGTGTTTGAGGCTATAGTATTATAATAAAAACGAATGAAAAACAGGTAAATGCTTGGTGAAGATGTAATATCCGACGTTTTATGTACTTTTGAAGCACATGAGAGTGACTTAATAACCAATAGTAAAATACCTTAAAAATAAAAATTATTTTCTACTATGTAGCGACGTATTCAAACACAGGATATATAAATGGCGAATGAGTATTTAACTATGAATTATATTGGTCCTACAAATGTTTTAACTGTCATGATAACCGTTATAGTTTATGAATGTAAACAAAACAGTACCAGAATAAGCGAATTGGAAATAAATAGAATATTAATTCATTTCATAAAAGAAGCAATTAATTATAAGAAATCATTAAAATAATATGTAAATGTTAAATCAGTGTTTATGTAACTCTGTACCTATATAAATTTATGTTTTGAATATCTCTCAATAGCTAAACAATTTTTGAAGTTAAAATATGTTCCCGTGTGCTTTGTTCAAGTTAGTGCGCTGTCCTGCTCTAGTAGATCCAATCTCTTTGACGTTACATCAGCGGCGGCCATCTTGTGACTGGTGGCGCCTCACGGTGCACTGGCTTAATGAAGCGATTTACATGTCCAGCACTTGCGCTACTAGATCATCACACTGAATTATATCGGTTGTGTTATTACTCCTTAGACCGTCTTTGCTGGTATGCTCAATGTCTTCTGCTCAAGGCTTGGGAATATCATACGTATGTGATGCTCGTTGAATTGAATACCACACAGCTTAGCACCATCTCTCTCTCTCTCTCTTATCACAAGTCCTTTTACTTTTATTGGTCGAGCAGAGACTGTTTCTCGGTATCTCAACATGTACTGGTTACTGCTTTTACCAAAAGCTTAAATGGTGTTCAAATGTTAGGTTTCATGTTATTGATACGTTGACGGGATAACAATATCGGGACAAATTTGTAAATGTTTTTAATGTTTACGTTTAATTTTATCATGGCTGTGATAGACCACTTTCAAAATACAATGCGCAAGCACTAAATGCTAATTTGGTAATATATAATAAAAATAGATATCTTCAGCTTAATATGGCATGGGTAATCAGTCCTATTTCCTTACCTCAGGTCATTATTTTAGGTTTGATGTTTAACCCGACTATTACCACATAATTGACAAATGACAAATATAAAGGGATGTATGCCACTCTAGTAAACGAATATCATTGCGGAAGTATATTGCCATCACTCGGCTTTATGAATGCTCAGCAATGTCCAAGATTTCAATATCTTTAAGTTTACGAGCGAAACAAGAATGTCATATCACTGGTTTTTATATGAATTTCAATGATCTTGCGACGACCGACGACCATTTAATCCGCAGCACACAGGCAGCAATTAAGTTTATATTACTTCTTGCGCCTTGTTTATTGTGTTGTTAAGTGATGTTCGTGCCGAGGATATGATTATGCCCTTTTTCTTCTTCTTTTATTCGCTGTGTATAGTGTTATTCGAAATAAAAGTTTATTGCAGCTGATGCCCGGGAACATTAGTTCTCATTTAAGAGCTGCCGCTCATTTGCGCTCGCAATCATAATAATATAATACTTCTTATTATCTCAGTCAGTCGGAATTCAACATATAAAAAGTACTACATGTTCTTTTCTTATCATCACTTACCTGTAAACATTGTTTTCTTATAATGTTGTACATAATGGAAACGATGCCTATGATAAAAATAGTTGGACAAATATATCCTTTTCATTTTCTTATACGAATTTATAAATGGAAGTATTGTATATTGGTCCCAGATTTCATTCGCCGTTTCTAATAATCACCGCATAACGAGAGTTATAATAATACCAAATCATCAGAAATGTTGAGATGATTGGTGATGATGCGATTAATGTCTACGTGAAATGTTATGTATGAATGTAAATCAAATGTCTGTAAACACATTTAAAATTCTAAGAATGTTCCAGACGCAAGAGCACAATAAGTGCATCAATTTAAAACTACCAAAACCCTGCACAGTTAGTTGAGTTAATGTTTACCTTGTTGATCTACAATAGCAATTATTTGTATGAAATGCATGAGAAAATGTAGTTGGAACATATTGTTTGTTGGATCGCTTACAATTGTTGCAGTTCCATGTTTGCGCAGTTAAGTAGTCGTGAATGTAAAACAAGCATGACTTTCCGCGTATTTCTAATTAATGATATGTCCGCGAGTTCAGCGTCCGCGCGCAAGCAAGCCGTTATCGTAAAATGATGAACATGGCCGCTCATTAGCCATCAGCGTTTCTCGGTATCTCTGATGGCGGTCGAGTCGGGTCGGGTCGGGTCGGGCCGGGTATCATCCAACCAGCGAGCGAGCACACTACACAGATCACCGCGTCTAAACAACACGTCACGATATGATAATAACGCGCCACGGTTATTTATTTGTATGATATATCCCTCGCATACTCCACTTGTATATATATATGTGTATCTTAAGTACCGCTCATAGTTCATCCTGTTTTTAATTGCCGCATTTGTGTATACACTTTGTTTGTGTACACATACACAGATATCAACTCGAATACGAATTGCTCTCATCTGGTTAACTAATGTGAGAAACCGCCACTCCATCCACTGTGATTCCAACTATGTAAATTGCCAATTAGTTTATTATATTAAAATCGTTCAACGCCGGTTCAATGTGTGAATATCTACGCAAATATCTGCGCCGAGAACATTCAAGCTAAATGCAAGTTATTTATTAAGACTATACAATTAAACGTGTGCATTCATTTCACATATATCCTTTTTCTATCGGGCATAAAAATGGATTACATCAAACAAGTTCAGTGTTACTGCACTCTTATGGTGGAGTATGAAAACTAATCTGATCTGAACCATTTCTAAAAGGATGTATTGTAATAATCAGATTCAATTCAGGGATGGTCTAATTGTGTACTATTATTAAAATCTCGGGTTCAGACATTTTCATGATTACAATTCATTCTTTTAGACTTCGTCCAAGGAAATAAGACGAGTCCAGCGAATAGCTTTTGTATGTTGAAAAATAAATTCAATTAAAAATATGTTGACAGGTTGTAAGAGTGAATAAAACCATAGCAGTGAATGGTTTGAAATTGTCGTTGTTGTGGTATAATTGTTGGCAAATGTAAGCTGAACTTTAACGAGTGCGAAGTATGAGAATTTAAGCAATGTCAAGTCTGTTTAGCGGCCGCGCTCAACATCTCCCGCCTCTGTCCCACCGATCTTCTTCTTCTTCTTGTTGTTGTTGTTGTTGATGTGCGCTGTATCTTTTTTATGGCGATGTCACGCGGTATCCGCCAGCCACTGTCCGCGTCTCAAACTTAACGAACAAACCGCATTTAGTTAATTCCACGATAAACAAAACAAGGCACGTCTGCATGAGACAGTGTGCCCGCTCGTTCGCTCGATCGCTCGCTCGCTCGCTATCTAAACGACTTGCCATCATTGTAACACCAATTAAAGGAAGAAAACAACAGAGACAGACGTGGCGTCAGCGGCCATCTTGCGGTCGGCCGAGGTCCATCTTGTTAACACCGGGATTTCTATGTTTTTCTTTTTATTTTTAGGAACAGGTTTGTTAGCTAGGGATATGGGGCGTGCCCAAGTGCAGGTGAGTCTCCGCCCTTTGTTCAGGTAACATGCGGGGTTTCAGATCACTAGACGTCTCAGATCACGTCATGTCACGTGTACGTAATGAAACATGCAAGCGCTTCAGTCGCCGACGACGCTTACGCTCACCCAATGTTATATACACGAACATTCCTTTTCTCCAGCCAAGACCACTGGGCCACCACTACCTCATATAATGGTGTACACAACATATCATGGTTTACTCGACACTGAATATATTGTCGTAAATTAGTAATTTGAACAAAATGAGGAAACTTAATTCTTTATGTAACCGACGTGACATTTACAATCGTTGTATACCGTGTTGCGGAGAATGTAACTTCACTTCACACCAGTATATAATTCTGAAAGAAGATTCCGTTTGAAAAACCTGTGGTTCTCCAATGCATACATATTCAATTCTTTGCGGAATACAAGAATTATTTCGGAATTATTAGCAAACTAATTTCCATTTCCAACAATGGTTTCATTTATTTATCAAAAAGTCATAAATTTCTGCATAACATAATGTCACTTGTTTTAATCAGGTAGGTACATAAATATAATCTATTTATTTATGATTATTTGCATATAAATTTCACATATAATAAAACAAATAATTTTGATTATTTTATAATGTGCTTTTGTTGTTATAAATTATTCCTACCTACAATTCTATTACAATTTTTAAAAAACAAAATATAAGCATATTTTATTACATTATAATACAAATAAATATCAGCATCCAAAATATCAAGTAGATATTGATTGTTTTTATATTACGTTCATTATCAACTATGATTAAGTTTTGATAGTATTTTTTTTGCATATGTCATTATTTACAAACAAAAACAATGTATGTACATAAAGTTGAAAATGTTTTAAATTTATTAAAACAAATAATTTATATTCTAAGTTGGAACGATATTAGTGTTTACGCTTCATAATTCACGTGATTATGATGATATGCTTGATAGAGTGATGCATTTCAGTTATGACCTATACAGCTGTGAGTACTATTGCGCCAAGCAAGCCAAGCATACCTACTAGATATGCAAATAACATTTTACAGACAGTCTGTTGATGGTGGTATGGGAAATGGACCCAGCAACGGCAAAGTGGTTATGTGCGAAACTTGTCCATTCAACACAGCAACCAACCAGTTCGTTCGCGATTCTCACTCTGATATGTGTATTTACATTCGCACTTCGATGTAAGCACAAAACAGTACTGACGTTTATGGCTAATAAAACTGAAATTTTTTACTAGCCATTCCCAATTTACATCGCGATAAGAATGTAATTAAACGTTGCCACTTTTATTCGCTATTTTTCATTGACGGCAATTAAACAAACACTTTCGTTTATGTACTACAAATATTACACTAATAAATAATTCAATTTATACCAGTATAATTGTTAACAAAATAGTGAACATTGCCACTATAAGATCAGTCGGTCAATAAGGATAGCACATAATTCGTATTAAGCATGTTCGAACGAAAGAACGTAGTATAGCATAGAATTGTAAATGGGGTTGAGGATGTGACACGAGTACCTACTAGAACCATCTCCTAACATGGTTTCAAATTAAACTTTTAAAATGATTTCGCAGAACGAATCGCAGACGACGGAGTAGGTATATTCAAAGAAATTCCCGTAGGGGAAGCGAGAATTTTAATTTTAAATTCAACAGTGTACGACGAATATGATTATAGCGAGTGTAAAATTCATAAGAATGCAATTTCGTCGCGAGAAGCAATATGACACATACGTATGTAGTATGTATTGTGTGGAGCAGGCTATATCCCGCGTACACTTTACAACTGGAACACATGTCTCCACTAACTCGTACTCGTACTACCACCTCTCGTGTTCGTATTTTACCCTCTTCCTTATTCTTGTTAGGGGTATAGGTGTGTGTGAGTGTGTGTGTGTGTATAGTGTATATAATACTCTATCTGGTATCATATAAAACACAGACGGCAGTTGCAACAACCCGTTTCCAAATGGCCTCTTCAAATTTAACAGCGTCACAATCGTAAACCATAAGCGGTACACGATTTTAATACTGATCGCAATAACGCCTTTTCTTCAATTTACTACCAACTACGCTCCATTATTTCATATTTATGTATATCGCTCCTATACGATCAATACATATTTGTTAACTGATGCTAAGGCTGGCTTTCATTCCAATATGTTACGAATTCATTTTAAATGTTCTCTTCTCTTACCAAGAATTTTGAAATGCAACACACGACTATTGTATATTTCTATTATAATTAATTAAACATGGTCTCATAGAATTTGAGCATCGCAAAATATTTGTTAAGTAAGACCAAACGATTATTCTTCATATGCTAACAAATATTAAATTATAATATTCTTTAGAAATTTTAGTATCTTCAACTTTTAGAAAAATTACTTTTCTAGAAATATTGAAAAGTAGCAAGTGTAAACTGTTACTTCTGGTAAAGATATTGTGTCCAAAGATGTGCAGACCCGAAACATATACAAGTCTTAAGTTTGAAGTTCCAAATTTTACCTTCAACAGTTTTAGCTACAAGTCAGTCCGAAAATAAGATGATCAAAAAGTGTATTTTCTTCAAAATTTCGATTTGAAAATTTAGCATGATTCCTAGACTTCTTTAAGTACATTCATAGAAGAAAGTTAAAAGTAATAAATGTACAAACGCAGGGTTATAGCAATTTTACATGGATTAATAATTTGTTGGTGTCATATAGATAAACCTACCTAATAATATATTTTCTGTATGCAAACACTTATCTTAGTTGAAGACAGCCGACAAAAATTTATGGTCCATTAAGCGTGTAGCCATATTAACGTAATTTTTCTCACCTTGGTGCGATACACATCACAGCGCCAGTGGATGGTGTTGTTGTTGTTGATAACCCCATGGCGGAGCAGTGACTTCGGGTGTCGAAAATGTGTAGGTGGGTTATCGCCGATGACAGTTGTCCCTCTGCATGCGACTATGTCCATCCTGACATTATTCCGAAACGGTTCTTCACTCTTTATAAAGTCAGTATTGGCCTTAGGGGGACGCCACATTTTTACTACTATAGGTACTTTAGCAAATTGAAATTCGATTATCATTAGTTAATGTAGTAGGCTCAGATACCCTTCTTACATACAAGTCTCGTCATGTTTCCGCAACAACAATTATTTTACCTTGCCAATAAATATTACAAAATGGTTTGATTAAGGTTAAGATATGGAAGAAATTGGATGGGTAAATGTGTGGAATATTGGCCAACATATATCTGCAGCAAGTTCAATGAAAGGGTAGATATGGATAGTGTCTAGAAATCGTGTGAATCCGTCTCTGATCAGTGTCTATCTTTCTTGCGTTGAAACGGTTCCGAATTGAACATATCCACCACGCGGCCTCTGGTGTCTGATATAATCTGCAGTGTCGACCGAGGACCACGTCTGGTCTCCCTGACGCCAGGGCGCTGGTCCAATTATAACACCCGTCTTCTACAACCACACACAAACACAAAAGAACAATCGGTTCCACTCGACAAGCGAGAAAAGAAGTCGAAAGCAAAAAAAAAAGAACGAGCTCACGTTTCTTCAATACAATTCAAAAACGTGAACCTGTTTTAAAAGGTACATTTTACGACCAATGCATTTTGGCGAGACAATTTTTATACACAAAATAAATATTTCAAAGCTCTCAGCCGCTATCAATTGACGAATTTATTTTTTATTTTGCTCGATAACAAATTTTATTTTTTTGACTTAATAATAAATTTTAAACTTATGATTGAAAATTATTGTGGCCTAAAAAGTATAATTCTCTGGAACTTCTCACGTACTGTCACATATAATGTATTATATTTAAATTATAATTAATTTTCTTTTTACAATACTAAAAAATTAGAAGAAATTGTTTTAGTATTATTCTTTTATCTCCGAACACGAATGATAAAAATATATATAATATTGACAGATATTCTTTAGGCAAATACGCAACAAAAATTTATTTTATAATTTGATTAAATTGTTAATGAGAGCAATGGTTTGCATTAAACTAATATATATATATATATATATATATATATATATATATATATATATATATATATATATATATATATATATATATATATATATATATATGTATATATATATATATATATATATATATATATATATATATATATATATATATATATATATATATATATATATAAATATATATATATATATTTTAATTGTTGAAACTCAATACTATTTGGATTTAATTTTGTTCTACATTTTGCTGAGATTCATATGTGGGAAAATCCTTTGTCCTTGTAGACTAGTAAATAAAAATTATCTGTCCAAAAATAAAACATAGTTTTTGTAACCGATGTGAGGATTGTGTAAAACAAGTATTACGATATAATTAACTGAAGAAATTTGGGTAATGTGAAGGGTGCAAGATGACTTTTGAATTCGTTGTAAATAATATTAGTTTGAAGTGTGAGTTGAATTGGTAAGACAGGTTGCTGTACATAACAAACGGTCTGTATTCAGCCCCTAAACTGATAACTCAGCTGTCAGTTGAACACTCCGCTATCTTATCCAGCTTGTTCCTGTATATTATAGAAGCACGAAGAGGTGGCTGCGGAAGAAGATGAGTTTAGTCGGCGTTATCCTTAAGCCCATCCGAAGACGAGCTCATCGTATAGCCAGCTCTTTGTTATCACAGTAATGCGCGCCCGAAAGATTCCGCCAAGAATTAATTAGCACCAGTGATAATTGATATTAATTGCCTTTTCTTATTTTCCAGGGCATTAAACAAGACGTCTGCCGTCGTGCACAAAGTACGCGTCGGAATAATAATCGCTCGTCTTCGCGTTTACCATCCAGGGCTGGTTTCAGACCGAACACTGCCATTCCAAGTGACACTGTACACCACTTAGCATCTCAGATAAGGTAACAATTATTATTATTGGAAAGGGTCTCTCCCTGGCGAAGAACGAATCTTTTAATTTATATATATATATATATATATATATATATATATATATATATTGATTGTTTGTCTGTCTGTTTGTCTATTTTACTGTGTGTCTGTCTGTCTACCTGTATGTTTTTCTGTCTGGCTGTGTGTCTGTATGTCTGATTGTATATGAACTCTGTTCAGACAATACAATATATATATATATATATATATATATATATATATATATATATATATATATATATATATATATATATTGTATTGTCTGAACAGAGTTCATATACAATCAGACATACAGACACACAGCCAGACAGAAAAACATACAGGTAGACAGACAGACACACAGTAAAATAGACAAACAGACAGACAAACAATCAAACAAACAAACAGAAAACATACATACAGAGAGACAGACAGACAGATAGATAGACATACAGATAGACATACATTTCATTATAACTTGGCTACTTTTATATTTTAATATATCAAAAAAGAATCTGTATTTTATGACTGAAAAGTCAAAATAATTATCTATCCTCATAATATCTAATCATTTTGATGATTGAAAGTGAGCCCACATTCCAAACTCAAACCTATTGTTTTATGAATTATGGAGCATTTCAAATAGAACATTTATTTATGCATTTTGGGTTCAATCTGAAGAAACTGTCTATGCATCTACAATATTGTAACTAATTTGGGCATGCTGCAGTATTTGATTAAAAACCACAACGCGAAATATTGATATTAGGAAGATGTAAACAAAATTCAATTTTAGTCTATTACATATTATTTATATGAAATTTTCTTCAGAAGTTTTAGAATTAAGCTAATTATTAAATTAGAATAATTCAAATATTTTCGTAAACAAAATAAGAATTAATTTAAAGTATTTGTGCCTTGCAAATATGCCTGAAATCTGAATGTAGTAAATAGTGTCAACCCGGCACTGTGTACAAATAGTAGCAACTTCTCTATATCTGCGAGTAAGGTTTATACACCTCGACGGACGCGTCTTACGCTCAGGATAACTTAAAAGCTCTTGTACCGTCCTCGCATTGCCTTGGCGCTCGCTCGGAGAACGCGAACAGGATGAACGCTCCGACTCCATGTATTGTGTTCCTAAAACTGACTGTTAACAAACTGATATAGTCTATGCTCGTATATAATCTAATATTATACCCACGTTTCCCTTTTGTAAATTATATTTACTTGCTCTACCTCGAGAAATACTCGAGATTTTCATATACCTACACACAACATTGGAGTAGATGTTGATATAACCTTAATATACAATATTCAAACTTAAAGTTGCACCTACGAAGTGGAAGATTATAATGTCAATCACTTAAAGACACTCTGTGCTTTCGAAGACACAATATATTTAAATATCAACAATAATTACTTGCATCTAAGCTTCCCTTATATAGTTGGTGGAATAACAACTTTTATTTCCTCTTTATAATATAGAAAATTAATTTATAGCCACTGATATTTGAAGAGATAATTATAAAAAGAAAATAACGTTTTACTGAATATTTTAAAATTCAAAATAATATATTGTACTTGTACCATCGTAAAGAAATATAAATCTAACATAAATATGACTTGATTTAGTATATTGGCCCACGTTATATTTTCTGTCAAATAACAATTTAGATAGAGATATTTTTCTTGCTAGAGTGAAGGTGTATCTAATATAAGTTGGCAGGGCGCCAAGACGCTCACTGCTCACATATTGTGCAAGTGACATATCAAGAAGAATCCGCTCACCCGATTTGGTGTCCATTGCTATAATTTGCAGTTGCTAATTTTCATTTACATATGTTTAGATAAAGCATCATGCACTTTGTTCAGTTTATTGACGTCCACAGTTCAATTTAGCGTTTGTTTACAATAAACTTCATCTTGACGTATGTTTACACACAGCCACTTAGCTTATCTCCCGTCCGTCTGTACTTAGCTCTGTAAATTATGATGTATTTTTCTTAGTTGTTAATTGGTGATAATGTTAATGTCTTAGTGTTATATTTATTTTTATATTTATCGTCACAGTATTCTTCTGTTCATAATTGTAACATAAACAATGAGAAGTTATGAGTGACAATAAACTTCTAAGATGCTTCTATCATTAATAACAATGTTTATATATTATAGACATGATAAATCTGTTAAATTTTTTGATAATTTATTAAAAGTCTAATAGTAGCAATTCTAGTGATATTGGACAATGGACAAATAAATGCATAGGGTAAACATGCACTTTCGATTGAATATTCTATTCTTTTTTTACGTTCGCCAGTTTTGCCTCTAGATCGTTCACAAACAGACACACACACAAACATAAAGACGACATTCCGAAAATAGTCACATCAAAATTAATAATTTTCAAGTAAAATATATTAATGAAACAATTTAATGCAGTATGAAAGTTTTCTTGTTCTTTTTGTACTAATAAATTAATAAATAATTGTTTATTTTCTATAAAAAGTCTGTATACCATAGTTGGTAAAGTTTTATATATACTCGTATATATTATGTAATAATCCATATAGAGTAATATTTGTTTGATAGAGTTGACTAGTGTAAACATAGCTTTTTCTGATGGATTGGCAAAGCGATGCAAGTGTTTACATTGTCGACCATCTCTCTGTATACACATACATATATATTTAGTATTATCAGTTTTGTTTGTAGTGCTCGTGGTTATTAATGAAATGCACTAGACTACAAAGGACATTTTGATTGGTCGATATAACCAGTGTTTACACTTGTGCCCCCATTAAAGTTTGATATATTTATTTGTGCATTTATAGGATATGGCATCGAATACTCGGAATTGCTACAGTGAAATATCTGTTCAAACAGCATCATACAATAAATCGAAATTGCCCACATATTCGCTCGTCGAACGTAAGACTGTGTGTGTATGTGTGTGAATGTGATTGCGTACGATTTCCATGTGTAAATGTATGAGTGGAGTAATTTTTTTTATCGACATTTCCAAGCGGTGATTTAACTGGAACGTGGCAGCGGCACCGTAATGACCGTTCCACGGACTCAAATACACCACACACTGAACTCGTACTTGTTCGAACACGATCGAACTGGTTTTCGTCGCGTTTTTCGACGTTTTCCAACGTTAATCGACGAACGTCGTCGTTGAGGTTAACAGCCCAGCCGCACACGGACGACGGACCTGTCGACAATGTATCTTGTCGCCCCGTTCTATTTCCGTCACCTAACCAGTATCGTGCACGTACACTTAACCACTTCTACACAAACTAAACTGCACCTTTATTAGCCTAAACGATGAATTTACCAATTTTGGCATTTTCAATTGTTTTCTCTAAGAAATTTAATGATTCACAAATATTTTCTCGGATTCTCCACAACCAGATCATCTCATTGTTACAATATACCGTTTATTTTTGCAAAATTTTGAAATTTATGATGAACGCCAAACATATATAGCCATATTATATAATATTTGCAATAAATTTCATAGAAAATCGTTCATACCTAGCATCAATTTCTTGATATATTTAAAGCAGTATCACATATGAAAATATATTTAATTCGTGAAATAGTGTTTCGTCGCAATCTTACAAAATTGAGCATCTTGGATGCAATGAAAGTGTAGAAGTGTACACGAGCGTCTGAATAGTTTAGGTAGATGACAGCGTCGGGCAATCTGACATGGAATAATGAGTGCGCGAAATGCCATCCGGCGGCGGGTAGTTAGGCGTTTCGCGCTAATGATGGACAATGTCGCCGCCGCGATGGAAGGCGTCGATGTCTGCGGTGACAGCGACGCTCGCAGCGCGCGACTAATGCGTTGTGTTTACACGCTCAGTCACCTGTCCCGACCCTGGCTCCGCTACACTATATCACTACAAATATTTAAACACGTACTGTGGCTATACCTAACGAGCCTCCGAGTGATTTGTTAGTGCCCAGATTCCTCATGCGTGTACTCGCTGTTTATAACATTAGCACTACACGTGTAAACTGCACATATACTCCCTACCTACGTGCCTATATTTGCTGCGAATTACATGTGTATTGCGATGAATCACTCGCACATTGAAACATTTACCAAAATAAACCGACGCTGACGTGCAGATTAATCTCATATATTATTTTATTAATTTTCTTTTTTTTTCCTTTTCGAAAACAGAATATCTGTTCAACAATTATTTGATTCCTTGAATGTTGCGGACAGATAACAGAATACTTGTAGCATTTTTGTACAACATTGTATTTTAAAGATATTGGTCCCAAATGAATTTAAACTATGAAAACAATCAACAAATACGTCCCTTACATATATTACAATATCGTAGCAAAGTGAACATGGCGCTATCTATGCGCGCGACATCACACAACGGGTGTAGCGAACCCCATTTAATAAATTCGTTCGAAATTGTACGCCGTGTTAAACGCTGTTTATGGTAGATATTAAAAAACTTGCAGTAGCACAAGTGCACCAGAATATTAATATCACCGAGAGAGATGAGGAACCAGAAGAGCGAAGAGATAGGGAGATGATGCAGGAGGCGGAGAAGAGAGTTTGAAAGAGGAGCAGAGCAGGAGGAGGAAATCGATTGTCGTTTGTAAAAAGTGTTAACGAATCCTTAAAATCCTTTAAAAAGTGAGTCTAAGTATATAAAGCTTGAAGATTCGAAGGAGAGCGTGCGGTGGCCATAAAAATTAAGCTTCACACAGCTATCAGCGGGCGGTGTTCATTACGTTGCCGCATAACCATAAAAAAGCGTTCGTTGTTCATCCGCGACGCGCCGCGGCGAGCGAAGGGGCGAAGGCGCTGCTCCGGGTCGCTCGCGGGGCCCCACTTCCATTATACTTTCCGGGCGCTGTTAATCTTGGAAAGTAAAACTTATGCAAACGAGCCCGCCGCGTGGTTTTACAAGGCACGTAATTTCAACGTCGCGTCCTCTGTTCCCGTCACCCGCGTGTGCCATACCTACCTACCACACCATACTATACTCCATCTCGTATTATTTTTACGGCACAAATAACGATGTTTTAAAATGCACCACCAGATATATATAAGAAAAGGAAAACTTTGTTCTCTTACTATATCCAAAATAATTTACACCAGCATGGGTAATATATAATTATATAACATATCGCTTCATGAAACTTAGAATAATTATTTGACACCATCATTTCGTTGTTACTTATCCTTATTTTTGATTTTCTTAGACAAAAAGTTGAAGATATTAAAATAAGTAACTTGTTTCAAAGAAACGTGCTATTTACTAAGAAATTGCTTTAGAAAATGGTTATTTTATATTAACGTTTTCCAAGCAACAATACATATTGATTTTATTATATAGCTATTGAACTTGAAACTACATATAGTATTATGATAAATACAGATTGTGGATGGAAAAAAAGGTGAGATAAGGTCACTCCAGCTTTCTAAATATATTATTTAAATCGATAATATAAAGGGTATACTGTTAAGTACGATGGCAATACAATGTATATTCATAATACCTGAACAACAAATTTTTTTTTTTACTAAAACCGGATTTGTACTCATGATGGAGTATAATGTATCCGTTGCACAGGATTGCAATGCAAGAGAAATCATTGTTTGTTCTAAAACAATATCTAATCTGGTAGAGCAACAATATTGGGATGAGCAATCGGTTCGTTTTTGCATCGCATTAACTGAGACGGTAGCGACGACTACAACGACGACGACGCTGTCAACTACATACGCGCACACAATACAAGATTTATTATTGGTTTACACAATGAAGTATCAGCGACACTCTTTTGAGCATTCTTCTCAACCAACAGGCAGGGCGCGGCCGACCCATTCAATTCACCACATATTGGATTTGTCATTCTTTTATTAACTGACATCGTATATTTAAACAACACGATAATTACATGCAATATTGCGCAAAGCACAGAATATTATCCAAACATTGAAATTTGATGACCATATATTTAGAATAAAGTATACATAATTATATAATAAATATAAATAATCGGAAGATCCATAATTATAAATAATACAACGATACGGGTACATATGACTACAGCCGTACATACCTGACTATACTTTATTTATAAGATACTAAGAATCAGTATTGTAACAAATAATATTTAGTATCGAGAAAAGGTGTCTTGCAAAAATAATCTGACACAGTCCGGATGTACAAAACAAAATAGTGGACGAGAATAAAAATACTTTCTTTATAAAACAATAATAAATCGTCTATATTCGATATAAATATTACGCAACGCCACAAATGTGGCATTCCATGTAATTTACTAGTGGACTTCAGATGTGTGTGTGTCCAATGCGACCATCGTGTTATGATTTTGTACCGCCCCCTTGATTCATCGGGTGGTTTAATAAGGGAGAAGAGTGGCGCCAGCGGTCGGCGGTCGGCGGGCGGCGCGGTCCAACAAAGATATCGCTGATAGGACTGGGTGAATCGAAGAGATTCAGATCTCTCGCGCGATAGCCCGCTCGAACATGGAAACCACATCGGGGAACAAACCGAGCCGAGGTATAAGGTGTCCTCTTCTCGGCGACACAAACAACGCACGGCTTTAAACCAAATAAGAAAAAAAAAAAAAAGAACATCCACCTGACGGGTGAAAAAAAATCTATATAAATAAACACAGAAGAAGAAGAAGAAGAAGAAGAAGGCAAAGGCAAAGACAAAAGGGGGAGATTTATGAGTGGTCGGTGCGTCTAATGGGTGGCGCGCCTTACTTAATTACATCAGCACCTCGGTCGGAACACTCAAAGACTGTTATAAATAAAAGAAACACCACACGTTGTTTTTTTGCTGGAACAAAACACGTCAGTCTAGCTCTCTAGCGCTGCCTAGCGCATACATATAACGAACGATCTCCGATACCGCCTCATACCATTCATGTCCACTGTTGTTTTATTCACAAATAAACTATACGAGCATAGAATTATTTGTCACTGAAGCTGGTCACTTCAATGGCTTTTTATGTCGCTTTTAAAACGCCATGCATGCGCCATGCCATGCTTGTCATTTAAAATTTTGATTATTCGTTCATGTGTCTAGAACTCTCTTCACAAACGCTTTGTGCAAACATCAAGAATATAAAACACAAAAATACAATTTATTTTAGAAGTACTTACATCGGAAAGATGTAATAATCTATTTTTTTTAGCAAGTATTCAGTTATAATAAGCAAATTCATTTATATTTTTTAAATAGAAATATCATTACCATTGGAGGTGAGACATTTACTATAATTTCTTAGACAATGAATTCTTTAAAATAATTGAGGTTTTTCCAGATTTTTTCTGTTTGGTCCAATTAAAAGAAATTACATATACTAAACTATATTGTCACAATCTATTAGTAACAGACAAATAACATTCACGAAAACAGGGATTGTGCACAATCCATTATTGTCACAATCTACAATCTGTTGATTTTCAAGTCATTTGGATTCCACAACAAAGACTTGGAGCTATCGAAGTATTGCATGTATGCATCTACGCCACAAACAAGTTTTCAATTACCATCGTATAACCATGTTTACAATTAAAATTCCACACTGGTACATAGTCGGCGGCAGTGGAGTAGAAGGGATGAGGTTCGTTTCGTTGCATTTCCTAGATGTTGCAAATCGAAGTTGCAGCAATGACACGGTTGTGCGCTGGGTGATAAGGTGCACTTTGGCGGCGACCCGTAGCTGACAGCAACAAACACACACTCTACTTATCATCCAAGTGCACTATCTAAATCACTTTCCGTTCGGCAGCATCGTTCGACTCAGGGATATTACCCGAGAGAAACAGGTGTTCAGTGACATCCATTACTAAAGCCACTGGTTCGCCTCTCAATTACGGCCGCAACTATTACTATTTTATCCGATGCGATACTTAATTAACGGATGTGCTCTGGCCTTTCACATTTTAAGAAAAAGCACATTAGTACACCGAGTTGTACACCTGTACGAACAGGATTTTACATAGATATTACATATTTCAGCAATCTTAAAATTAATGTGTAACTATAGTTACACGTGAACAATGTTTGAAGTAGAATATAGTTGATACTGTTTACTATGTTCCAAGAAGCAATACATTGGATTACGATAAAATACTTAATTTTATAAAATGTTTGCTATATATTGAGTGGACTTGTAACAACCTAGTCATAAAACCAGTTACAAATATATATTCAGTTAAACATCATGAATTTGATTGAAAATAAAATGTTTAGCTTAGACATGAATGCTTATGAGAAAGATAACGAGTAGGAATGTGAGTAATAACATATCTTTAACACCGAATTTTATTGGCAAGGGGCGACACGTTTAGGACACTTGAATATATTTAAAGTAATTCAGTAGAAAGCAATAATTTCAGTATATAAGTATGTTTCAGAGAATCGTGACACGTGCGTCGCATAGCGAATTAAAATATAAATAACTCAAAAATCGGTTCGGCTTGCGCGACGTTTACAGGCGACATAATTTACCGTGTTTCCATGGGACTTCACCTAATTTAAAACAGCCTATAATACACGGGCAAACATCCTGTGATCTCCATACGACATAAATAACAACGAATATAGTGCCAACCTAACAAACAGAACGAATACTAATTATTACGAACATAATTCAAGTGCTTAATTGCACCATTTCAAAGGAACATCACTAGAAAATCGCAAGTCGCAGATGAGTTATGCGCTCTTGAACCAAACGCACTCCAATATAAATCATACTTGCTGCTGCAGATACCTACTTTACCGGCTACTTATTTATTTATTTCAATACGGCAAAAACTAATTAAGCGAACGCGATACTGTTGATCAAGCTTAACGGATTTATACGGCCGGCAAACACACAATCAAATCTGGATTGCATTACATACAGTGGCGGCATAAAAACAAAAAAAAAAAAAAAATGCAATTTTTACTTTGAATCTATGGAAATATTATTTATTTAAACATACACAACCCAACAGGAAAAGTCCAATTAACAGGATAGGAAATAATATACAAATTTACACAAATATAAAACATTTAAAAGTTATAATTTAGATTTCAGAATAGAGTTAATCACATTTGTAATCATAATAATTTACCAATTGAAGATTTTAACGGAAAAACACGTTTTGACCATTGTATATCAATTAAAACGTAGCTCAGATTTTATGACTATGCAAACGAATTACATCCAAGTTTATGTTTATAATTTCCAAAAATGTTACTGTTACATAATGGAACACTATATATACATACTGTACGACGAGCTAAAAAAATAATTTAGGATTTGAAAAATTACACTGTTTATTTGACCTCACGAGCCGCCACTGACACTAAGCCTGTTTAAAAATACAACAACAAAAAAAGAGAAAGAGGCAAAAACAGTTCTGCTGACTTTACACACTCGACTAATCTGTGATATTTTACAAAAGAAATAATGATATAGGGATTAATTTACATATTATAACGTGTTTGTAGATATTAAAACATATATAGAATGAATGACAAATTACGCGTTATTGTATCTGTGGTTATGTTCCGAGAATTTGGCACCATCAGCTGTCAACATCGTGAGAAGAAATATTCGACAGCCTAATTGGTAACGTATGTTGGGAAATTTATGATTTATGTTGGCAAGTGGATCGTAAAAACTATGTTATCAATTCATAATATGTTCTGTTTTGTGCTGAATTGTTTTTATGTGCATTATTCAGCTCAATTTATACATTTCCACGGATTCTTAAAAGTTCATCAAATCTTTCATTAAATACTTTAATATTCTGGATAAATATAATCGAATAATTTGCTCAAACATAATTAATTTAGTGAAAAAAAAAAAATATATGACATAGCAACGATATTTATAATGATTATTTACAAAATTTGAATATAAAAGTTGAAAACAAAAATATACAAAACTCACAAAATTAGCTGTATGCCCCCTCAGATAATTTATATGTAAATGACATTGTTTACATTATAAGTCAGACTTTAGCCTAAACTGTCACATTAATAAAATAAAATCATTTAAATAAAAATACGTATAAATTATGATAACACCCGATAATGTATACATATTTTTTTGTGTATGAGCAGTGTGAAGAAGCGATATAGAAAAGATCACGCATAAAGTTGTCGGTGACCTGAAAAGATCACTGGAAATAAATCACGTGTGTGTGTGTTTGTTTTAAATATAAAAACGCTTGATAAGTTTACACCAATGACAACTCATTCGACTCACTTATCCGGTATGTAAACATATAATTCAACACACACTCCAAACACACTTCAAGAATCAAGATGATGTAGGCCTTATTATCACTCACCAATATAGTATATGGTATTTTTAACGCCCGCCCATTTATTAGGCGTCGGAAACAGTTTAGAGACTCATCAAGCGACGGCCGTCACATGACTTACCATCACGCACGGGATGTTTACAAAACAAAAATAACCACACATGCATCTCTACGACCGACGCACGGACGAACGGACGGACGGACGGCCCTGTGAACTGCGAATTATGCCGCCACATCAACTATCCTACATGCCAGGTTATTCTTGTAATTTAAACATTTATTATTTTAAGGTAATGTTTGATTAAATTAATAATTAATTGAAATAAAAAAATCACAATTAATTAAATTTTATTTAAAGAACTATTTTATGAAGCAACTCAATAATTTTGCATATAACGTAGCCAGGTCTTATTGAGAATGTGGAATAAACGGTAGTATTTGAAACGTGACATTGACTTCATTTAGGTGTAACAGCTTTGCGCCAGCATGTACCTCATGCGTTTCGGCGCTACAAACTGCCGGGAATGTCTTAAATTAACAGTCGGAGATAACAACACTTTGGCTTGTCTCTCCGCACGAAACGAAAACAACAAACCGAATGAAATAAAAGTGTGCGTTCACGCAATAATTCTCGAAGACCTACGTAAATATTTTCACCGTCGCGTCGGTTGCACGGCAAAGCGGTGTTTCTTCAACGCAGTCCACAATATATTGTTGTTGTTACGTGTATCTGTACAACATTCCCCGTAGACTTAATTTAGAATTTCTCGTGTCACAACGAACACGAATTTGTCGCTTTAATTGATGCTGTGTTTGTTGTTCACATAAATATAAATATATTTAAATTCACAAGATTGTATTAATATTAGTGAAACACTTTTATAGTTACTTTTGCATCATTCACTCATCTTAAACTTACAAATAAAATAAATTCGAATAAAATATATATTTCCAATGAGAGAAACACATTACTACCAAAATTTATTTATTTCAAGAAAACAATAAAAATTACCTCTGAACTTTAGATATTTAACTATTGTTGTCTGCTATATTTGTCTAATTTGGACTTTATAATTTCATGTAAATCGATGTTTACGATGCATAGTTTTGCATGAATTATGGTAAAACTTAATATACGATGACCTCTAAACGGCGAACATTTGAAGTTTTATTTCTTTCTAACATATTCAACTACTGACGTGGTATTCAGCAGATTGGCACTGATTTTAGTACAGTATAACATAATAGTCGTTTGGAATAACAAAGGATTGCATTTTAAATAATAGTATTCCATTTAACAATTTATTATATTTTTAGAAAATACTTAGAAATTGTTCCTTTTATACATTTTAATGACTTCAAGCTAAATGAATTTAATTGCAAGGTAATTTCTGGCCACACACACACATATATATATATATATATATATATATATATATATATATATATATATATATATATATATATATATATATATATATATGTATATATATCCTACACACGTTGGAAATGAGTATGAATGAAGTTATAAATAAAATGAAGAAAGATGGCTGAGTCAGTGAAAATTCTCCATTAAATTTTTATGAGAATATGCAACACATGTATGCAGAGTCTTATACAAAAATTAAATATAAAGGCACATGCCAGAATCCCTTAATTTATATTTATTTAATTTATAATAAAAATTAATTTTCTATGAGACAGAGAACGAGGTAGGGTTATATTAAAGTTAAAATAACACTTTAATTATTGTATGAGCAAGTCGGAGTAGGTATAACAAGGGTGCGTGTCCATAGAGTTCTTGGTAGGACATCTCAAACGGACGGAGTGACGTTGGTTAACACGGTCTGACCGTCGCTGGTGGACCACAAACCACATCTGGACACCCGGTAGATCCTTGTTTGCAACACTAATTATTATTCATAAACCCAAAGACCACGCTCTAACCAGCACCCGGACTACGGCTAATTAATATCATATGACCAACTACCACTTGAACAGCCTGCTGTCACAAGAACTACACTAACATATTTCAACGATCCTATAATCGCTACTTTGATTAAGTATAAGCGCAAATAATTTATAATTACAAATATATGCATATAAGCTGAAGCCACAATCATTGTATTTGTTGTAGCTTACGATATTCTAGTTAGAACGGATACCAGATGTGTTCTTAATGGTCACTTTAAGTTGTCATCATAAACGATAAAATGACGTCACAAATAACACGTACTAGAGCGACTTTATTTTCTAGATATACTTATATTTCAACAGGGTACTATTCGTAAAGATCTAAAGAAAAATGAATTGTCGTATTTATAAAACAAAGAATGTTAATATGTTTACTAAAATATCTGACTTAAGTAAGTTCTTTAATTCTTTGATAAAATGTGGAATAGAAAACATGTGTTTAGACGATGGAATTTAGTATGTCTGTGTTGTTAGTTACAAATTTGAAATTTATTTATTTACTGCTTTCATTTATGTGACTTTATACAAGTTTCGTTCCTAACAAATAATAATGGAACATATTATTTATATAGACTATAGCTTTGTGCATATTGTCCGACGACCTATAAATATATATTTAAACAGACAACTCATTTTCAATCAGTCATTCATTTATTCTACGATTCCACATTAGCAAAAAAATATGATTCTAAGAATTGTTATGAACAAAAACGGAACACAAGTTATCAATTAATTATTAAATAAATTGTAATTAGTTAATCTAATTCCAAGATTCCAACATGTAGAAAACAAACACATGTCTTTATTATTGTTGTGCTTTTACAACAAACGTCGCAGTTATATACAAGGATACACTTCTATCAAATTTTGAGATATCATTTTGATAATAAATCACCGATTGCGTCAATTGGACGTATAACTCAAGAGGCAAGGAGTATTTATATTTTGTGTTATATTTATATTTAAGTAAAAGGGATGAAATAAAAACGTCTTAAATGTCCAACGTTTTATTTCTTAACAGAAATGCTTTTATTACTATTAAAAAAAATATATATTTCTATTAAGAAATTAAATTATAGAACGTAGTGGATTTAAGACGATTATAATTTTATTCCATTAAATTAATACACAAAAAAAATTAATGGTATTGCAAATTAAATATTCCTTATATTTTCTAAATATATTGAATATTAAACTTGTTTCGTACAATGTAATTTATTTAAATATGTATTAATTTACAAATGGTAGTTATTTCCACATTATACAGATTCTGTTTGCAGAATTATGTCCTTGCTCAGAATCGCACTAATTTGGCATGTAACTCTTTTTGCTGGGTAAAATGTATTCGTGATATGTAGTATTAGAAGGGTTATATCAGGAATTAAGAGTGTTACGTTAAGGGGCATAGAGTGGAGGTTGGTTAAAACAGCGACCTCTGGCATAATAAGAGAACGTAACGAACGCAGGAGGCTTGGCTAATAACTGATACCCGGGTCATGTTATAATTCCGCATCTCGGAAACCCCCATCGGGATTAATACCCGTGTTCGTATATCGTGGCTGCGGTGGCGCTGCTACGTATAGCTAACACAGTGTTCTTGTCGGCAGGGCACTGTTCCCTGTCTAAGCTTAATATTATCTATGTACCCTGGTGGCGTGTATGTGTGTATATATGTACTAGCACATGCAACACATTGGTGCTAGCTGCTATAGGTATGTCACTGATGTGTCTTCATTGGAGAATATTGCCGTGGAAATATGATGTACTTACAACATAAAAAGTCATTTGCATGTAATATATATAGATATAGGAAAATATGGTTAATATCTTACAATTATTTTTAAAAGGTAGTCTCATATACATACATATATGTTTATAAGGGGATAGAAAGAAAAGACAGATTTTATGGCACGATTTGGCTCATCAGTCATCTACATTTTTGAGTTTCTATATATGATGACGATAATGATTAGAATGAATAATATTAATTTTTTATACAGTCCGTCGACTTGATTTAAAAACATCAACGATTCATTTTGTGTTGAGTTAAAACGATAGTATTAAAGAAAAATACCTAAATATTGTTTTATTACTATTTATTTAGTCTCATATTAACAATATTTTTGCAAATAAGTTATAACAAATAAAATATACTTACCGAAAAACGATTGAATACTATAACTAATTGTGCGGCATAAATCAGTGTTTATCTAATAAATACATTCTTAAGGTAAAATAAATCAATATAGTGATAATAGAATTAGTTCTTTGTTAGTGAACATGATTAAAGTCCCAGTTAGTGCTAGACGTAGTTTGTGCTGTTGGTCATAAACGATGCATTCAAAACAAAACAAATAAATAAATTGGTCGTTGCACAGATATAAATTGCAGTGAAAATAATAGATTTAATTTTGTCGTGTTTAAAGCGCAGAGCATGGAAAAGTTATGTTCAATGAAATAAAATTCCATACATAAAAAATAAAAAGAGAACAACGGCCAAAACAAAAAGCGACAATTTTGAAAAGCGTTCAGTGAAAATGGCCGCCAATTTACGAGCAGTAAAACATTTAAAACGACGAAAATGTGCAGTATGCGCGCAGAGACTATTATTTGCCGATGCATTCAACATTCGTTCGCTGTTTAATTGAGTTGTTATACTAATATACCACGTTGAGCAGAACTAAAATTACTCGCACACGTAAAACACATAGTTCCCGTAGATTTACGAGGCTGCCCCTAAGCCATAAACATTATATACACACACACACACATATATACGTCTGAATTATGAACACTTAAGAATATATTCGCGGTACAATATTTAGACAGCAGACGTGTCACAATTTACAGGTCCATATTTCGATTTGTCTGAATACCGTTGTTGAAATGTCGACCCCATTAAAAACATCTGTACTTGATGATATTTCATTAGCTACGCACGCATCAACCAATGCAGCAACGTCTACTAAACAATACTAAATTATATTTCATTCGTATTAATAATCGTCTGTGCTATTCTTGTCTACCAACAGTAAACTTTATATCTTTACGAGGTTTGTGGTATTTTCGGTTTAGTTATGGTCATATTGTTTGATGCATATGAACATAACTTTTGAATATCCTAATAAACCAATTATTAAAGACACAAAGAGCGATAAATTTACTAGAATTTCATGAAATTTGTATTGTTATTGAGCACAAACATACCATTCTCACGTGTCAATTTCAGTGTGGCCTGCACTCGATTATCTTAAATGTAGTTTTCACTAGGTATAAATATCCCAATCAATCTGCAAAACTAACCAATACCCTAAAATTGTACCATTAACTCATTAATTTATTAAGTTATCAAATACTGTTTCTTCAAAAAAAAAAAATTTTTTTTTTAATATTCATCTTATCAATATATTCAAGTATTATACTCAATTTGTACTGTATTTCAATATTTATTTTCAATTGACAATACGCTTGAAACACGTTCTCAACAATGGCAACATAAATAAGATATTCAAATATTTTTCGTAGTAGTTTTCTCGTAACTAGTACATTTCTTGAAGAAACTTTTCAAACAAAAGTCGTGCAAAATATTAGTGTCTTTCATTATGAACATAGCTATTTTTGCCATAACTGCAGCCGTTCCAGTTATATTGGAGATTGAACCAAAAATTGCGTAGAATAAACATGCACTTTCGGTTTGAATATTCTTTTCAAATAGGAGTGTATAATGTAAATTGCAATGTGGTATTAAATAATTATAATATTAAACTGAGACTCATGTGAATGTTAATAGAAACTAGCAGAATCAGTGGACATAATTATTAGGAGGAAGCTTATTAAATCGGGCAGTATCAGTATTAATAATCTGGCAGAGAGTGATAATATAATAGCGTTAGTGATATAATGAAACATACGTTGTGTGCAAAACTTGTATAGTGGCCGAGGATCAGTGTTATCTGTCGCAAAGCAGGCTAGTGCTAGTGTGAGCGGACTAGTTATGTTACCGTGCTGCTAAATGGCCAGTCGCGCTCTTCTGGATTTCGCTGATAAAATGTACTCGCTGGATCATAATATGTAATCTGTGCGCCACTCGCTCATTTTACAACTGCTACATTTCCATACGTTACTCGCGTTTTTTACGTAATTCAAGTACACTTTTGTAATGCTGTGTTTCAAATCAATTTTTAATTCATATCCAAAAATAATACATTAGACAAGAATTAAATAATAAAAATTATTATGAAAATTTATACCTCATAACTCGTGTTAAATTCATGTAAATGTTTACTCAAACATTTTTACTGTGCATGTTTTTATAGTAATATCGCTATTCATTTTATTGTACAGTTTTTTTTTTTTTTATCATCTTAGCGATATATCATGGAGTGTAACATTATTTGTGATGCGCTACTGGCGGGGTTTGATGTGCGAAGCTGGGTCTCGTCTTTCGATAAGGTTTAGTATACATAACGTAAGGTAAACATCGTCCGCATGCAATTAAGGATGAAGGGTATTCAGTATGAAACCGAGGCGAACCCCGGCCTCGGGACTAGTACCAATCAATCACTGTAAGTCGCGGCTGCGATGTCACCGGCACGCATGTAACCGATGCGAACGTGACTCTGGGATGCGCCCGACGATTTCGCACTATACTTTTATATGAGTTTCTATACCAGTAATTCTAGCCGGTAACATTGATGTAGCCAAATACAGATGAACTAGACGTTCTGTACTGTTAACATATCCTAAATAAATACTCTTCTAACGGACGTTAAATACGCGTATCAGTAAATATTAGAACTTTGTCATGATGTGAGTCTGGACGATATTACGATACAGTGACGTACGAACATTTTTCTTTTTCAGTGCATATAACAATTGATGTCCTTCATTCGATTTTCTTATAAGTAATTTTCAATATATACTCGTATATATAAATTCATGCAACGGTAATTAATATGTATAGTAACTATGGAAACGTAAATGTTAGAAACCTATTTTTCAAAAATGATTTTTCAATTAATGGTATAAAAAAAATTGTTGCCAGAAATTTCGTTATCTATAACTTTTACTAGAATCTCTAACTGGAGATACAAAAAGTAGCAAGGATAAACCATTATTTTCGGTTGAAATTGTTTTCAAAAATTTTTAAATATTCATAATTTTGGATTAAAAAATTAAGTTTTGATGAAGAATTTATAAGAAAAATTCATAAAATAATTATTATTTAGGCGCTAATATATGTTTAATTAAATATTTTTTAATTGGGATTGACCTGCTAAACGAATTGACACACATACAAATATACATCAACCCATAAAATGGACAGGTTCGATTCAGGGATGGCCAAAAAGTTCAATTATTATAAATCTATTATCTGTTAATATCTCTCGACTTCGAAAATTTTCATAAATATAATACAGAATGTATAAAATATACATTGAATATTTATTTTGTCGGAACCTGGGCTCGAATTCAGGATTCGGTACAGTAATTGAAATTAATGTAAATCCTTACGATTATGATAATGGTTCAATGACGAATATTAATAATATATATTGATATGCTTATTGCATCTTGTAGAATGGATCGGGCAAAAGAATACGAAAAGTAATTGCAGTTTGACATGTGTCTTGAAGAAAAATGTTTTGCTTGGATTTAATTCTAGCTAATGTGTATAGGTGTGCCATCGATGCGATTAGAGTGCATAATGGGTATTTGTAATTTATGACAATAGCAAGACCCCTGTCCTGATGATGACCGAGAGGTCGAAACATATGTAGACAAATAAATAAATATATTGTGAGAGTTTACCAAGTGCATTTCTTGTTTATAACATATATATATTACGTATAAGAAATAAATATAAAAATATCTAATGTCGACTCCCATGGTTTGAAGAGTACCATTGACCCGCACCGGTCATCTTTCATTGTCTAAAAGCAGTAGGCTTCATATATCACCACACGTGATTTCCATGAACTTCAGAGAATCAAAGCTCGGAGGAAAACGAAAGCATTGGTGTCATTTATAATAAGATGTTTGGATGTAGGTGTAGCGTGAATCGGTGAACAGCGGCGGGTCCGAATCCGAGGCTGGTGACCGTCCTGTAGGATCCGGCGAGCGGTCAGCGCGCAGGACGTGGTCAGCTGTCAGCCATCACTCACCCCCGTTTGGCCACTACACGCTTTTGTACTTAGTCCCTCGCTCACCCTAATTGCATCGGAAAGCTGCCTCTGCCTCTGCCTCCACCGTGTGTCCTAACACTAAGCGGACAACGCCTCCACATCATTACAACGCTGTATCGTCAACATTGGACCGTCATGTTTGCCGCTCACTTCAAATAACTCGTCCGTCCCCGAGCTGGCGGTTGGTTCGTGCGCAATTTTGTTACTTTTCTAAAGGGATCACATTGTTGTTTTAAAAAAATGGATTCCCACATTATAGCCCTACATGCCCTGACATTACGTTTGGATGTGTTCAAACACATTTAATGCCCTTGTCAATTTGTAATTGTTTATTTGGGTACTATTAGATCTATTCGGAATTATTCAATTCGTTTAGAAGGTCAATCCCAATTAAAAAATATTTAATTAAACATATATTAGCGCCTAAATAATAATTATTTTATGAATTTTTCTTATAAATTCTTCATCAAAACTTAAATTTAGGATTAATTTGTTGCGTTATTTAAGTTGTCCTTAAAATGGGACGTTTGGTGCTATTTGGTTAAACTAATTATAACTATACAACAAATATTGTTTTCTGTATGTGCAGCTGACAAACTCTTCGACACACGGTATATCTCATATATTTTGTATGCTCGTGAATAATATAAATTGTATTAGTCATCGAATTTGACTATTTTGGCAATGATGTTTGGATGGAAGGATTGAAGAGGTGTATAGCTATTTGTAACTTGAAAATTGTCCCAAGTAATTTGGCAATGTGTCGTGTTGAAAAAAGTTAGTAAAATAAATCATGAACACTTTAATGCATCATTCTTCGATACCCCAGAAAAATGTATTCTGTGGCGAGAAGCAAAATTTAGCAAAGCTTTTAAATTGTCACTGGTTTTTGGTTCGTTGCAGTTGAGAACGTACATACATACGTATATATCGTACAGACGAACATGCATTTTGTAGCGTAGTGATAAATGGTCGGGTGCAGCAGAACCAGGTCCAGAATCCGTGTCGACCGATGCGATATTAGATGTTGATTTACGACTTGGAAATCTCCGAGCGCGCGGACAAAAGACATTTCTAGCGAACCCTACTGAATTTGCAATATGTTCGGTTGGCACGTGGTGTGAGCAGGCACTAAGGGAAGAGCTTTTTCCGCCGTGACCTGTGTCCACGCTGTGTGTCCGGCAATATCCCGGTCGCTATCCATTATTCAGCGGGCGAGGAGACAGCCAAGAAGCCATCGCGCGTCCGGCGACAGCGTGTCACCGCCGACGTCGCTGTTGCCCTCGCCTTAGACGGACACTCCCGCCGCCCGAACGCCCGCCCGCCCGCGGGGACTGAACAAATGTAGTATCCTTCGTACGACGCGCGACCCGAACACTCTACACGCCGGCTTACAGTGACCGGAACACGCCCGGCTCAACGTCACTACGTCGCGTCTGTTGTCTTCCACCTACCTTGGTTGCTCAACTCGCATCTCTAATGCTTTCACTTCAAATATTGATGCAACGCTCAATACAACTGCTGAATGATACATGTTAACTAATGGTTAACCATGTTGTTTCAAGGAGCCTTCTTATTTTAAGCTCAGCTTGTATTTAATAGGCATACATTTAAATCTTAGATTTGATTTTAAATTCCAGTAGATGGAGACACTCATGAATTAATATTAAATTTTATATATTTTGGTCAAGGAAAATAATGTTTTTAAATAAATATTGTCATTTCTCATAATAAATATTTTCTGTGCCCTAAAGAACAAACCCTCTGATGGTTATCCGAAGCTTCGAAAATTTGAATAAATATTATATACCGTACATTTAAATTTTTGACATAATATTATACATAAATTTTATGTTTAAACAAAGTAATGGTCCAGCATGTGGGAGACTCGAAAATTATGATGCAAGAGTGTTTGACTATATACTATATATACTATATATAGCAATAACACACGTATCTGATTAGACGCACTCTACGCAGGACACAGAGGGGAAGAATATGAGGAGCAGGATGAAGGAGGGAGGTGAAGAGGGTTTCAGTGACGTCTAATGCGCAGTCCCCTGGGGGTGCAGTCGCATTATCGCGCCCCTCGCCGCCTCAACAGCCAGCAGCACAATGACGCCAATTCCCAAGCGCAACAACGTATACGTTTAGTTTAATGCCTCGGTTGTCACTCCCAAGTATTCGACGCCATACAGTACAGTATAGTACAGTATCTGTGTAACCCTCCTGCTCATTTCTGTATGAGCAGCTTCATGCTGAGGTGTATGTTTCTACTTTGCTCTTAACCAAGTAGAAAAATAGCACTCCGGCACACACTCCGACCGCCATTTACCATTTACTACTTCTCATGCGTTCAAGTAGTGGTGGAGTAAGTAGGCTTGTTAAAATGTATTTTGGCTCTCTTGTGATATTGTTCTTGCCAAAATTCACACACTACTATATACAGTTTATATACTACACGCATAGCGAACAGGGTATGTTATTGGGAGATTCTTAGTTAATCTGTATACAATGAGAAAAATGTATAGTTGTGCGGTTAACATATTTTAGTTACCTATTAACATAAAACATATTAAATAAATGGACAACTATACAGTATAGTACTAGCAATAATACACTAGTTGCTTCAACAAATTTAATCTGTACTGTTAGTTTGGCTAGGTTATAGGCTTCTGATTTATTTTATTATTATTTTAAATATGCCAAAATACAATTCAACACAATTTATTTCATAACCACCTGCAAGCTCATTTATTTCATTTTTAGGTTTACTGTTTTCTAATAAACCTCTCAAAGTTGTTTTATTAATGATGGCTATTAATTTAATTTGTATTAATTTTAATTTCGAGGTGATGATTTTTGTTATTTTTGGTAAATAGTTTAAATTATAAAAATTGTTTGTGTGAGTGTTTATACTGGTTCATTACAAATTTGAATAAGTTTTTGGTTTTTCTTTTAAGAGGTTGGCAATGATTTCGGTTCTGTAGATATTGTTATTTGCTAAAAAATTTATTGGTATTTAATTTTATTTCAAAGTTTGTTTCCTGCATTGGAATTTTAGTTAATAAATGTATTTAACTGTGGAAAGAAGACATTTCAATGGATCTTGATTGATTTGATGAATTTGGAATTATGGTGTCTGTGAAAGTTGGAAAATTTGTATTCTAGGATTATTTTCTTTTGTTATAGTTAAATATAGGAAGTTGTTATAATCCCTTAAGACACCGGAGTTCATCATAAACGGGGTTCAATTAATTGTGTTATTAAAAAAATAACAAATTTTGGTGCAAAACATTTTCATAATTCAAATGTTTTTAAATTTGTTAGATCTAATTCAGAATTCTACTTTAAACTTTAACTTAACTAAATTGTAAATAGAACGGCAATTATATATATATATATATATATATATATATATATATATATATATATTATAAAAATAATATAGTACGGACAAATCGCGATTTTATTACATAAATATGTGTAAATAATATTAGTAAATATTGTAACACATATTTCTAATGTTATGTTATTATATTTATATTCGTCAGTAAAAAACGAACACATTATCTAGGAATATACATTTTTTTTTTGAAACCAAAAATTATATCACGTAATTATACAATTGCTAAGTAATTATGCAATGCAAAATGAGGTAACATTTTACCTATAGAAATAGCAACGCAATACTATTTTTAGACAAGTCATACATTATTTACATAATATTATGAATAAAATACAATATAAAAAAATTCCTAAGTTAGATAAGAAGGAAAATATATTAACAGGCTATTGTAAATTTATTTATAAGGAATAACAAATTACCTTCAAATAATTTAAAAAATGTATAATACATAAAAACGATAATAGCTGTCCGAATTACCACGAGTCAAACAATAAGACACTCGTATAAGTAACAAGAGAAATATTTGAAAATAATATAGCGAGAACAGCAAACATAACTGATACTGTCTCATATAACCACTTGAGTCTAAGATAAGCCCAACACAACATACATACAGAACTGTGACAATGTTACGTGGACTTAACATGTCCGTAGCCGTTGAAGAATGATCTAACATGGAGGTCGCTGTTACTGGGGCGGAGCTTAGCGGGCCGCCTCCGGTGCCGCCCCTCGTGCTTCACGCGAGCACGTCAGAGCGATCTGTTGGTGGCCAAAGAAAACATCTTGTCAACTCGTGTTTCTATTGCTCTTTTTGTGTGGACCGTGTATTTTTATACTCTATCGACTAGATTCAGTTTACTTGAGTACCATATCGTTCCGGACCAATTTTATTTCAAAAATATAAAGCTTATGTAGTAGTTAACATTGGCTAAAATTATTTTTACTTTTTCTTTTATACTTATTACATTTATTTATAATACAAATACGGGAAGTGAATACATATTTAATTTTTATATTTGGGATTATAAAATCATCTATTAGTAAATGCAATCTTACTTTTATAAATTACTTATTCAATCTCAATGTTTAGGTTGATTTTATTATTTCTGCGGAAGTTAAAATTATAGTCAGATTTTAAATATTTTGTTCAGATTAACAACAGTTACTGTGATAATTTATATATATATTTATATATATATGATTAAAAAAAAAGACTTAGTTTCAAGTATAATTTTCATCATCAAAAACTTCTATAAAAAAATGTATTATGTATTTTCGAATAAAAATACAAGTATATGCAAAATATATGAATATACTTTTTTGAATAATTCAATTTAATTTAAAATCTTATGCTTTAAGCTTGTGTGCAGTTATATATTCTCCGACGCACAGTATACAACGTATTTTGTATGCTACAGAATAAAATATATTATACGTATTAGTCACGTCGTTATGAGGGATTTTTAACACGAATTAGAATTTTTAATTTTAATATACGATATAATGCTTAAAAATAAAGCAATTTATCATATCTATTACTTATAAGGCATAGGTGCCTTGTACCTCAGCTTGTATTCTTGATAATAAATATGTATATAGCGAAAAATATTTTAAAAAAAGAAAGAATTAAATTTTGTTGGCTTATTTTTCATTTTATAAATATTTTAGAACACTATTGCAAGATGTGACACACAAGAATCTATTTAAATAATTTAAAAAACACGAAAACGTTCAAAACTTTGATGTTAGTCCATGTTTATAAATGGTTTTTAATAAAAGATTAATGTTTGTGACACGTAAACGTTGCCTTACATCATCCGCCAAGATCAAGAGACTTTATGGCATATTTACAGAAACCTCAATCCGTACACAACTTGAATCGGCAAGGTAAATATTGTTTTTCGCACTTGCCAAAAAGACTTAGCGTAGGCGACGGCAAATATGATGTGATGCTGATGACAACTATAGTTTCATCCGGTTTCAATTTAAAAAAAAAAACGTGATCCTAGATCAAAGAGCCGCCATGTTTGTGCGGAGCCCGCCAAAGTTCCGACCGGGACTGCGACACGGTTGTGTAGACCTATATAAACACACCTGGATGGACCTAAATCAGCGATTGACAGGCGCGTTATTCGTGCTCCAGCGGCAACCACTTCAACTATCGGTAAACAGAGCCTGTGAAAGCTTAGCTGGCGGTAAATGGACAAACAATGCCCGCACGGTTAGAGTGAGATGGGGCCTGTTTCCGATCTAGTGCGTTTGTAATCTGTGTTGTCTACATCCCTTGCTCACTCTGTTCCCTGTTCTGTTCTGCTCTTCGAGGTGCTGCTGTTGTTAGGTTAGGTTCACATAGTGTGTAACAATATTTTAACATGGGTCCTAAGGATTTAACAATCGTGTGCAATGGATAATAACAAACCTCTACCTAAGCGACAATCACACACATACATTCATTCCACTAATCTGTAAAGCCTTTGTTGTAAATTAGGGTTAGAATTATAACATGTTTATAGTATGTATTAGGAACGTATACATTATTCCTCTACGCGATTCTAAATAGCGATACTTGGTAACAAATTATTCTCTGTATGTAAAATTATATCCAAACAACATTTGCTTTTATAAATCACATAAAGAAACTATAAGAACCATAAAAGTCATCAATTGCTAGATTTTAATGGTGTATGATTTGACTATTTTCACAATGAAGCGCGGAATCGCTACGATCAGATCCAACGAATATAAACTCAAATATTTTACTGAGTCGCTGGCATTTATGTTAAAATGATCGATCAAAAAAGAATATAAAAATTGCTATTTTAACAATATAATTAATAGGGAATCAGATTGAAGAAACAGATAGCCTAGGATATGTTTTGTGCTGTAGGGACATATATATTTTTGTTAGAGTGGTATTTTCAAGTGCCGTCAGTACATAAAGGGTTAATGCCGAGAGACGAGTCGAGAAAATCTGGTTTTTATTATCATAAAAGACATCTTGTTAGACGTGCAGTGCAGTGCAGTGCACGGTACTTGGTTTTAATTAAATTTTTAAATTCTCATCTGTGAGAAACATAAATCATTTTCTCATTATGAGCGTCGCGTCGCGTCGCATAAAAATCTGGTCTTGTTCGTTCATTACAAAAGCAAGTAAGCAAAAATCTTGTTTATATAGTACTAGTACACTGTTCCGCCGCATGTGCAATATGATTGAAATACTAGTAAGTGCTATTTGAAATCACTGCGGAGAAATATGTTTTGTTATAATTCAAGTACACCGTTTTTTAATGAAATAGTAATAAAAATTATTTTTTTAAATGCAATATTCTTTCAGTTACTAATTTTCACATTATATATATATAGGTATTATTTATTGATAATTGCATGCTAAGAATTTAATTTCTATTTTATGTTTTAAAATTAATTAACATTATGTTTAATATATTTTTATGGCCTTTTTTATCACAATAAAAAGAATTGGTGTGGATATAAAAGGACTTATGTAATTTGTTGAATATTTGTGTATTTAAAAATAATATATTAGAAGATAGGTTCAAAATTTTGGGGCCCTATAACAACGGACATATAAGGGTAGCTAAACAAATGTATATAAGTATATTGCATATTTTAAAATGCGAAATAATTAAAATTTATTCCATTTTTAGGCCTTTGGGTTCAAGTTATGATAGAAATTTATAGATATAAAATATCTTGTACGGCTAGCTATAATTTCGCAAAAAGGTTTATATAGTCCTCGGTAATTCACCAGGCTATAAAGAAGAACAAGTTGAGATTTTATTTTGCAGAGTGTAAAATATGAAATAGTCAGAGTTGCAATAAGATGAAAGAGTGGAACTGCTGTTATAGCATATCCAATAATCTAGTGACATGGTGCACATGATGTGCTTAACACCATATATGATATATCCGGACATATAATTTTAAAGCGATTGAAATATATCAGACACACATGAGACAATATTAAAAGAAGTCACCCCTCTCTATATATTTTAAAGTTCAATTTTACAGCGTCGGGGCTAGCTGTAATAAAATATATATATATTTTGCACTGGTCGCAGACGGCACAACTTAACCCTCTGGTTCACACATGACGTTGGAACAGAGCTACATATATTCGTAGTAGTTCGTCATATCATATTTATATATATATAGGCACGGTTTAATAATTGCAATACCATTGACATTTGAAGCGCTTTAAAGTCCTATTTAGCATACATATTGTGAATGCATGTTGGTAGTTTTTAATATCGCGCTGCGAGCAATTGTCACGGCCGAGCCGGGGTAATGTGACGATGTGCCGCTGACAAATAGGGCGGCGGTAGTGTCGGGGAATGTCTGAACATCATTTGCACAATGCATGACACAAGGGTTGACTTGATCATGATATGCTGATGGCTTTAGCGTTGTGATATTACAACTCATATTGCGACCAATATACATCACGCTCACCCATTCGCTGCCAGTTCATTGCGACTCACCACAGATCTTATAGTATTCGCGTGATAAAACTTCCAAAACGACCAGAATGAGCCCATTGCTCTAGAATTAAGATTAAGAACATAATTCACTTTTGCCTTTCTTAGACGAAGTCTATGAGGAAGTATTATAATCATGAAACATTTAAAGCTCGACATTTTAATGAAAATATATATTTTGTTTTGAGGTACCTTGAATTAATATTGACTAAAAGTATAGGTACCTGGACCTATGCTTGTTTTTAAAAGTAAATAATAGGTATTCATTTTCGAAATAACTTTTATGAAATTTTAATATCTTCAATTTGGGTTTATATTTATTTTTCGAAAAGTGTACCATTTAATGAAAAATCGCATTGTTACGTTTCCCTAATTACAATACATATTGGTTTTGTTTAACAGCACCTTAAAACTAAATAAAGCATTATTATAAATACAAATAGTAAAAAGACAAGAAAGTCGAATGTAAGCCACTCCAGTTTTTATTTATAATATGAATAAGTTTCAATTAAACGATTAATATTGTGAATAAATAAATTCTCTCAGCAAAATAATTAAATGTCACGAATAATACCGGATATTCAAGTCAAAAACATAATTAATATTGTATAATTGGAAAAATTGCGAATAACAATTGGCATTGGCTTGTAATCATTATATAACTGTATAGTTACGGTGATTTATTCTTTAAAAAACACATAACAATGCTATATAACATATACATATAACGTGACCAACATAATAGGGTAGGAAAAAGCCGTAAACAACAATATCAATCACACGAAGTTTATAAACATTTTAAACTCAATCAACTATACTGCATATAAACAGCTGTAAATAAATGTACGCAATAATGAAGTACGTGTACGTAACGGATATCCAAGTGTAAGCTGAAATAATTATTTGTGCGAAATGAATTCGACGCAGAAAATGTTAAAGAGGGGACCACACATTGCGCAATTCGCGGTGATCCGAATATTTGACCGTACCACACAGGCACTGTGCGCTGGTCATTCGCGAACCTAGTGCTTGTAAAATAAACCACTTCAACTGCTGCAGCAGAAACCGGCCAGTCGTTCGGTCATTCGGCGCGTATATATATTGTCCGGCCGATGCCAGTGCTACCGCAATAAAAACAACCTGCTGTTTACCATCCGAACACGCGAAATCATTAGAATACATAACCTCAATTACCGACAATAACATACGAACCAGCGGTAAACCATTCGGTTCTGCATATGCGCACTTCAAACTATTTAGGATAAATAATTATTTCGACCAACTTTAGCAAAATACCATCTGCAATTTAAATGTTAATTATTCGATATTAAAGTAATTGTCGCTTTCATTAGACACTGCATTTTTATAGCAAATAGAAAGTTGTTGTAGTTGCAAGCAACAGTGCATCCAGATTAGTGAATGGCTGCGTTGGAAATTGTCTCGACGTAAACGCTTATTCTGTATTAAAATGTAGGCAATAATTTTATATTTGCAAAAAATATACCAAAACATGAAGAAAATAATCACCCAATATTTTATCGATTTATACTTCAAAATTATTATATCTTATTTTTTTGCAGACATTGAAGAAGTTGATTATCCATGAATGGTGCCGTAACTATTTCGAATTGGCAGGGTGTGTGGATTATGTGCCAATGAATTTAAAAATTACCATATGCAGCAAGAGTGGCTTGGGGATTAGGTAGAATTGAAAATTACAATTTCCGTAATTCAATTCGGTGGCGGTTTAGTGTTGATTGAGTGTCACAATAAAATAAAAAATATTCGCGCAATAAAAAAGCATGAAAGTTTGAGTTTTATTATATGAAACAGTGAATAAAATGCGTATTTGATGAATAATGTTATCGCGCTGGTAGGGGCGCTAGCGCGCTACTTCATGCGGCCGACACGGTGCGGCGCTGTAGTCACTGTTCCTCGATTCCGGTCACGTAGCGTTTGGTTCGTGGATAATCGGGGTCCGAGCTATACATACACCCTTGCTTGCTACATTGTAGACGACTTTGTCGAGGAGATTCTTGTTCGGGGAATTCAGTCCGTTATTGTCAGAATTTCAACTGTCTCCTCTTGCCTTTTTGTTTTTCCCTTCCTTTTTTATTCTACCTAGTTTTTTGTTACTTTTTCGGTTTAGAAGACACAAAAACATGTCTTTGGGGAACCACAACACATTCAGTCTACTCTGTTTGTTTATTTGTCTGCATGTTTTAGAAATTTGTGTAAATTGTATTGGAAAGAAGAGTGCGGAATGTATCGAAACACGAAGTTGGCTATTTGGCGGGGCCGATGCCTGGCAAAAAGTCGCCCATTGTGTTTCGCGGTGGGTTCTTCAATTAATTCGATCGACGATCTCGCGTCCAAGCCGTATATCATTTGGCTGGGTGGCGGACCAAAGATCGCGACAGATAGCATGCAATTAATGCATTAATTTTCGTCACCTTGCACCACCCACACGATAAAAACAACAAAGGATCACTATCACTGTACTATGTTAGACTTTACGAAAGCGAAAAAAATAAATTAGATCTGCTTAAATTCATAATATAAGTATTGTATTTATATTAAAAGAATATGCTTTGACGAGTACCTAGATTATTAATATAATTCAATTATTTTAAATTGGTTTAAAATCTATTTAATTTGGTTCCACCTTGCACAACAATACAACCTGTCTAAATGGTGAGGCCTAATTAACTCAGCTAAGTACTAATTTTAAACTATAATGTACATTCGAACATACGTTAGAATTAACAATGTAAAATAAGTATAAAAAAAAATTCGCTCTTTGCACGAAACTGATAACTCAATTACACGTATATCAAAGAGAACATGTCAGGCTAAACACGGACTCCAGTATACACATGTTCGTCATTATGGTCCGTGCATATAGAGTTGAATGTCGCATGTTTTTCCGTACGCCAGTTGCTCAGTTTGACATTCAGGCAGGCTCTAATTATTGCGAGACTTGTAATTATTGGTGGTGTAACAAGAATACTGCGTGTTTGCTTGTTCTCAGGTTGGTTGAATAGCGTGTACGTGTGTGTGTATGTGTTTATACCACCAGGCACACAAAATACACAGCACACGTACAACCTAATTTAAATTATAAATTATCCACTTGATATGCGATATTATACGATTTTGATGTAAATGTCTAAATTTAATATTTCATTACTTCAATATTCAGTAAATAAAGAAATAGTAAAGTTTCAGGCTCCAATATTATTATTAAAAAAAATTAATCAGATTACATTCTTAAAACCTCCATTTTTTTACTTTCTTGGACTTGCAGATTTTACGGAAATACACGTTTTAGCTATCCCTGAAGAAGACACTTTTCGGAATGACGTCTCTGTATGTGCGTGTGTATCTGTGTGCATATTACAGCAACGCCTATTAGTGCGAAAGTTCTATACAGTATTTGTAAATTTTAACTAAATTTATATTTAGAGTAATTGTAATAGAAGTTTTGTCATGACTGTAAAGTTAAAATTTTAAATCATAAATTGTTTATGAGATTATTTTATTGCTGTTTCGATAATTTTAAACAAAGGTATAGTTTATATACGTTCAACTACCGTTTAATAAAAGCAAATCTATTTAATATTGCTACTCGGATATTAAATGTATAAGCACATAAGCTTATCATATTATTATTTGTTATATTATTTACTGTTTAAATTATATAATGGTTCCCACACATACACCTCAAATTAGGTCTATTATAATGTCTTATCAAATAATGAATTCTGATTTTTATAACCAAAATGAAAAGGCCGGAACGAAGTTAACAATCGTTCTAATTTATAATTGTACACACATTTAGATAAGCATTATTCAAATATCATTGCACTGATAAAACGAATCATAAAAATTTCTCTAATTAAAATTGCTTTCAAATATCAGTTACATTTGGAGTATTACAAAATAAATTGATTATAGGGCCCCAAAATTTGGAGCCCCCCTTAATGCTGCCATTAGATAAATAATTTAAACATTCAAAAGTTTTACACAATATTTTAAAATATGTTCTATCTACAAGATTTCTTCATAACTCGTCACGGACAGGATTTGCCGTAAAAGGTCTAGTATATTGTAAATCTTTAAAAATGATCTGTTGTAATAAGAATTAAATGCCTATTTCACAACAAGCCCATTTGACACTGTTTGTTTTAAATGTGTGTAATAAGCAGAGGAAAAGAGGTTAGGAAATTGTGGTAGCTATCTACGGGTAGATAAGTATTATGATTCGCGTGAAGTTATCTGCGAGTTGCATCGGTTCCTGGGGACCTGTTACCTGTGCGGTAGCCGTACAGATCGCTATCACTAGGTATAACTACTCCACGCAAACACAGACACTGTAAATTCCGATTTTAATATACACTCATACACACACACACACACACACATAGTAACAATATAATAACGTATGATTAAAGTCATTTTCATAATAGTCCCTGTTGAACGGTCGCGAATACACAAAACGTTTATTTTAATAACCGACTCGTTTTACCTGAAATGCCATTTGCATCCAGCGCGCTATCGATGGATGTGCTCTTATTTATTTCCATTTTACACAACAAAACAAACAATCACCATACATTACAAGTTCATTGTCTATGTTGCTGCTATTTCATTATACCATAATCGCTTGTAATAATTTCATTTAGACTATTTTTGAAACAAGTATATTAAATTGATTGATAGCTTTTGCTCATAATTATCTATTGCTATTAGTAAATTTAATTATAGATACGTCATTTTTGTATATGAAACACAAAATTGACAAAAACTTTCCGCAAAAATTCGACAGAAAGAAAAATTCGAAATGTTCGCGGGTTAAATCTAATTATAAAGAATGATTATAAATGTAGATTATATGCCAACTATATAATCATATTTTAGTATACTTCCTAGATCAAGCTGCAAGCGTTGACGCTTGCATTCTCCTGGTCTTCTTAACCTTCCATTTATTAGATATAATTATCTATGAATTATCAAATACAAAAATGCTAATTATATTCAAAACAATGATAACTATTAAGAATTGGTTTCCAGAATGAAGCCATAATTTGCAATGAACGACACATTCTGTCAAAATGTTATGAATGTTTATAAATAAACACAATAATTATTCCCAAGAATCAGAAACACTCGATAGCCTACGCTCATATTATTAATGATTAATTAATATAAAAATAAACTAATGATATAATAAATTAGAACACATGTTCAATATCTTCCATATAGATGATTAATCAAGTCATTTATCATTTTATAATTCTTTGACACCATTAAAAAGTCGAGCTGCTTTTAAATTATGATTATGTTTGAATAATGTTCAATTAATATAGACGTATACTACTGTGTTTGTAAGTCCGTGTTTATGTTATCAAATAAATGTGTACACTGTAAATATAAATGTGACTGATAAGAAATTATATAGGATAGGGAGTATATTGTTGACTCTTGTCAATACTAATAATGAACATGAATGATTTGCTAAAAAAAAAATATATATTACATTTACACAATTCAATTGAGATATTTTTTTTAATTACTCACATCACTCATTTTTACATAAATTAAATGTATTGACTTGTACTTCTTTGTAATTTTTGTAGCTAAATAATAATTGCAACTATATTGGTGAAACGTAAAATTTTACAAAAACATTGTCTATAGCAGATTTTTATCTATTTTAAATACAAATAAAAATACAGCCAATTACAATAATAATTAATCAATAACCATTAAATATTGAATCAATCTTGTTGAGGTCGGGAGATTACACTTATAATCCTTGACTGAATCCTAGATTCGTCTCAGTATTCCATAAACTAATTTTCACTATTGATATAAATAATATTGCTTTATTGTGTTTTAAATAAAGAAATATTATATTAAATAGATAGTGGAAGTATAAAAAGTCGACTGAAGCCACAGTTTATTTTTACATAGCGGATAAGTAAAAAGTTACTGTGTAGAATAAATATTACAGCTTAATAGAGAAATACATTGCAAAACTAAATATTTTATTAAATATATCTGGGCACACTTATAATTCAAACAAAAGCGGTAATCCTCGTCACTAAGAGCCTTATGACAGTTTTACAACCCTGATATAATCCAAACACACGCGCTCCCAAAATACCCATGAGAAACACACTTCTAATCCTCAAAGGCAATAATAAATCATGATCAGTTGTATGCGTATACACATACTACATACATCCGTAGGTAATATCAATCATTGCGAAGATAATACATTTCAAACACAAACACAGTGTCTGTATAAAGCAGTGTTTACCAGTCAGTTGGCACAGGGGCAACTAACTAACTAACTACTTATGCTGTTTGCGTACAGCCAATAACTGTGTGGTTACAGAAAGATCATCATAGTATAGTCGATGGATTAACATATGAAACGGATTTATTACGTATTTAATGTTTGTGGTCACGTGACGTTGTTGAGAGGGTGCCAAACGTGGGAATCGCAAATACTCACAGCTTCTGTTTCTGCTTTTGATTATGTTATTTATATATTAGTTTCATTACGCGTCGCCCTCACCAATATTTATTATTGTCTTTGTATTTTAAGTGGCGTTGAGTTAGTTGACGCGTGTTTGAAATGATGCCATTATTAATTTGATATGTATTTCACGGTCGCCTTATGCGCCTGACGTACTGTGAAATATACAGATGTACATTTGACTTTACAATTGTATTTCTTACGTCTGCGTTTAAGTGCTTCTGTTTTACATTTTGTATTGTTTGATTTATTTATGTGTTGTTCTTGGTCATGTGTGAATGTTTTAAATTATTGTCTATTGTGTAAGATTACTTCTACATAGATAAAGAATGAATTACATGCAATATCACACAGAATTATAACTTTAATAAGTCACAGTAAATAATTCTACATAGATTTTCGTTATAATTATTAATACGTTAACGATTATACAAAGACAAATATTCGTTTGGGCATTCTTTTAAAATTTAATTTGTAAAATGAAGACCGAAACCACAAAAAAAAAATGTTGTAATCAACACAATACATCTAAATTTGGCAACTTTGGCTATCGTTTTTCTGGTAAATAATAAGTATTTAAGAACAATTTTCACACAATAGTTGGTAAACCACTACTTCTAGTTGAGATATAGCTTTAAAAATTAAGATTAACATTTAGAAATAAACCAGAATTAATAGTGGTATGGTCAAAACTTGTATTTCCGTTAAAATCTCGAGTTCGATTTTGTGGTAAATTATCTTATATACATGCGTATCACAATGTATAAATTGGAGCTTATACAAAGCTTTATATTTAAGTTTCACAGCATTTATGAGACACACACACACATAGAAGTCTTATTGAAAATAGACAATACCAATTCTGTTAAACTAAAAAACGTATTTCCATTAAAATATCAAGTATTTTCATTATGATGAGAGATTACTACATTTCAAACAATTCAAAAAGAAAAAATTACTTAAAATTTATGATTTTCATGTTTTAATAACACAATATTATGCATGCAAATTATAGCAAAGTTTATTATAATTGGAATAATATATATACATTATGCAAAATAGTTAATAACATATTGACATAAGGAGAAAATTTGAATTATTATAATTCATAAAAATATTAATGTACTTCTACCTACACTTCCAGTTTTCTAAATTATAATAATTGCCTGTACTAGGCATAATTTCATAACTATTTTCTAAAAATGTTAAATGTAGATAAACATCTACATGTGAAATTATATCTAATTGTTAAAATTAACATAAATAAGCTGGGGTGTCCTTCATTCGATTTTCTTATACGTAGTATTTAATTTTCCAGTATATGGTACATTTTTCGAAAGAAACAAAAGTTGCTGAAGATTTTAATATCTCAATTTTTCAAAGTTGATGAATAAACTGGTTACAATATATATTTATATCTAAAATTCTACAAGGCATAAATTTGGCTATTAACAGTATGATATTTGTGCAACTGACCATAAGGCATTTGTAACTAACTTCATGCGTCATTGGCGAAATAACCAATACAGTAAATAACAAGTTCATACAAGTAATAGTGAAATGAAACTCCATTCAATTAATTACACATTTCCCAAAAATTAATATAAATCTCATAAAGATAATCTGGGCAAATATATCATGCCACTTATACTCATTGTTTGCGTTGCCTGATAGCATCCCGCACACAGATAGATAATAAAAGTGGGGGGTTAAAAGGGGGCGATGATGGGAATAGATAGCAGATGAGGGAAGATGTGTCGTGTGTATGTACGTCACAGAAGAGAACAGAGTGACACGACACCGGGAGCGTCAACCACCCGCGACGACCCTCGCTGCCTATTATTATACTCACAGATAAACTTTATTCAATTATTGGACGACCGCATCTGCCATCTGTTTGCCATTATCTGTGACTATTGACCATGATAACGTGATTAACTCATTGCTAATCTATCCAATGCCAGTTAGACAGCAGACACAACACAACACAGCAAATGTACGACGGATATATGGATACTGTGAAGGCGCGTCTGTCACATCGTTTGCAAACATTTTACAATAGTGCTCTATTTTGAGCTAATAGCTTTCCTGAAAATCTATTTTTAAAATTCCTAATATTCTATTCTGCTTATCTATTTAATTCGATCACTAATATTTCATACTTCAAAACTATTATTTCTAATTTTCATTTTCCTTCCTTCGGGATATAAACCGGAGAAAACGTTATTTATTTAATTATAAGGTCTTATCATTTGTTCAAGTCTTCTTTATTTTACTAAAAAGTTAATTAATATTTTTTATTCTTTTTCTGTTCCGAGAATGTTAAGGACAGCCGAACAATCACTATAGCATATTTGTACATTCTGTACAACGAGTTAAAACAAAATATAGTATTTGAGAGTTACTACACCAATATTTTTCATTTGAACAAGAATTGGCGTAGCTAATACTATGCATTTAAATTTATTTTAATTTATTTACTGAGCTGTCCAATTATTATTTATTGTTTTGCCAATTTTGTAAGGTTTTATTTTAGGCCATTATTTCAATAAGCCGCTCGCTTGGATGGGTATGAAAACATACAACATATCTCGGATCACAATTATCCTATATCAATTTAACATGTCTGTGTGCAGTAGTGATCTTATCGCGTAACTAAATAATTCGTAGCCCTCCTGGATGCGACGCAACGTGTCAATTATATCGTACGTTACAATTCGTTTAATTTTTAATTAATTTTATTGGATCGCGCCTCGCATTGTGTGATGGATGTGATATGTTGGCTGACTGGCTTTTACGACTTAATATTTATATATACCCCGTCACATAGACTGGAGGCAATCCACTGATTGGTTGCTGATGGTGAGTTTTCTCTCTGTGCGGTCACACTGGAAGGCGTTTAACGTTTCATTAATGTCTATCCACTCCACTCCATCAAATGCGGTTGAACCACATTTAATTTAACGCAATTTACGTTGCGAATTTTGCTATTTATTGTGTACTGCCAATATGAGCTTTGTGAATTGAAATATTTGGAAAAAGATATTGATTTACATTTACATATGCGTAGGAGAAACTATTACGACGATTTCGACTCCAATACATATGCATACTCTAATTTTATTACCGTATAAGCTACATAAATGCACCATGTATTCACTGTTAATAAATCGCACTTGCGTAAAATATGCTATATAAAATTTAGCTGTAATCGCAAATCTATTACAGTTAAATTGTGTAGTTGTAATAAATAGATGCTACAGACACACGACCGATTGCTTTACCTCTTCTGTACTTTGTACGGTGAGCTAAAATCTCTGACTATATCCTTGCCATTGGAAACGGCAAATTACTTCTTTTTTTAATTTTTATATTTACCACCTTTATTACAGTGCAGTAGCATATTTTTGCATATGCGCACTAATTTGTCCAGATAATAAGTAAAAGTAGTTTAATCAAGTTTCGAGAAACATTATGCGTACTTATATTGAAAAACGAAGCCGAAGATAAACATACAGATTATGTATATTCGTATATGTAATATTTTTCTTTATTGCTAATAATTTCCTTGGTAACAGTTGAAAACAGGGTACTTTGCATGTCACAAAGGCAATCATTAAATCTCATGTAAATACTAAAATATAAAAATAAAAGAGCGCGTAAGCCATCTGAAAATGGTTGTTGTTGCGTTGTTGACATGAACATCATTTTAATACGGTTGTTTCGCAATAAAAACACTGTGGTCCCGTTAGCGTGGTAGTGTAAAGTACCGTAAAAGTAACACTGAAATCTTAATGTGAGATCGACTATTAGTTATAATTATATTGCGTGCTTTTTTCGATGAAGATATGGGTCGCGGTTTAAAGTTTTTGTTGTTCGGTAAGTTATGGCATCAGATTAGCAAACGGCCGCTGTTTTACATTTCAAACTTGCTACCTACTCCAGTTCGCCTACTTACTATTGAGGCGATTCAACTCACTGCCCCGATAACACACTGCTATCGGAATTGCTGTATTGCTGCCTTTTCCCTCTAAAGCTTGTATTCGACAATCCTAAATAGAAACTTACTTATTGGCATTGTATAATATCAACAGATGGCACTAAAACATTAGGCGAACTATAAACGAAGTGTACACTTTTTGACTGCTCCCATATAATTATAATTTTATTATAAATGTTGGCATCGTTTGACAACTATTTGTATTTATTTCGGTATTAGGATAAATAAATTATATTATTGTGGATTATTATAGATAGTGTTAGGTAACCTTAAGCATAAGTAGTTAATTACTTTCTTGGATGCAGTCTAAAAGGTAATATTGTAATCAGGAAAATTTTTGATATCGTTATGTTAACGAAAATACACATTTTGATTTGCGATTTGAAAGAGGTAATAATTTAAATATCAAAACAACTTACCTCGTCATTCAAGAAGTAGTGAATAAGAAATGAGGTGTGGCCTGCACCCGACTTTCATTAAAAATATATATCCTAAACAAACCGTCAAAACATTTCAATACCCTGAAATTGTACAATTTAGCTAATTATTTTATTATGTTATCAAATACTGTATTTTCAATATGAAACTTAGATGTTGATTCTTATATACATATATTCAAATATATTTTTAATACTTACTGTTTTTCAAAATATATTACAATATTTATCTGCAATAACCATTACAAATACGTTCTCAGGCAATCTATTTCTGTTAACCGGAGGACAATGGCATATACATTATTTCTATTTTGTTTCTGTCAAACAATTTTCAAGCATAGTTGATACGTTTTCTATATGAAATACATTGTTTGGATTGATAAAATATCACTTGTATTGTTTTATTTATATAGTTTGGACTTTGGCGTTGCATTTTAGCTGGTCTATAGCAAGCTTTCTACAAAGTGCTGTAAGTAAAGGCAATGGGATATCACGTGATACACGCGGCAACATGGATGATGGACAGGTTAAGTACCACACTGACATTTCGGTCTAAATTATACGTGTTTCTGACGTAATCAATCTTAGCTAACCGAAATTAACAACTTAAATGTAATAATTCATATATATGTATCCACGTATGAACAGACACAACTTGACTGCTACGGACGTGTTTGCCACCTGCTTAGATATATTATTTTAATTGCAATTTATGCTATATATTTATTTGTAATTTCATTGGTTTCAAATTTTATTTTTCTACATTTGCCTTAAAACATATCACCAACATATATTTTTCTTTTAAATAAGAATGACTAATGGTGTTGCTGATTGCACCTATGCATAATATAAATGTTTCTTGACTCAAATGTGCAGAAATATATGTTCCGAAAAGTACGCATGCAAAAATTAAATAACCATTCATCTATCTGTAAAATATTTTCGGAAAAATTAATTTGATGCATGTGTAACAAACGAACAAACAAACGAGGCACGTGCGATCACTCATATTAGTCAGATTTGCGTTTCCTAGAAGGCAGCATTGTTATACAGACACCAAACCAGAACCGAGTCTGCACCAGTGCGGCGTTTTATTAAAATAAAATATACACACGGCCGAATGATGGATGAGTATCCCCTTTTGATAACATACACCATGTACACATACACAGCCACACAGAATGGCGAAACGATTTTTAAATATTCTGTTCGGGACATTTTCGGTGTACATTAATAACATATGCACGATTAGCTGTGAATGAGACACACATAGGATGCTTCTTTTCCACAATGGAAACAACTATCGACCATTCGTATCTGCATTACTGCGTGGAACTTTGCATTAAAATGCAATCAAACCCCATTTCCTTTTGGAATGTAGATGACAGAAGGGTTTCTGGTGCCGCCCAATTGTAAAAATATTACATTAATGCTTAAATAATAGCGCTTGGTCGTTGGAATAAAAGAAATTTTAATGTAGTTTTTTGTCGGACGAATTTTTACTTGACATAGAATTTATGTCGTTCTCATTGACACTGTGCTATGGTACATTTATAACGCAGATAAGATAGCTCAAGTGACACAAATTAATTCGTTTTTAAAATTTGTCATTTGTTCCAACAATTAATTTTAGTTGGCTGATTTTGAAATGTTCACTCCACGCAATGCTCTTTCAACATATACTTTTTGTACAGTCCAATGTAAAATTACTGTTTTCTAAACCAATTTTTCAGTAAACTGTACAATTATCGAACAAAAGTTGCTAGAATTAAAAAAAAAAAAGAAATATCATTGGTTAGAATCAAATTTGTTTTTATAATAAAGCTAAAGTCATTGGTGTCTGCACCTACGCATATGTATTAATATGAAAATGCAATTGTACTACAAAAAGCATTAGTATATGCACAATATCTTCAGAAAGGTAGATAATTAAAAATTGTATCAATATTTTAATAAATTCATATTAAATTTTAAGTGTTAGAAATTGCAAACTCACATATTCTAATTTATTGCTTATTATTATAAGCAAAGTTTATTCAAAACGTGAAAGATGCAAAATTCAAATAATCCCATCGTGTCTGTACCCTCCGACGCTAGTGTATGTATATGTTTGTGTAAATTCCCATATATTCGATGGTAGTTTATCGCGATATACAGTGCGTTCGTCCAATTGTGCTCTAGGAAAACAGTTTTGCATTCAAACAAAATGAAAACAACTTTTGTTAAAACAAAGTTCGATTGTATAGAGAAGGCAAGTCGCTGCTTCAGCGTTACGTGTGTTTTAGGTGCATGTTTGCTCACCGTACGTACGTACGTATGGCGGCGCTGTTCGCCAATCTTTTGTAAGACTACACTCAGTCTCAGTTATGAATTTCAATAAGTTATATATTAGTATTTACACAGAGGAGTACGCGCGCTCCAAGTTTGCTTTGTTGTTCGGCGAATGAACGAACGAACGAACGAACGAACGGAAGTTTTGAGATTTTCATTCTGTTATAAATTTGTTTGTTCGTGTTAAACAAAGCTTAGTACGATTTTGTTGGGTGTGTGCGCTCACTTTGAAAAGAGATTCGGGACAAAGCTCTCAGCTTTGACAGTTCCAGATAACTCGAAACTTTCGAATGAAGACGGATAAACGCTTTCATAAATGCCACGGGACAACGACAACGACGCCGACGATGACTTTTCTCTGTGTATATTCCTACCCCACCAGATATCTGAATGTTTCTCTTATTATATCAACACAGTGGCGCCCATCACATTCCCACACCCCATTTTAAACATCTTTTACGTGCCCTAAGAAATAAATTGTAGATAAGACAATAACTAATACACCAAACTTTCTTAAAAATACTGATGAAATACATATAGGTGTTTTAATTTCAAATGCGTTTCTCTGACAAAAAGTAAACTTTTCAAAGTACATTTATCAAATGTTTAATATCGTTGATTTGGAATCTGACATTTTGTTTTTTTACTGGAAGAATATAGACCCCCATCTAAATGAGCTAAAAAATATCTAATCAAATATACTGAAAACAAGCCTAACTTCAGCTAAAGCTTCACAATTTTACCTTCAACAGTTTTTGTGGAAAGATTACAGACATATACGGAACTCATAACGAAATTTGTCAATATTAATTCAAGTAAGCTCAAATTTCGAGTTCGAATTATTACATCACTTTGTTTCAGATTTTGTTCAAGGAAGTAAAAAGCTAGTAGAATAATGAAGTAGCAATGGTGAATATTTTTGGTAAAGTTTAGTATGGGAATGTATATAAGGTAACGCGTAGCATTGGTTGGTGGCTGGTGTTATAGAGTGAGTGATAAAGTATTTAAGCATCTGCTGCTTAGATTTCAATTAAGTTTCAGTCGTCGTCTCGTTCGGCAAATCTTATTACTTCAATTAAATCTGAGCGTAATTTAAATTAGCACTAACGAATTCGTGAGACTATAGCGTTCGTTGTAACAACTGCTAACGTACACAAGGCAATATCTAAACCACGAATCTGCTCTGGTTGAATATCTGGGTGGTTCGCTCGCTCGCTTTACGATATTCGCTCCTTTCCCTTTCCCTGTACACCTCCCGGCCCCCTACCCCCCCCCCCCGCCTCCGACAACCAACTTCCGACTTCATAAATACGGAATAAAGTTCGCTCGACACGAGAGTAAAGTTTGTGCTTAAGTTGTGCTCGGATGATTATTTTAACGGGAGCAACATCTGGCGCACCATTTCTTAGCACTAGGTATATCGTCGTATGTATTATGAGAACGACCCACCAAGCCGGGGAATTCAATTACCCTTTTGTGTATTATTATAAACGAACATACTTTGCCACCTTTTCCGATCTTTATATTTTCACACAATTCACAATTGCGAATTTTATTATTTCAATGAAAATTGAAACTTGAACTCATATTCCTATACTTGGGCATATTTATAGTAATAGGTTCCAATTTTCTTAAAAACATTAATATTAATCGGTACAATTATGAACATAAAATTGGAATTCAAATTTAAACGTTCAGAAAATATATAATGAATGACACAATTTATTGAAATTATTATTATATCGATAAATAATGCATTGTATATGATATGGGTACAAGTTACCCATAATATAACCTAGTAATTAAGAAAAAGAAGTAGAAGAATCCTAACAATTCCCCAAGTGTAAATGAAAACAAATCCGAAATGGAAATCTGTTGAAAATAACGACCGAAAATTCGTACAATATGGCATGTTATTGTAACATCCCAGTGGGACGACGTTAGTTGTCAGTCAAATGACAGTGCTGCATGTGACAATAGTTTATTTACGGTGGGTGGAATGCTCCAAGCATACGAAATGCATGCGCTGTCTCATATGAAACGATGCGATGGCTGCATTTTCAGCATGCAACATATTATTTACGTCTGTCGAGAATTTATAAAATGCATTTTTAAAACACGGCATTTGTTATACAGTTGCGCGATTTACCCAACTATACCTATACCTATACGTGTCTGCTAAAATATACGGGCGCACTTTGCATTGGAATTGTTGTCTTTGAGTAATACGCGTATCGCATGCCTATTTTTATAAAATATAATAAGCAAATATTAATAGTTGCACTACATGGTGACATTATTCATTTTTACAATTTTTATCGTGTTTCTAATATGCCTGAATATTTTGTTTTACATTTTAGATTTAATTTTTAATCCCTTACTTTTTCATGCATATTTACAATTGGGTGTGCAGATATAAGGATGATTTAAAGCCTCGTTTAGTGGAATTGTTATTAAAGTGCATTATTTGTTTATGTAACAATTACTGTAGACATAATTTGTTCATCGAAAGATATACATTTGCAGTACCCGTTCTATTGTAATTGTGCATTGAAGTATTCCAGTTGTATAAGAAAAGATGTGTGCAGATGAAATAGTGAGGCGCTAGAAGTTTAGCGAGCAGTGGGGTGTATTGTATTTTGTATAGTATAGTAGATAGGTCTGGGCGCAACCGATGTAAGACAAGTGAACGGGCGAGGCTAGCTGTCTGCTAGCGCTTGGAGCGGCAGCAGATTGTTCGCCAAGTCTCCGGGTACCGCGAGAACTGCTTTACACTGTTTATGCAACACAGTGCTGTGCTGTTCTGTGCTGTGCTGTGCGCGGAAAAATTTTACAACATGTCTTGATCTATCCTGGGGTTTTACTTCTTCGTATACTTCCACCGAGACAATTCGTATACCTGCTGCAATATACCGCACCCCATCCCTCCCACACCTATATAACTATGTGTATAAATTTCTGAATCTAAAATTTTACACCACCGAGACGCTTCTCCCCTATATATATATTCTTGAAACTGTATTTGGAATAAGAAAAGAAAAAAAAAGATGATACATGCACCGACGTGGCACATGCAAAGTAGACGAATGTTTTCCATAAAGACAGTGTGAGGGGTGGCTAAAAGAAATATTCAATTATAAATTCTGTACGGACAGATCTGAGCTTAAATGAAATATGTGTTTTGACAGGTTGTTGTCCCTGCGGAGGTAAGGGTGCATTTTGAAATCTTGGCACTTATGCCCGGTAGTATAAATGCGCTAATTTATACTATTTGCATCTAAAAGCATAGACTGTTTAATCAAAAATTGCATCACTTTGTTTATACAGTCATTGCAAAAACAATGAATTTGATTCTTTTTAATTATATATTTTTAAAATATAATTTACTAAATCCTATTCAGTTATAATTTTAGTAATAATTCAGGCAAATATTTTTTGTTTTGGCAACATTTAGGTGCACAGTTTGGCAAAAGCGAGAAAATTGAAACAATAAAAACGATAGTCATGCGAACATCGCAATCTACAAAAAGTACAAGACCACGAACAATGTGATACGTTTTCGTTATACCAGCAGCTGTATATAAAAATACGACTTGAAATTGATATAAACCAAACCCAGCCGCCTACTCTGCTATATGGCTCGTATAACAAATTGCTAAATTATACAAGGCATGAGAACGTGCGGAAAGAAATGAAGTGAGAGCCAGCTTTATCGAACGAATGGATATATCTACAGTGTTTATATGCGTGTGTTTGTATGTGTGTTTGTGTGTAGTAGTATAGGGGTGTTCATATACAGAAAGACATATCTCTCTGTTATAAGAGGGGTGGGTGCTCGACACGACGACCCTTATACGAAATGAAATAGTTTTATAACGACGAATATCTTTAATCAAATTGATTAAATTACTATTATACTGCCATCCGTCGGTCCGCCGGCGACGTGTTAAACACTTAATTAATTCCATCGGCTTTGCTTCGTTTGCTAAGCCTCAGGATTTAACTATCACACTCGACCATTATTTACTGAATAATAAATACACATATTAAGTACATTACGATATATGCAGTTTTAATAAAATTAAGTAGCTATATATATACTGAGATAAGTGTTTGGTTACACGTTCACAAATATGTACATCACAGCCAATATTATATACTTATTGTTTATTTTATTATATGTAATATATTGTAATCTAAATAAAAGTCGACTCAGATATTTAAATAGATATATCCATTATGCCTCTCAATCTCTCAATAAAATATGTATATTTGTGTGTGAATGCTCTAAAGATATACAAATATGGTGTTTTGAAAGCATCCGAATCCCGACAAAATGGATTTACAATGATTCGAACCACGATTAATTGCTATATTATAAATTCTAAATTAAATGTGAAACTGTTCAAAATTACAATTATATAACGCATAATAATAATGAATTCAAATCCATATCTAGTTGGAACAATTAGTGAGCAGCAAACGGTTATTGTCAACAGTTTAGGCTAAGCAAACTATTCACAATGTTCCAAAACATTAATGTAAATACATTCCTACTATATAGTGCGAGACTTGGATACACTTGCAAGCAATTTCATGATCTGCTCCCCTCAAACCCCTGCCAAACAATTCTATTGCTTTAGACTACGAAACTTATAGTATCGATTCCCTATTACGACTCAACTTCGAAACACAATTTGAAACAGACGCCGAAAACTATCAAACATGCGGTCAACAAATACTATTATATATTTTTTAGTAGACAAACTCTTAATGGAAGTATTGTAATCATCAAAAATTTCGAATACAAGATTTTAACAGATATACAAGATCTGAACTATATTTAATTGCAATTAAATATTTTGGACATAGTATTTGTGTCTATCAGTGTTCGTGTTGTCCACAAATGCTAAACAAAGTGAAATAATGTTATTAGAATTTTATCTAAATATCCGAAATCTCCTTCAATAATAAAACAATACTTCGTCGTCGCTCAAATGGACAAGAAAGTCAAGTGTAGAGCACTGTAATTTTTTTTTCGTTTGATATTAGTATTAATTTAATGATTCTTGTTCATAAATACCGATTATGCAATAATCGACATACGTTAACTGGTACTCAATGCTGTTGTCAATGAAATACGGCATCCATGGTATATGAATTATTTATTTTTATATCATTAATACAAGTTTTTATAATATATCAGATATAATTGAATTAAAAACAAGGTAAGCATGTATGCAGTTTTTTTTTCACTGCTTGTATGTTGAAATGATGGCAAAGTGATACCAACCGGTAGAGTTCTTTAATTAGAAGCGATATTAATTAATCCGAACGCTAAACACCAAAGGAAATATATGTTATTAGTCATATTTGTCACGGACAACATATTGTAATTACATGATTATATTTGTTTTTACTTTTAATACTGGATAATTTATTGTTTACATCAGATATAAATAGATGTTTACTGGCGAATTAACAACACAATGGCGTTAACTCTATATCTACTTCAGAAGTAAAACGGGCAATTGGATTTAAACTGCGACGAAATATTATATGTACCAAATTTAAACCTGCAGAGGAGATTATTTAAATGTTTGTGCGATAATGTGTGAAAAAGCACAATAACTAGATTAACTCTTCATAAATCAATGGATATAAAAATGATTTCATTGTTAAATTAATAAAAATTCTTAATAAGGCATATTTTCCACCTAGATTGACAATAAGCTCACCGTATTCTTCAATAAAATCAATTATTTATACGATTGCAGGATGGCCTTTACCCCAATTTCAAATAAAACATTCAATATCTGCCAAAAATAGTGAATGCCTTGAAATATGAGAATATTTGCTGCGAGTACTTCTACTCTATATTATATTGTGTTGTGTTGTGTCCCCTTCAGTAAAAGTATTAAGCAAACTAATCAGAGTACTACATTTAAATGACGTGTATATTGGAAAAATGGATTAGCCCTTTAGATAGTGGGCCCCCAGAGAGGGCCTATCGCCTGTGCCACTCTCGCGTTAAGCCACCTTCTGGCCCCTGGGACGACACTCGTTGCTGTTATCGAATCGCGTACCACCCTCCCCTATCTAAACGAATGCCCTGATTATCATTTTAATACTATTTTAAATTAAATATTATTGTTATTATATACAATATTAACAGAAATATTTCAATTATAATTTGAATTAGAAAAAAATAATTTGGGAAATGGAATATCATTAATTTGAGTGTCCTGTCACTTTTATAAATGCTGTTGAATCTTTCTACTTTTCGAAACTTTGACAGAAGGCTTGGCTAAAACACGCAATATAATAAAAACACCTGCACCGATTGTCGGTTCTCCTCTTGGACAGAGCGATACAATTTTTAACTAATATATATCAAAAATTAATAACATCCTTCTTTTTACCCTATTACTATTAATATTAAGGATATAGCAAAATTCGGCAGTAAAATATGTGTTATAACGCTTTACATGTGTTACCAGTAACGTATCAAAAGCAAACAAGGATGAGAATTTGCGTTTGTTATTGTGATCACGAATAATTTCAAAGCAGATATTTTAGCAGAAATATACGTTTTGAGCTTCCCTTCATCGATATAATAATATAATAGTAATAGTTACAGTAATGCCATGTTTAACATGGATAGAAATTTAAAAAAAAATGTTAAGGGCCTATATGGCAGGGTGTGTATAATATGTCGTATATGATTTGGCCGTGGCGCGTGGCCCATCGCGCACATCACATGAAAGCAGGGACATTTCGCGAGAGTACAGGATTAAGTGACTAATGTGATTTATTAGCCTGGATATCACAAGGGATGCGTGAGTGCATTTAGCTATTAACGTTTCTCATACGTCTACACAATAATTAATATGTTCCTGGTGCTGTTTTAACATGGGAAATATTTGTAGCGACTATAAAAATTACATTTTGCGGCTTTCAAAATCAGGCAACATTGCCGCAGGAACATTTCGTTACAGGATTCATTTTTAGAGTTTAAGGGTAAAATTAGAAATATGCTGAAATGTTCCTATGATAATAATCTATAACTTTAAACTAATAATCTGCAGAAATTATGTTATATTTTCAAGTCGTTGTATCTTTCATTTAAATGTTTTTCTTAAATTGTTAATATTTTAAGCTGATGTATACATATGTTTGACAAGTTAATAACAAAACTGCCAAACACAATGGAAGAAAAGAAATCGATTTGGAAGCATTGACGTAGAAATTGTATAACAAAAGTATATTACAACATGATTGTGATGTGAGTGAATTTCAAACACGGAGCAAATCCAAAAATATCGTTTTGAATGTGTGCCCATACCGAATTATTACAGATCGATAAACACGTATCTGTAACATGTCAATTGGCACATTTCAATGTGGACAGCTCTCAGGCAGCGTGGCGTGGCGTGGTGTGGTGTGATATCGCGTCAACAACAGGGCGCCAGCTTGCCTCATCCGGACTGGTGCATGCATCGCTCCCGCTACATATGTAAAACATGCAGAACCGTACCGAACAATTATCACCACTCAGGCCATTGTTGCGACCAACACTTTTCGAATATTAACGTTCTAACTAGTTGCGTGTGATGGAATGATTTTCAGTAATATATATATATATATATATATATATATATATATATATATATATATATATATATATATATATATACATATATATATATATATATATATATATATATATATATATATATATATATATATATATATTTATATAAACACTTTGGGAGAAGAATGTGAGGAGAACCAATATATTTTTTTTATGAACATGGTTAGTATTTTCGAAGATTTTTAGTTACCCTTAAAATACAACGCTATTTAATTATTATTAGTTTACTCCACATTTCCCTAGGTATTACACATATTTAGTACCGCGCCACTCTAACATGAATTTAAAATAAAATAAAGCAATATTATATTAAATAATTAGCGGCAGTATTAAAAAAATATATGAAACTTTGTAGACATAAAATAACTCATTTTTAAATTGCTTAAGCAGCCAATTTCATGGCTCGAATTTTTACATATTTTTGCTTTGGCGTTTCTGTCATTCGTACGGTGATCTAATGATTTCAACCGCACTTGGTTCCTCTACAGCTCAATATTCAGTACAAAATATTGTAAACCCAATCCTGTGCATATTGTTTTATATATGAGTTACATGCGAAAGTCAGTGAGTGAGTATAGGGGTAAGTACGTAAGGGATGCAATAACGTGCCAACACAGAAGACCGAAATCTCAAACAGGCTTTCACTTATTGTCTAGATATGATTGACACATTGGTTGGTGTGATGTGCGGTGTTTTGCACAACGACGCAACATAACATCATGCTGCTGCTGCTGCTATACTATACACGTACACATCAGGGACGAGGAGAATCAAAATGAAACAAGCGAAATGCGAAAGGGGGCGCGTGTGGACCACCGGGAAAATACGTCAATCACTGTTCAGGCAGCGCCATCTGTCACAAAGCGAGCGAACCAGAGCGGGTAGGAGCGGAGAGTGTCGTCACAATTAACTAATACCGAATTAGCATGCAACACGACAAATGCATTGGCGGATTTTAATAAATACAACCACACCACGAGCTGTAATGGAAGATATTCCGTTTCAATCATTAATATTTCGATTTAATATCCCAATACTTTTTATTTTCTGTCTGGACTGACATTTTGACAACACCAAACAGACGCAAATATAATGGAACTATAAGAATAATACGCATTTGGAAACCATAAAAACTAAAATTACAATTTCTTTAAGCTCTCTAACTTGTTCCAACTAATTTATTAACATTCGTGTAGAAAATTTGGTTAAATTCGGTTCGGTGACTTCAGAGGAATAGACATGACTTTGATATTTTCATTGAAAACTATCCACTCTTAGAATGTAACAGCACACAACCCAACATTTAAATTATTGTACAGTGAGTTAATTATATGTTGTCCAGATATACAACTCTATAAAAATGACCTGAAATAATAAATATTCATTAAATTTATACTATAATTAGGAATTCATTTATAAAACTACAACATTTTCCGTGTAAACCGTTACAGCGAAATAAGTAATATCTTTTAGCTGATCTAATATTTCAACTTTCAACACTAACGACCATAACATCGTATTATAAATTTGTTTATCTGTTTTACTCCAACTCATGTCTCATACTAACCTGTTATTAAATTTTGAGCGTTAAACAAACAAAAAAATTATCCTAGTGAGTTGAAACATCAATCATATTTACGAAGGTATTATTTACATAGGCACAGATCAAGGCACCAATGCCTCCATCCGCCAGACAAGCATATTTATTGTTCGACGAGATAAGTTTTCAGAATGAATTCGCAAAATGATAGATTTTGAGAAAACGCATAATATATTGTTATATAAAATATTATTTGAATTTCGCATTAAAATGAATAGCTCTGTAGTCTATTCCTTTTGTATTGTATATTTACTTAACACTATAACATTGATTGAATTTACTAAATTTATGGAACATATTTATGGTTTTATGAATTGTATTTTAATAAAATTGGTATTCATTGAAGATTGGCAGATTTTTACAGATTATACAGGTTCTCCTTATAAGTTTGCTTGCTCAGCTTTGTATCATATTTTATTTAATACATTATTGATACCAGTATTCTAATAATATGATAACCGCAACGTAATTGTCTAAATAGTATGATTATAAGGTGTCTAATATAATGACTAATGTTTACTTGTTAACAAGTCGTTTACAGGTTGAAAATAGAGCAACACTTTCAGTGTTAATAACGATAATTATCGAAAGCAGCTGTACGTAAAGGAAAAGATACCAATGCTACATCTGATTGATGAGATGTCGGATGGACTTAATCGGGCCAGTCAACCAAATCTAGATACGTAGCCCTATAATAAAAGATTTATACATTCGATAAAACTATACTTACAAACTAACTGGACACCCATTCTATATTCTTGGACGATATCAAATAAGATACATTGTTAACAAGAAAAATAATAAAATTGATATTTTTACAGTAAAACGCGTTTTTACCTTGATTATGTTGATTATTTTCGAGATGACGTCTGTTTGTGTGTGGCTAAACGGCGATTACCATCACACATGTTTACTTGACTTTCTACCACGATAAATAATATGAAACCTAAATGTGAAGATTTTGTAAAAATTCCTGAAACATTGAGATACGTTTTACCGTCATACATATATACATATATATATTTTCTGGTATTGAAAAATTGAAGAAAAAAAAAATCATTACAATTCCTCAATCACAAACGAGAAATATTGGTTGATGTTTGTGTAGGTTTTGTGTCAGTTCGCTTTGAATATTTTTTGCGTGACGATATTTATTTATGCCCGAATATTAGATCATACGATACAGTACAGATTTTGGCCGTTGATATCCCTCATGCGATGGCGCTGTTATCACGCATCGAAACACAATGCGGACACATATAAATTAGTTGGTATTTGTGCGCGTATGCGTGATCAACAAGAAAAATCTAAAAATTTCTGAAGTTGGCCGCGCGCAACTTTTTTTCAATTCTTCGGCTGTATTTACAACACGGCACTGTTGTAATTTACATTGTGGTGTCGCCACAGGACTTGCTGATAGCTTATCAATCCGACATAAATCAGCTCTCGCTGGCGGACCCAGCATTTCTTTCGCTATCAGTCCGCGATCTCCGGGTCGTAGGAGGCCAGGGTAACATCTTATTCGAGTCACCGCGACGACCAACATATGTATGCCCAGCAACTATTCTCCACTCGGCGAATGACAATGAAAAATAAACATTCAGACTACAGACATACATACCTGGTACATACTTTCCCATATTCCATTGCATGTTCTTAATTTCATTTCCATAGGAATTTATTTCGCCGCGGAAATTTCTCTCAATCTAACAATAAATTGATAAAATTGCAATATAACTAAAGTCTAATTGAAACTGTGTAGCGGTGTTTACATGGTCATTTAACAACCCTAACTAATTGCCAAGAAACTAATTATATTTTATCCATTTTAGATCAATATAGAATTATTAATATTATCTGGTTATATATGATTTTTCTAATAATACGTAATATTAAAATAATAGAAAATAAAAAATTGGAATAAATTAACTTTTTTGCCATCAGTATTCGGTAAAAGTTCAATTGCAAATCATCTTTGAAAATGCGTGTTCGCGTTTGAACATTCGGTCAGTCTGAAGTGAGGGAATTTGGTGCCGTGTCTCATTACATTCCAGCAAATGTATAATCGGTCACGCTAGCTCGATTCCGGATCCGGGGCGGAGCACCCAACGACGCCATGTTCCCTTCGCTGCCGACGCGCGAACTGATAACGTATCAGTCACCGCCCCCGCTGATCTGTTTTCTATACCTACCAACACAATACACACTGTTTTGTTGTTTCATGTTTCATGTTAGGTATATTAGCTGCGCGCTCCCTATTGTTCCGCATTTTATATAAAACAATATATTCATTTCATCGTTCGACTATATTAGTGTGGATGTTTCTATTGATTTATATACCTGTACCGATATTTACAACGGATTCAATATAATACTCGTGCTACTAATGAATTATTAAATGAATATTTCAAAATGTATTACAAACTAACAACAGACTCAATAATATATATGGTTTGTTCTGAAACAATGCCATTTGTATACAGTATCTCGTTAAATTTACTAAATTATTTTATTATATTTGAAACATATTTTCAAATTCAATTTTGTACGCCCTAAAACTATATAATGTCTTATGAATTTGATAGTAAAAATTCGGTCTAAAAGACGTTCTCGAAATTTAACAGATATCATATTTTGGACATTTTTTAATCAATATTAATTAAGTATAAGCAAATGAAATATGTATATATCAGTTATAATGTGTATTATTGCATCAGTATTGACTATCGCTTATTTGATGTATCGTAACATTGTTTATATTATGAAATATGTATTTGTGTTTGCACCCACACACTGTGAATTTTGTAGGTATTGTTTGGCGTGTGGGTGCGAGGCGACGATGCGCGACCCGCTGATTTGCGGCAAATGATGAATTGAGTACGCGAAAGAACAGGGGAGCCAACCAACCAACCAAGCAAGCAACCAACGTGGCACAAGAGTGTATCTTTAGAAATTGAACCCCTGGAGCAGTGAATAATGCTGCACAGCTATTATAAAGAAAAAGTTCCCAGATTAGAAAATGAGCAAGTTCGACTGCGCTTAAAAACCAGTTGACACTTTTATTCTTTAATATAATCAGAAAAAAACTTTGTAATTTCACGGGTACTCGCTGATTTTTTCGACGACGTCGCCTCTTAAAGCATTTCCATTAGTCTTTTAGCAACGCAAAGCCGTGACTACGGGGACTGAAATACGCACTCACCGATGCTATCAAAATCACAAAGATATTGTGCTAACCCCTCGTAAAAATCACATTTTTACATCCACTTTACACCCAAGTTATAATTTTTATGATTAACTATTTTATGTACTGTTATTTCGGTATGTAATAGTAAAAAAATACATGTCAAATTATATGTTCTAGAGAAAATAGTTTTAACTGCAAATATGTCCTTTAAAATGAAGAAATATCTCCCTGATGGACGACGATCGATAATTTTTTTATTTATATTTCGAATAACTATTTTGAATTGAAATTGAATTAAAACGTATCTAATATATTTCTATTAAGAAATGTGACAGGTAAAATAAACTTACTAAAGGTAGACATAATATTGTAAATATCCGCAAATATGTTTCTCAGTAACTATAACGATGTCTGAATCTATAATAACATCATGCCATGTCAGCTTTAATTGCTATTTTAAAATAGTTCATTATATGAGAAAATTAACGAGGTTTGAGTTAGTTTTCGGTGTGTTCCATGCCTAATATGGTATCTTACAAATTGTATCATTTAAACTAATTAAAGAATACGCTTCTCGAAACCAGCTTTAGACGTACGTGTAAAGCCACCCAAGTTGTATGTTAGCTACGTAAACTTTATAAATAATGGATATAACTGACATAATAAAAACAATAATGGAATTATTTAATTCAATAGTAATTGTTATTTTGAGGTAAGGAATACATTATTTATTCCCATATTATTGTTTATAAAAATTAATAAATTGTAAATAATTATGATTTCTTCATTATTGAAGTAAAACCGAGAAAATCATTTAATTTGTAACTATGGAATGAATGAAACTGATTGTTTATTATTATATTTTATAGAAAATAAATGTTGATGTGGTGTGACCTGTAAATGTCTGTGTATGAGGCAAGAGCTAATAAAATAATATTAATCAAATCACACATAAAGTGAAAAACCAAATAAAATACGAAATAATATTTGTTATGGAAGCGCATGGTAGGTTGGTATCTGGTATGTGTCAATATTCATATATGATGGTTAGCGGTGAAATTCGAAAATGAATATTAACATAAAATGGAATTCGTTTTAGTGGCACCCCATCAGATGGGCAAAACACTGCGACTCATTCAACGTATAACTGGTAGATTAGCATGAGGAGGTTTTGAACGCTAGCATTCATTAGCAATATCGCCGTTTCAACGGTTGCCGCGAGTTTTACGCGAAATGAAAAAGCACTCAATTTTTAATTGGATTTGGTTAATTCGCGAGAATTTTAATGGATATTCTACATTTCCCATCTTCATTTTTTCCGAACATTCTGAAACTTTGTACGTACAGTTGACAAAAACTCATTCATTTCAACAGTTAAACATTTCGTACTTCTGTTTAAAAATCAGTCACGCATATTTGCCGATATTCAACGTTTTAATTCCCAGTTTTAAAAGGGCCGAACTAAAGATATTAATTCTTTTCACTTTCCTCACCAAATTTCTTGTATCAAGAAACAATTCTATATGTATATCAATACTTACAGAGAGATTTGACCATAAAATGATGGAATATAACGAGGATCTTTGTCATCGATTTTTTAATTTAAAGAAAAACTGCCCTGCAATCTTGAAGAGATTTTAACCAATATTAAAATTTATTATAAACTTACATAATGAAGAATGAACTGTGAATGATATAGGCACATGGTACCAACGGATTAACCTAGTATTTTAAATTACACAAGGCGGGAGTTTGTGTTGTTATGAATCCAGCGATTTCTTTGTGCATTTTATTGAAAACTGACAATTTTATACCTAACGATAAATGTTTGCTTAAAGGCAGCAACCAAATACAATGAAAAATAAATGAATGCTGATGAGGATAATCTGAACAAATCTCGAGAGATATCACTTAGTAAACACATTAACGGTTAAACGAACAAACGGCGTGCAATCCAGCGCTGGGCAGGTGCAACAATTCTCATGGGCAAAGTGCAGTGTGAGAATAACCCAAGGGCAAAATAGTTGATGCACTTGTCGCTAGGACTACCAATATAAGTAGTGTGAATTCTAACCCTCTATACACATATAAGTTGCGTTCATTGTACTTTCACACTTTCCCAACGCACGTATTTGTGATATTGTGATCTGCTGGGGTGGTTTATTAGACATCGCCACGTGACCAAACGTATGAATATTGAAAAGAGCAATGATTACATTATGAAGATAGGAGCGTGCTGATAATCCATCGCCGTGTATAAATATAAGCTCAAATGTTATGGGCAGAACGTGACAGTTGAATAGCCAATAAAAACTTTCATTGCCGACTTTTGTTGTTGTTGTTATTACATCTGAAGTGTAGATTTTAATCTTCGAACTGTTTGTACGTAATGTTTTTCTGCTCGCCGTCATCTATGCAGAATTGACTGTATTCATTTTGCTTCAAGTATTATCACACGCAGTATCCGGTGATGCATTGTTGTTTTTCATTAACTCTCTGATGGACAGTGGTCACTTACTTTTTATATTTGCCTGGCCATTGACATTGCTATCTTCTATATGCATACTCCTCTTACATGAGAACATGTGGTATTTATGTTTGAAATTCTATTCATCTGGATATTTATGTAGAAATTATAACAATAACATAGTTTTGGTGTTTATTTAGATAATCAGGAATCATATTCCATGTGTGAATATATCAAATTCTGCAAACCAGTCGACTTCCCACAAATATTTTTGACGATCAGTAAACGAGTTTGATATACCAAAATCCGTCAATTAATCGGAATCGGAAAACCATTCTAACTTGAATGTTTCCCACAAATATTTTTCTATGCCTGCAGCATTGAAACATCAAACAAAGGATGAAAATTGTGTGGTGATGTGTTTAAAACACTCGAAACGTATTTTTATTTTTGCAAGCAACGAGAGCCGAGTGAAGTGGACCCTCCTCAATTCAGTGAGTTGCTCTTCTCTGGTTCACAGCATCAACAGCGTTCGTTCGTTTGCTACAGTGGCTAAACAGAGGGGGCGCGTCGACAAATGGAGTTGGCACGCGGGCGAAAAGTAAACCGTCCCCGCACCAATGCTGCCGCCGCCAACGGCACTATTCATTACCACCACGTGCCGGGGCAGCCAGCCAGCCTCCCGAATTCACCCTGTTGTTATTGTTTGTTGTGTCACGCTAGTCGCAGTCGCTTTTATATTATACGGCTACGTTTCTCGATGTTGCAGGGCACCGCACTTGTTCTACTTCATTTCTACATTTCGCCATTGTTGCTCGTTGTAATATTCCGATACGTTTTGTATACTGTGTGTCCCACGCTTTTAAACTAAATGCACCGGCTGCTCTGACGACTGAGTGGTTTATTTAATACGACTGCCCAATTGTTTGATCGTGAAACTGTTGCACTCCGGCTTTTATGTTTTGTTAATGGGGAGTTATGTTATATAAAGTAATTGCAAGATTTATTGACTAAAGAAAGCATTTGGAAATAGTATTTTGCATATTGCGTACAGAGTATTAGTGAAATATGTGTCAGACACAAACTAGACAGTGTAAAATAATCCATTATTTTAGTTCTCAAGAAACGAGTGACATATCTAGCGGACATATGACATGACATGAGCAATGTAATTTTTTTGTGTCACTCTTGTAATTCATATGTTTTCGCTGAAACTTTATGTTTACAGAGTTGTCGACATTTTCCCCATATGCAGTGAACGCGACGTGCTTTAATCTCTTAGAGTACAAGTGATACGAAGTTTTTAATTTTCCGCACCGATGCCGTCCACTGACAGCAAAACAATAGAGAGCAGTTGGGCTGACGTAAACGACGCCGTTTCTAGTTTACGAGCAGCGTCGCTCCGAAGTTATGGACACGATTCTAGTTTCTATATATCTTGGCAAACCATACATGGGGTACGTGCCCTGAATTGGTGCAGACCTCACGTTGACCATCGGTAGATACACAATTTGATTGGAATCTCACAAAAATGTTATATCTAAAGAATGAATGGTGTGGAGAAATGATATTAATTCTTCGCTTCTCGTACTTTCGGTTAGATATTTCACCAAATAATAGCAATGAATTTATGGAATGTTTATCTAGAATATTTTCGTGTACAGGCAACTCCCGGGTTACGATCGTTTTTGTGAACATTCGCTAAAACGAATATCATAATTCATTAATATTTCTTAAGGTTTCCAATAGAAAGAATTGTTTATAAAGCGAAATCCATTTTTTTTTGAAAAAAACTAGGAAAATTACTAATCTTCTTTGTATTGCTTATATTAATTACAGAAGAACAAATTTTGTATAAGATATATTTCAAGACAAATTGAAAATATCAGGTATATAAAATTTCATTGAAATCCCATGTAAAATTTATGTCCGTCACAATTTTGCGCCAAATTCTTTTTGTTCCAATACATTTGGATTGTCTCGAGTTGACATTTATATTTTCAACTTTTGGTCAAAATTGCTGGTGTATGCATTATTAATTATAATATATATGTCATTTCTAGACAATTTGTACAATTTCAAATTGAATTTCAGTTCAAGTTCTTGCACATGTCAACAAATAGTTACAGTAGTAGGTACCTAGTGCTTTTATATGAATCAATACTTTCAAGAGGAACTAAATTCATAATGAAAATATCTGCAGTGCCCTACAGTGGACTCACTTGTACATAGAAACAATGGTTAAGGATATATATCATTTGTGGTACATTGGCATATTGAACTCACTTCGTTGGGATATGTCAATATATTATATATATATATATATATATATATATATATATATATATATATATATATATATATATATAAATGTGTGTGTGTATTTGTGAGTTACTACCTGTAAGTAAACAGCAAGGAAGTAATATAATATATATTCCAACAACAGTTTCAACACTTTTCTGTAACATAAAACCCGCATCATCGCAAAATTCATAAAACTCAGGGCCTTTATAATTTATAGCTTAATTATCGCAAATATATACGACCTTACCGGCGTCTTTTAAAAGTGCTATAATTATTAATTATAAACGTAATGGACCCCATATACCTGGGCCATATTGAACTAGGCAGTAGCGCTGAAAGTTGCTTGTAATAGACGAAGGAATGAAAGAGCGAATGCATTTTAGCAAACTGCAATATGGGGGTCACGTTCAACTGAATAGTTAGTAGCTGGTAATAGGCGCAATTTTAAACATCTGCTTAGATCAAGTATTTTAATTTACGGCCCCAAAATGGGCCATTACTTGGGCCATTATAGTCGTCATCCATTGTTAATAAACACGACGAAATATGCATATTAAAATTCTTGCATTTACACATAATTTCGTATATACGATGCAAAATAAGCGATGCTAAATCAAGTGGCGTGAATAGTAAATTATGTAGGCAAAGTGTGTTGTTGTTGTTGTAAAATGGGTGATGAATGCTGATTATTGAAAATTAATGGCTTACAATATTGCCGTTTAATCAGGTTACACAAAAAATGGGCGAAGTTAAACGGAGGATGTTAAGCAATTACATTCATACCTTTTCATTCAATTTTTTACTGCTTTTGCTGTTTAGGCTACTGTAATTTGTGAATTATAATGCTATACATGTTAAGCTTGCTTGTTATTAAATTGTTTTCCTTTTTCTTTACTCAACATAGGTTTGGGGTACAAAAAGAAATTATTAATAAAATAAAATTAAGTCGAAAAAAATTACATAAATATATCCATTTTTACTTTGTTTCACGAAGTAGAAGCAATCATATAAAAACCTTTAAACCTTAAGCTACCCAAATAAAAACGAATGAACCATATATTATAGTTTACGAAAATATATTTGAACATATAATAGTTTGAACTGCAAACATATACAAAAATTAATAAATACCCGTGATTATTATTCCACTAATAGTTAACATAAGAAGTAACCCTGTAAATGAACACGCAAGTTAGCGCACGATTTCAAGGATCGTAGAAACGAAATTGTTAACGTACAAGCATACATGCATCTGCATCCATCCATCGAGCGAGCGAGCAAGCAAGCGCGACATTGTACAAGTACTTACGTGAGGATGGTAGTACAAGGCAATACATCGATAATACACGCCACATCTTGGATGTGAAACGAGAGAACGACGCGTTGGCGAGGGGGGGGGGGGGATGGCGGTGTAAACAGGGTGTAGGGTGAGAGGAACATTCGCGACACGTGTTGAGGTACCGAGCTGACACGGAAAGCACATTAGGAGGCGTCGGAGTACGCCGCGGGCATCACACCAAAACCGCCCGTCCCACCCCGGCCCCCAACACGATCTGCATCAAGTACTATAGAGTGTAAGATGACGAGAAACGTATTGGTTCTCACACATAGTACGATACGATACGGACAGAATCATCCTTAGAAGCAAGCAAGCAATGCTTTGTCATCATCATTTCCATCAACTGATCATTGCTCTGATGACAGCTATTCAATCAACGTTGTTCATTAAGGCGCCGACAACGAAAGTCCATGATGGGAAAATGATCAACACACATGTGTATGCTCTGCCGATGTAAACGTATATCTGCTTCTAAAACTTTGCTTTGAACGACTTGTGTTACATGATTTGAGGTTATTACTAAACAAGGTATATATAGTATCAATGGCTACTAATACTAGTTCTCTCAAACTTTCATAGTTAACGATTTGAATTGATATTCCAATGACTAGAATCTTAAGAACATTTTTAACACTTTTTACAACTTTTAAAACATATTTTAATTGCCTTTTAGTAAGTCATTCAATTGAATAAATGATCATTAGAATTCGGTTTTGTATCTGTAGAATTTTCCAATTTTATTAATATATTTCAAACGTCAAATTAATCTGAAATTAATTTGTTCAAGATATTTTAATGAGTTTCCACAAAATTTAACATAATTTATTCTAAATATTAAGTTTTGTTTCAAAAAGAAAATGTAATCAAATGCTTGATAGAAACGCAACAAGAATTTGTAAATATTTTACTAAAATTGCAGATTTTGATGAAAGGCTAAACAATTTTTTTTTACTTACACATTAGGAGAAATAAGAAAAGAAAATTCGGTAATTATATATATTCAGCCAATATCGGGAACAATATTATAGTGGTTTTTGAAACAAAGAGAAAAGGTAAAGTATAAGATGTCAACGAACGAATAAAAAGCATATTTTGTTGGTTAGTTGGGTGACCGAAAACAACACTAATTGGCTGCCACAACAGATACAACTTTTTATCAATTTAAGGACATCATTTAAGAATTCTAGTCATGAGTACAAAATCTTAATTCGCTTTTGCATCAATTGGCTGGGAAAATATAATTCTGATTATTGTATTACAAAAGTTTGTTTATCAAATAGAATCTAAATCTTATTTAGTTTACTTTCTATAATTATTTAAGGAAATATTGTAATCACTCGATATTTTAAAGGAAATAACCCTCTCAAAATTGCTTCTGACTATTTTCGTACTGATGTCTGTGTGTGTTTGTGATCGCTCTACAATAAAACCTGTTATTTATTATAAAACTTAAGACATGTTTAGGGCCCGAAAAAGAACCTCCTATTTTTGAAAACAATAATTTTAGCAGTAGTAGTTTACGCTTCCAATTTTTTCAACATTTCAAAACGGGCATGAGTATGTGAATATTATAAAAGTAAATATATACAGTATAAGAAAGTAGAGTGATGGTCACTCCGGCTTATTTAGATAAAATAGTAGCAGAATATTTATTTTGTAACAAATACGTATTTAATGTTTCTATATTATTTATGTGTATTCTTTTTTCTCTATACTAGAGGACCACCTATCACTATATTGCGTCAAAACTCATGTCTTAAATTAAAACTTTCTTACGAATTAATTATACAGCTACTGCCTTTCAACGACTTGATGTTAGGCCGATAATGGGCAATAAAACAAAAATTACTATATTTTAAACATAGACATTTTCATTATATTACGTAATTTATCACAGTTATTATATGCAATAAACCTCCTATATACATATTTTATTTGATATTTGAGATTTTAATTATTATAATTTTGCTTATAAGATATTTTATGTTTTCATTAGTGTTGGTCAATATTTATGATGATCGCAGGATGTATAAAAACATGACAAGTGATTATTTATGATGCAAGTTGGGACGAGATTTCTCTTGTAACTGTATTTAATGTTCAGATTCATATCTTACGTATTTTCTCGTACAAATATTTTCTTTTTAATTATTCATACCTTATGTGCGAATTATATGTGTACTACAAATTTAAACTTAATGCGGTTTAAAATTTGTGATTTTGTACAAAAAATGCATAGAGTAAACATGCACTTCCGGTTGGAATATTCTATTCAAAAATAAGAAGTGCATGTTTAGACCATATATAGTTGGTCTCACGAGAACTCAAGGGATCGTCATAAAACAATAATCCGCCCATGGATAATAAATACAAGGAAACCTATTGGTACACAGACCGTAAGATTGAAGTTTCACAATTTTTGGTTCGACAATTATGGCTCTAGAGTGTTCACAGACAGACATACAGACACACATACCAACAGACAAACAAACTGATAAACAGAAAGTTACCCAGACGGTCAAACAGACACACACAGGCACAGGCAGGCAAATATACAAACGTTATTCTGAAAATAGTATATCGTATAATGAACAGTTACGATTTAGTGAAGCAGTACGAATTGGGCAATTCTCTCCTAGGAACTAAATTTGGCGTCATGAGAATCTATATTTTAATAGACATTTGATTTGAATCTCAATAAAGTATACAAATCAGTGTATGATTTAAATGTAGGCCATTTGACCTATAAATAGAGGATATTTAACATTCAGCTGCGTGTTCCGAAATCTGTAAAGATTTTAATATCACTGGAGGCACCTTTAGCTTTTCTGGCATTTATAGACAATCCATCATGTTCTGAAATAATTATGTATTCTATGCACGGCACGGCATTGCTTTCCAAGCAGTGGGTGCGATTTGAGAAATGAGTGACGTCACACCGCATATTCAGCAACGGAGGGTTGCAAGAATCATATATAGAGACAGAGACACAGGGCCGTAGACAAGCAATACGAATAAGAAGGCAGGCGTATATACTCGTGTAGAGGAGGCTTTAAGCTTGTGCGATCCATCGGTGCTACGGTGGTCTGTGCGGTGAGGACATGCTTGACACGCCGGAGATGCCTTAGCAAACGTGACCGGAACAAGCAAACAGCGCCGTTATTAATCCCCCGGCTCCTGCTCGTGGCTCTGGCCTGCGTCTGCATTGTGTTCTCGCCTCTCGGAAGATGCGCGCCGTATGACGACGGTCAAATAAGATATAGGACGCCTACTCTTTTTGTATTGCTCGTCGACAAGACGTTGAAAACGCCTTCGAGATCATCATAACAAGAAGACAATTCTTGGTGGAAAATACACATTTAATTTCGTATTGTAAACATATTTGCACCTATCTCGGATATTATTGAACATGTAATTTAGGTATATTATGCGTAACAATTGTATATTTAATTTAAGGTGAGTTTGAGAGGTAAGTAAAAGTATGAAAATTTCTGGTTGGCAATATTTCCATTTGAATAAAATAATATAACTAAGAGATAGCACAAATTTGAAGTTGAAATTATCTGCTCAGCAATCCGCTTATAAAATATGTAAGATACAAATAAGGAGATATGAAGATGTTTGTTGACGATGATATTACGATGTAAATAAGAGGCAGGCAGAATATACGTTTAGTAGAACATCGTTGTTGTATAAGTAGGTATATATATATAATAACCGTTAATGAGCAAGCGAAATAATGGCAGTGTTGTTTATCCGTACTTGGCTTGTATAAAATTTGCATTTGTCTAATCTGAACGTCGGCATCATCCGCGTTGTGTTCAATGTTCACTTGACTCGTCGACAGATTTCATAATAAGATGTTCGCTTGTGCGCGATGTATGTAAATAGCGTTGTTCATATGCCACAACATGACTCCTCGTTGTTATTAATTACCGAATAATAAAACATTAGTCTCGCTATACGTTCCGTACTTCAGTCACTGGAGTAATTGGCCCCCGCGGCTCATATTCCGCGCACGTACTTCCTAACTTAAAATAAGCACACACACTGATCCATTGGTTTACACGATACCTTATCAGAGGTTTCATCGAACGTTGTCGATAATCGGTAGCTTTTTTTTTTTTAACGAAAGTATTTGTTGGAACCACATGATGGATTTTTATCCATGATATTTACCAGATACAGATGTACATTCGAATAAGAAAGTAAAAAATCTAAATTATTATTACTCGAAAATTATAACATTTGTAAATATTCTAATATGTCTAAATATGTGTCGAGATTAATTTATATATTTTTTTTTACAATAATATTAATTTCTTAATGATTAACAAGATGTAAATTTATTGGCAGAAAAACTTTCCATGTTATTAATTCATTGCTAATAATTACAAATATAATTAATATAATATTCTACATGAATAATAACGCATTTCTGTTCAGAGCATATAATTATAAGGCGACACATTTCAGTACTAATTAATTACTCGTTGGATTTTATATCGATAAATATGTGATCATTAAAATTACAACATACATATGTGACACTTGTAAAAAGTGTTGATGTATAATTAATCAATATAATTATTACTTGTATGTACAAATAGAAATTGTAATTATTTGTACGAATTTGTATCTCGTTAGATTGAATATGTTACTTTCAAAAAGTATCTCTGCATTTATGTTAAAATCACACAGTACATACATTATGGCTCAATTTGTCGATTTCTGGTAAAATAATAACTAATTTTTGAAGAAATAATCTAAGTATATAAATTTATAAATACTGCAAAGACATTAACTTTAAATGTTGGCCATTCCAGCTTTTTTATGACCTTTGGGTCCCATATCTCCGGAAGTATAAGGGCTATGGAATATCAACTTATTATCATTTATAACATATAAAAGTGAATTCAATTTTTAAACTAATAAAATTTTGAATTAGTGTCGCATAATCTAGCAGATATATTACCATCTCCAAAGAGTAATCAAGCAATGCAATGCATCATCTTTATGGTGTTTTTCATTTAGTTAATGTGTGAAATAAATATTTCTATATTAGTACGCAAACCGCATAAGCAATGCGCCGTGGTCGTTGTAGTTGTTTTGCAGAAGAATCTCGCGTTCAGAAATATGTTGGTTTCCGCCATTATACGCTTGAGAATGTGCATCATTACCGCATTAAACTGGAAGAAGGAAACCAATAATTAGTGAGGTTACGTGACGTGCGATTATATTACAGATGCAAGCAATGCCAGTCAGATATTTATCTACACCGACAACACACTTCATTATTAGATTGTATGACAGAACAAAAGAAGAAGAAAAACTATACTTTGCTCTACACACACTAGGTTAACTTACCCTTATATGGAGGCATTCGTAACATGCACAATTTGTGAAATTAATGTAATAAACACGGCCTTTTTGAAAACATATTTTTTTGCTAAATTGATAGCTATATAATTTGTTTATTTATTAAATACACTGTCCAACAGATATCCCTCAATTACAAGACAGGAACAGAGAAAATACAAAACATATATAAAAGTAAAAAATCAACAAAAACCAAAATTTATCATCATTATTACAATCCTTTCTTTTAGACTTCAGCAAAAAGAAAAGTATAGAGCATTTATGTTTGTGCAAAATGCTATAGAAATTCATGTATCCTGCTACAATCTCGTGGCGTGAAAACGAGATGCATTTATATGACTGTAAGTTATAGACAAAGACTGATACATGTATGAATACTCTTTATTCTACAAATATAATACATTCATATCAGTAATTATTTTTTTGGAAATAACAAGAACATTGTATAGCAACAGTAGTTGGTTGTACAACACAATGGTTGATGGTGAGTGAGGGCAAGCGCTGTGGGCGCTGTATTAATGAACTTCTCCTAAATCGGGGTCGTGAACGCGCGTGTAGCTTCGCAAAATTCTCATTGTGCAACGGCCGGGCCGGTGTTCCACGACATAAGATGTTCACATTCCCTCCACGGCGTACGCTGCTTGTGAGTGAACATGGTAACGTTGTTTCTGCGGTGCATGATGCACAGACGCACAGGGAAAACATGGTGCAGTATTTAATACGGCCGCGGGCACTGTTTGTTTAGCAATACGCGATCGTTAGTCGCACGGGTGAACATATAATACTAGCCACTAAACTTGCTTCCACAATATTTTTTTGCTGAATAAGCAGATATATATGTGTTAGGTGTATAATTAAGAAGGCTAATGTTAGGTCCTATCCTAATATTATTTACAGTAGTTGGAAAACAGTTCCGTTCTTATTTTTTTCTTATAAAAAGTTTGCGCACAAGTATCGCCCTTAAACACACTATTTACTGAAAAATCACCATTAAAATTAATAAATTTTGATGTATCATCCAGCGTTACTACATTAATCAAATTGTTACGTCGTTATCACAATTTTATCGAGTGTTCAAATTTAATACGAAAGTGGAACATTATGAGAATTTTATTATTATTTATTTTTGTAATGAAATTATATAAATATACCACAAAATTTCAATACCTATCAGTGTAGCACAATGCAGATTTGATATTTATTGATATAATATACCTATTTCCACTTATATGACAACGGATTAAATTATTAAAAACTATAATAAATTTAGTTTATTTGCCTAATATGTCCATGAATATTTGATATATCGTCGAGTGAGTAAATTCTGCAGGATGATGATGAGATTGAGTATAGAAAACGGTGGATGTAGTCTGAGTTCCTTTATAAGATCGGATCGCGGCGGACAAGTTTTTCATTCGCATTCGTATTCGGCCCATAAATATTGAGGTTTTGCTTCGCGGCTGATTTATACAGCAGCCGAATACATCCGGATATGTTTAACATTGCAATCTGACAGTTTTTGTTTTGCCGACTCATTTTATGATGTGTGTCATAAACAAGCAGGACCGCCACGAAGCTACGTTGACATCTTGTGTGGTGTTTTATCGCTCGCTCCAAGAAAATATACGGTGACACTCGCTCAATTAGCTCAATCAATTACAGTGATTTAGTTATACCCAGAATCGCGTAGTATATTCATAGGTACAAGGTTAAATAAATGCCAATATTTGTATTGTAAAATGTTTACAACAAATGCAAAATTACGTAATATTAAATTTGATAATAATAATTTTCAATCCTCAGTTTTGATAATTTGAGAATTCCTGATAATTACCATAAAAATAATCTTTTGGAAATAAAGTCAAATTATACCTGTTGAAACATAAAATTATGCGTAAAGTTGATGTGTATATTTCGTCTGACATAATAACTAAACGATAACCCTAAAAAATGTCTATAAAACTTAATATAAACGGAATGGCTGCTGAGAATTATGAAATTCCGAAAGTTATTTAAGGCATAAAAGTGTTATCAGTGCAGCTGGTTTAATGTGTTCTTAAAATTGATAAGCTCTCAATTTCGTACAATCTGCATTAGCTGCTTGTTGTTAATCTTGAAGGCATAAATAATAATAATGAATGCATGAGACAGAGAGTTTGGTTGGCGTGGTGGCGTAGTGGCGAGTTAGTAGTAGCGGGCTGAGAGAGTGAGTGTTCTTCCTTCCTGGCCACCTGCCACTACTTGTGTGCACATTTTTTCTGGTCTTGTTGTGTCCTCGCAGAGAGAGATACAAATTTACGAGCACGCGGATTCATTTAGCCAGCACACGTAATTGATGGTATTATTTTTGGGCGAGGTGCGTTTTATGTGCGCCCGAAACAAATGGCCACAAGTCACTACTACATCCATCAACCGTCACTTTGTTGATTGGGGAAGAATGTTTATTGCATACGTTCACTCTGTCTCTTCAATTACTATACGCTATCTTTTTGAAAGGGATAATACCACACATACGTACGCTCCTTGTAATTTTATGGCAAAAGGAATCCTTATCAGTTCAATGAACAAATTTGATGTATTCTCTGTAAGTCTCTGCGTCAATAATGCAATTAATAGCTTATTTGTTCACCTATTTTTAAGTTTTTGATGTTTATGATGAGTACTTGTGGAAATAGCCATATTGAATCAAATGGTAGCTTGTGTCATTTGCCGTATGTTTCACTTAAGCGATACAAGAGCTAATCGTGCCATTGGTAATGACTTAATGTAAATGTCACATTAAAAATTCAAATCCATTTCATATGCAAATGTGCACTCTTCATTAGAAGCCATCAAAATTTTACCTGCCGTATGTCCACGAACACGAAACCAATACAATAAAAAAAACAAACCATAACATTCGAATCGAACCAAATGTAATTGTTGAAAGCAACAGATGTTTTTAAGTGTTGGATAAGATATGACAGTATCAGACGACGTACGCTTTGTTTAATTGCTAGGAAAACAGCGTTGTGTGTTTGCTATATTTTAATGTTACAGTGTTCTGCCATCAGTTCAAGCTGGCATGTAAATTGAAATGCTATGTTCGCTGGCATATGTCCCTCCTCTATGCACACGGCCGGATTAAACTTAAGCTACTGTTTAAATAATGAATATTTATTTTTTCCAACTTTTTTATTTCTGTGTGTGTGTGTGTGTTTTTATTTTTTATATAATATGTTGAGCGATTGCGGTCGGGCTTAACGTCAATCAGCGCCCGGCCAGTGGCATGCCCGGGGCCGGTAACACCGTTGGCTGGTCGCTGCTTCGGCACTCCGTATGTATACTACTCATGTGGGATTAATGTCAACCTCGTATTACAAAAATACGGACATGTCACGAGCATTCGTGTATAATAAAGTGGCGTGTTTTGTATTTACGTAATATTTTTAGTACGGCTCACTTTTTATATATACACGTACAGGTCTATACCTGGAGTACACTTCATTGATATCAAACACTATGGATCCACCGATTTTAACCAATTTTATTTAAGCAAACATTATGTTCATAGTTTAATACAAATATAATATATTTGTTTGCTGACTCCAACATTCAAATATTAGCATGATCCACAAATATTATACAGGTTGTTAATATTAATTGATTTACCATTTGGGATCTGGTAGAGTCGTAGAGACTACAAGAGCTATGAAATTGGTTAAATTAGCCAATTGCTACCTCGCTTCAGGCTGTCGTTTACCTAACTTTTGTTTCCGTATGTAACAACTTATATTTTCAATTTTAAGCAACCATTTTACTAAAGAACAACCAAACGATTACTACCTTGCTCTAGGCTATCGTATACATGACTTTTGTTTCCGTAAAGAACCGACATAATTTTTTTTCACAATTTTAAGTAACAATTTTACAAATGAACAATTAAAATATTATTACCTTGCTTAAGGCTGTCGTCGTTTACCTAATTTTTGTTTCCGTATGAAATAATTTATTTTTCTTCTATATTTTAAATTTAAATAACAATTTTGCAAAAGTGAAACCAAATGTTAACAAATATTTCATAAAATGTAGTCTCTTAGAACCAGCCATAACTTAGCCAAAATCGATTTAAATATTGAATATAGTTGCCATTTAAAAATGTTATTTATTTCAAGGTTAATTGAATAAAAAAATTAAAATATCCAATTCTGTAAGTTTCATCAAATATTCCCAATTGTTTTGCGAATATCCAATTTGTTATATAATTATCTTTATATAAAATTAATTTTGGGGTCATTTTGAATTAATTCAAATGTATCCACGGATTTCAATGTTCATGGTATTCACACCAAAGTAATGGCATGATATGATGATGCTGTATATGACGCCACAAGAGCCAAAACTGACCCCTTTTAGCACATTTTATGAATGGGAATTTAACTATTTCAAAAATAACACACATGCAAAATATACCAAACCACAAACAGATGCAGTGAACAATTTTACTATGAAACACAACACGCAATTCTTTTATCATCATCATTATTATATATTAAATGAATCACCTGCTCATTTGAGAATATTAGAGAACAAATACATCAAGCTCTATCAAGTAAAGTACCCAACACTACACCAAAATGATTGTCTATTTGACACAAATTATAATTTATTGGACCAGATTACGAGTAACATATTTTATTTTTTTATTCACACTTACATAAATTAGTTATGTTTGCAAATAATATAAATTTTTAATGTTTGAAAAAAAAATGCAGCTGTATCTGGATGCCCACGGATATATCATACAAACTTATAAATATTAATCAACAATCGTATTCATAAATAATTTTGAAGGTGCCTTTCATAACAATGACACAAATTATTATTAAGTTCAAAATTTTACAATATTCTTATTGTTTATAGCAAGTCTTTATGAAGAAAACTATTTTCTTATTTTTGTTTCATTGTTTATTACCTATTATTAATTATTCTTATACATATAAAAATTGAAAATATTAAAATTTCTAACAGCCTGTCTTAAAGAAATTTTTTCAAATGAGCCATTTACTGATAAATTGCATTTGAAAATATCCATATTACATTTACGTTTCTCTAGTTACTACACATATTGATATGATTTCATGGTAATGGTAAAATAAATTTCAAACATAATTATGCTATATTGTGAAAACTAAGTTTAGGGAAATGATAGAATTGTTGAAAATCTGCAAAATAGCTCCCAGTGAACAGTATATAAGAATATTTTTTCTGCATAATTCACTTTGTGGAAGATATAAGATGACCATATACATTACCAATTTTATAATATTCGCGATTCGATTTCTAAAATGATAAAAATCAGCAAGTAATTCTCATTCGATTTCTAAAATGAATATGGAGCAAAATATGTGATAAGAATCAGCCAATGTTTAAAATGAAATGTTGTTAAGCAGCGTTGAAATGTGGTGTCGAAGATGGTTGTTATAATGTTCGGTGTTCGTGTTTGATAGGCAGCAAAGTAGCTCAGCATAGCACGGCGATGATTCCTTAACAGCTTTTCAGTGACCGGTGAACATGCAGGAAGGTGGCAGGGCCGATGTTTTTCTACCTGTAATTTGTGGTTGAGAAAAGTAATGAAATGTAATAGTAGGTATATTTTATATACGTGCGCCGAGCATAATTATACGGTACGCACACCTCTCCAGAAGAAAGCGTTTTATTAATGCTGCTGTTACTGGTTTCACACTCATTTATCATTTACTAATTGAATACATGTTATAATACTATTAAGTAAAACACTCTACTATACCGACTGCCCTGTGTACTTCACCTTTTACTATATGTAATTGGAACAACTTCATTAATTATATTTCATAATTCTGGAATTTTAATTGATGCATATATATATATATATTTTTTTTTGCTTTGCGTGAAATTCAAATTCACACAGTTGTATGTCAAATTCGTTAATACTAATCTAATAAATTATACTGCATGCATTAGCGCAACCAATGCTTGTTTAATTGGGCAACCAATATAGTGATCCCGTGTTCGTGGTATTATAATTAGAAGCAAAATATAGAAACGAAATCTGTATCTGTTCATCTCATTACTGTTGTGAATGCGACATTCTATCAATAAGCTAAACAAGAAACGTTGCATTGCATCACTCGTAACATGAATCAGGAATAAAATAAAATGTTAACGCATTCTCGGGACGAGTCTATACGGCAAAAGAATGTTACGAATTTAAATTAAGAATATTCAACTGCAAACATACTTACTACATTAGATAATTAACGGTTATTAATGCCCATTGGCCAATTCAAGCCCTACACTTATCATTCTTAACCATCAATGAAGCATCTAGTTATAAGTTAGATATTCTATAAATATTTTACCTAGTATACATATCTAGTTGGATAAAACTTGGTAAATACAAGTCGTTATACATTTTAACTGGATGTATTACTGCTATTATTTCAATATCTCAAAATTAGCATGAATTAGACAAAAAATTATTCTTATAAAAGTTGAAGATATTGAAATTTCTAGTAACTTTTGTTTGCATAATATTTTCCTTAAAAGTACCAATTACTGCAAAATCGTCATTGAAAATTATTATTTTATATGTATGTTTTCCTAGTTACAATACATATTGAATTTGTTTCGTAGCAATCGTAGAGTGAAATTACAAAATAAAGCATTATTATAAATACAGATATAGTGAAAAGACAAGAAAGTCGAGTACAGGCTTCTCCAGTTTTAATTTTTTATCCTTGGGCTGGCCACAACAGATATTTTCATGCGTGCAACAAATTGATTACAAAAATCCTAAGTTTCGATTGTTCTAGTACTTACCAATAGACGTGTAGAAAACTTGAATATCGGCATACTTATATTAAAATTTGAACATTGGAAAAGTAACAATATTTGATTTACAAAAAAAAATAATTAATAAATCAAATCAGCAAATATTATTTTAAATCGCTTACACCTTTGTTATTCAGTATAGATTTAAAATCGCAGAAGGAAATAATAAAAAAAAGTTCTCCACTTACTTTAACTTGAAGGTATCAATTTATGCTATTAGATATACAATAAAACCTCCTATAAATTATTATATTACCGCTATAATGATTACCATGGACATAGAACGACAAAACTTACTAATTTTATTGTATGTCTTGATATGTTTGTAAACGCATATTAAAATTATAATTGTACCTTTTAATCGAAAAACATTACTTTAAGTATATACCCTTATAAACGTTAAAAAAAAGTTTGCAAAAAATGTTAAAGTTGAATTCAATTTATTGTACTACTAATTTATATACCAGCATGAACAATGCATATTATACACATTAAACTTCAGTTGTAAAATGCATATGAAACTTTATTCTTGACCGAAGCTATGTTTAGACTAATAAATTCCACACGCACAATTAATATATACTTTTGTTGTAACACATCTGCAGAAGCAACCCTCATGTTCTCAAAATGATATTATAAAATACTTATTATACAATGGTATACTACGATATACCATACTAAACTGTAGTAAACATTTAACATTCCACAATAACTATCTTATTGTAAAAATATTGCATTCACGGCAACAAAATTAACGCATTCATTATAAATTTTGTTGCTGTGAAAAACATGGATTATTAATTGTAATTTCTAATTTACATTAGTTATTATTAATTGACGCGCTGTGAATGTACTTTTACTGGCGCAAAAACCCAAAATTTATTAGCTTTAATTGTGAATTAAATCAGAAAATATAAATATATCGTAATATTCCAGTGACATATAAAAGGTCTATTTTTATAAATTTTATTATTAATTTAACAGATTATTGGTTGGCCGCATTGCGTTGCGCATAATCTCCTCTGTAACCACATGTTCTTGGATTATTGATATCTCGTTTAGTTTTCGTGATTTTGTAATTTGAGTGCAACGTGATCGATATACTGCATTGGCAAGCTGGTAGCATTGGTGTGCCTCTGTAATTGGAATGCACCTTTAGCCAAAGTACGTTAAGCGTATGTTCTCTTAATACGGGTGTTATATGTTAATAGTGTAAATCATATTATAGTTTAAAACGAGACCACATTTCGCAGCTGATCGGAGAGACTGGTATAGTATTTCGGTATATCATGGTCACGATTGCAATCATCTGTTGCTGGTTAGTCAAAGAATACGGCAATATTGTACCTACCAACAGTTATGCGGGACTAAATAAAACACATTGCAGGTGTTATCCCACCTGTCCCATACCAATTACACTTGTCATCCACAATATACTATTGTTATTTGACAATTTTCGCAAAACGGCACTAAACTTCAAAATTGATTTATGCTATTTGTAATAAACGATTCAATTTTACACACACACGCACACCTGGCTTACGTCTTTCAATCATTTCTTTTAATAACAAGTTTCAAGGAAATTGGTTTTTCGTATTATAAACGGCAATGTAGTCTTTTTATAACGTACTTAAAATTGTCGAAAATATATTCATTATTTTGTTATATTTGCAAACAAAAGAATATATAAAAAAGTTCGCTTATGTTACTTCCGCAAAATATACAAATAAAGAAACAATTGCGTTCTAAGGGGTAATGAAATTGAGTTCCTTATCGGCCAGACAATATGGTCTTAATCTGATCGTAATGTGCAATTATAAAAACAACATATTATCGATGCGTATTTGCATAAAGTTGTCTAGTTCCTGTCCACCTTTCTTCATCGGAAATATAAAATAAAAACTATAATAGAGTATCTATTTTCAAGGAATTTTATTTTTATCAAAAGATATTCTGTATATATGTTATACAACCGTCTGGAAAACGAATGCATATTGATGAAAAAATGTGAATGTAGAATTGTCATTATAAATAGTTGCAATTAGTAAACACTTACTTCTTACTTCTAATTAGCGAAGTTATTAACAATAAATTAACAATATTTACATCTATTTCCGTTAGTTAAGTAATAAGTTCGCAGGTATTTGTCAGGTAATTACATATAATGCTAATAAATGAAGTGTAGTAACTTTTTTTGCACTTAGTTTGTTCGAGTAAACAATCCTTATATCGCAATTATCCCTATCCGTAGCGCCATAAATTATATTTATTAATAAATAACATACAGATATATAAAAACATAATAATCCTTATGGTAGAACGTTAATTAAAACCGTATTACAAAGTGTTTAAATAATAAATGTTCTCGGTCACCGAGTATGTAAATCAGTTGTTGGACAGATGACTGTCGTCTGTACACGTGTTCTTGTGTGTGCGTGCGTGCGTGTGAGTAAACCGCGCGGTCACCTGCTCTTAAATATCTCACTTTCTCTCTCTCACTTATGCATTGAGATAACGTTGGTTTTCTTGTTCAGTTCGTTTTTTCTATATTCGTCATGACGATGTCAACTTTTGCATAATTGCTATTTTATGTTTTGTTGATTCCCGCACTTTCATATTACTTACATGCATATTTCATAAATCAATAAATAATTAAGTTTATTAACAGTATAATAGAAACTGGCCTATATTTTACGGAAGTGCCAGTCTTTGGTTCATAAGTCTTTGTCAAGTTTTCGAAATAATAATAATACTTCCATTTAAGACCATATTCGATTTAAATATCAATAATTTGTACAATATGGGGACAGAATTCAGGATTTTAAAACAAGATTTTTCTCATAATCGACGTGACTTACACAATCTAATTTATTCTGGAACATACAAAATATATTGTATAACGTATTTCGGAGAGTTTATAGATTGCACACAAGCATCGTCCCTTAACCGTGGATCAAATGATGGTATGTTCCCTTTAACGTGAATTGAGCACAAGTTTAGGACCCTGTACAGTGAGTGAAATCGATCCTCATAAGTGTAACTATAAAAATGGGCATTACTATCATTCTACTGGAGTACGATAAGTGTATTATAATAACTGAGCAATAAATAATATAATTATTGTAACATTATAGAACACATGTCGATAATTACTATAGCTATAAAATTACAATAATAATTTGAAGGAATGAATGTGTCTAGAAAGATGTAAAAAGGCAGACAGAAAATAGCCAGTATCATTTACAACGTCAACAAATGTAAATTTATGCGCAAATGGTCAACAAAACGACAATTTAATTCAATGACATGCGCCAAAACGCAGGTGTCGCCCTCTCTATGTAGTGTAGTAGACTAACATTATTATTCGAGTGTAAATATCAGTCGTTTCAACCAGTATTTATTTTACGATTTACTTATATATGTATGTATGTATGGCGCGAGTTAATAAGAAGTTTTTTAATGGTGTACACCATGTACAACAAACGTTCTTTTTTTCGTAATGACATTTTGATTGTTTTAATAATAGACCGGACTCAGTATTTTTGTGTTCTAATACAGAAATGTACACTACTCTAATTTGCATAGCTTTGTTCATGGCTGCTCGACATGTGAAGTTTTATTTTTTTAATGCGTTTATAATTATTGGACTCTACAAAAGTGTTGAGTGAGTGGTTGTATTTTACGCTAAATTACCAGCACTTTGCTGGCTGGACACGGCGATTGTGTCTGGTACAATGGTGTATCATTACTAAATCAACATATCAATGGCATTCTTTTTGTAATTAACAATCAACAATTTTGTTGCTTTATAGTACATACATCAAATTATTTTTTATGTACCCAGTCAGATAACATATACGACCCAGAGATGGCTCAGACTAGATATGCGCAATGGTTTTGAAGAAAACGGATTTATTTGGGGTCTAATATTTTTTAATGGTGTTTGCGTTGTAAGCAAACATTGTCAAATAATTGTTCAATTTTGATTTTCAATGATGCTACGAACAATTTGATAAAATTAGTAATCATGACTACAAATAAATGAAGCGTTCCGGATACATGCATACACACATACATTTGGGTTATTAAATATAACTGAGCTGAATCATGTAGTGAAACGAAAGCCATTATTTGCACAATAATTGTAATATTTTATTAAATTATATCTTATATTCAAAATAGTAAAATTTCATTTAATATATTCCACATTTAAAAATAACTGCTTCATTTTTAACTGTATTAAATAGATTGGATATTTTTTCTATCAGCCAAGAGTAATCTCGTTTTTTGAAAACCCATGTAATTTTTAAGTGAAAGTTAGAATTATCTGCTATGCGACGGGTAAATTGTGTTCAAAATGGAACCGGTTCTGTCCATCATAATTTTGTGCATAAATCTTATTTGTGACGAAAATTTACGTTTTATACGAATATATAATTTTTACCGTTATACCTTTTTACCAGCTAAAATTAAACAACAAAAATATGTCCGTATAAAACGGGTTGAATTTTTCGTTTATATCCTATTCGCAAGTAACGGTTTACTCTTGCTATTTGTTCAATATTTTGAAAATGACATGAGTTAGAGAAAATGTAATTCTAATAATATTTAATTTAAAATATTTCTAATAACCGTATTCATCTAATTTACTTTTCCGGTTTAGTAGCTATCTGAATAATTATTATAATCACAGATGCATACAACATTGAAGACCATTATTAATTTAAGTAATGCCTGCACTTTCTTATGCATTTACATTCTAATACGGGATACACTTTTCGATATGTTGTGACCTTGTCTTTCGAATATATCATGAATTAAATTTAATATTCGTACGTCAAGGTTACAAAAGTGTGAAACCGTACACCGTTTCAAATGACCGAATACTATACATATTACGAACCAAATTGTAACCGTCTACAAATATATTCTATAATAAGATGTATAGTAGTCGTATTGCAAAATAAAAGTTGTAGTCGCTCAATAAGAACAAACCGCAGCCACGTAACAATTTCCAATAGGTTTTGGATGTTGTAGAACATGGCACGCGGGTGTACGTACACCAGCAGCGTTGGCCGTGACGGGCACGGGAACCTAGGGGCAGCAACTGTGACGGGCGACGGTAGGTGCAATGGTCGTCACGCGAACACACACTCACACAATCCTGTGTCCATGTAGGCTAGGATGTCGCGCGGCCTCGTGGACATGAGCCTATACACGTGTAAACATGCACTGCCCCCCTCACGCAGCCCACTCCACCGCCGCCCCGCGTCAATACCACGCCTCGTCATTTCACGCGTGCATTGCCGCACCGGAAGTAAACCACGCGGCCATTATGGAACACCTATACACACCACCATCAAGTTACATTTTTATGCTGCATAGGTATGTATTGTACAACAGGCATATTTGGTTTCTCTCATAATCCAGATCGATTTCAAGACCAGTGAACCGCTGCTTTTCATGATGGAACCGGGATTACTTTCGACACAGGTTTGCTGGGTCAAATGGGATTACACCAAATGGAACACATTCTGCTGAAGTTTCAATTTTTGGAAATAATGCCAAATGTGCATAATTTAATTCAATGTTTAGATATATTGTAGTACGTTTATAATATATTATTACACAAACAGAGACAGAGCGAGAGGGAGAGTAAAGATAGACAGAGATAAGTGAGGAAAGTTAGAAGAAAGAGGAGAGGGGAGGAGGAATCTTATGTGCGATTCTGTGCAAGTTTATTGCTTACCAAAATTAGATATGGTTTTGTTTTCGAAATTTGTATTTCTCCTTTACTCCTCTGGTAATACTGCCGCAGTGCGATTGTCCATATTTGAATTAATATTGTCCAAAATATAGTGAATGATTACTTGTTATATATATTTAACAATTGTCGGTAGATTAATTATAGAATAAATACAATAGTTTATAATGAAAATAATAATAGTCTGGGGGTACATGGCTAGCGAACATTTTAATGAACGTTGTTAATTATATTCCATATATGTTTTATAGCGAAACAATAGTTGGTCTGAAACACGGGTCATATATGTTCCGCAAAAGTTTTGCATGAATGCAACAACGGCATCATTGTTTGCGTAAAATACACTAACAAAATGCTGAAACAAATTCCAACTGAAGAACGACAAGCGACATTGAAATCCGAAACACGGGTTTCGGTTCGGGAGTCGATACGCATTCATTGTATTGTTGTAGTTGCTATAGGTGAGGCGGTTGTGTGTGGGTGAGCTGCGAAGGAGATGGGGCAGCGAGGCCACAAGCACAAAGGTAACAGCAGAGCAAACGGCGGAATCGAATCGGGATAATCCCGCTCCTAACGCCTGGGGCACACTTCAGTTTGATCAACTTTCGCTCGGCAGTCATTTGTCCGACACGGGCGCCAACAAATCCAGCCGCGACTGTATTGTACCCGAACTACTGTGTGACTGCTACCACGCTCACAACTATAGGGGAGCACTGGGCCATGAGGTAAAACAGGATATCACTATATTTCAATTTCGATTTAAAGATCTAGCAACACAGAAATACACCGATAATGCACTTGTTGACGCCTGTCAGAACTGATAGTAATGTACACTGAAAAAAGGATTTTCTTTAATTTTAATCAATTTAGGTTTACCACTTATAAATAAATCCCATATTTAAATCCAGCCAAATCAATGTAGAGTAATATTAAATTAATGCTATATTTGCTTGCCCCAGATAGGTTTTCATTATTATAAATTTATTTTATTACCGTATAAACTACATAAATGCATATTTACTGATAATAAATCGTACTTGCGTAAAATATGCTATACAAAATTTAAATTAATTTACCTTATTATTAAGACAGTAACTAATAAAAATTGAAGTTGTAATAAATAGACTAGTTTATTAATAATAAATAAATTCATATGATTTGTGTTGTGTCTTGAAGAGTAAGGTGGCCGTGTAGCCCCACGTAGCCCTATCGAATGTAGAAGGAACGTTTTCGTCTTGATCCCGATAGTAGTACAGTACGTGGGTTGTAAAATGGGTGCTCTTTGAACGAAGAAATAAGTTTTCTTTGTGTTCCGCGTCGGGTTAATGCTACTCGACACGTTGGAAATCTGTAAATGAAACTGTTATCGGATCGCGAGGCGGAACGGAAATCGATGTTCTTTGGCTGCTGGTGCACGCACATACATACGTACATACATACTACCACTACACTGTTCGAGAACTTTAACATTCGTCTTCTTTTGAGGCAAGTCTGGTGCGCCAGAACTTTGTTGTTACGAGATCCACTTGTAACCGACTTGTGCAGCAACTTCACACACACACACACACACCCAAAGAGGATATTTGAACAGAGCGTCGAACTATACGACTACGTATATATACTTGAAACTTTTCATGTAAATCAACTCGGTTAGTTTTCACTCATAAATTAATTCAACAAGGAATACAATTTCAATATTTATGAATATTTGATGGATAGCGAATATTTATAAAATCTATTAACAATATATAACTTTTAGAGAATTCTTCGAAAACTATAAAGGAAATAGTCTTCCAAATTTCAACAAACATATAAAAAACATTGAGAACTTAAAAAAATTATCAATGTTCCTCAATTTTTATAATTTTTAGAAATATTACAAAATTTCTTAAATTATACTTCAAAATTGACTTGAATGTAAGTTGTTCATTGATTTCTAAGACCAAATATTGTGACCTATCCCCTTCCCAATGTACCGTAGCGAGTTAAATCAAATTTGCAACACATATAATATAATTGCATATTCTTATTTGTCGCATTTTATATCCAATTTATTATTATCTATAATTAAAATTATATTTTTAATCACAAAATCATGTAGGTTGTCAGCAACGAAAACAAATTCTCGCCTTCTATTTCAGTCATCTTAATTGACACAATTTAAATCAATTCAATTAGTAAGTAATTCCAAGGCAGTTTCAGTGACCTGGCAATTAAAATTTCAACAGGCAAATCTAATTTGTTGTTCATAGAGAAACCTTTAGCTGTAGTGACAACAAAATCAATCAGAGTTTCGTTTCCCATGCTTGTTGGTTGGAGCCTGAGGCGCTGAACGCTGAACCTCTACTTCTATCAACATACACATTCACAAACAGATAGCTATATACATATCAAGACGTTCGTTGCTATGATTAATGAGGCAACAGACGGTTCGTTACCACACAATTACCGGTATTCAGTGAGATAATCAGCGACTAAACGTGTCGGAGCTGTCTTAGCTTGTCCACCCGTGATCACAATCAGTCCGCGGCTATGTGGCTGCACTCAGAACCGGGTTCAGCTCTTTTCGAGACCTTGGCATCCATTCGGTTGGATCTTCGGCCAAAGATCATCGTTATTAGTCAAGGCGTAGTCTTATTCAAACTTACACGCAAACAATTTGCTGTGCATTGTCGTAAATGTTATTTCTTTACAATCCTTGGCATCTGTTTTATTAAGGTCTTAGGTTATAGTTCAAACATTTTCGTGAACATAAACTTTAAATGGAAATTCAAAGAATATCTATGATGCAATTTTAATATTATACATTTCCCATAAGAAAGGCAAAATTACAAAAACAGCAAATAAATTTAGATAATCTGTATTACTTGCAAACATTTCGTGATATATTAAAAGTAATAACGCAGATTTTATGGGATATTAAATGATATTTATAAGAAAAAGTGCCTCCCCCTTAGGACGGTACCGAAACCGAAAGTGAGACAGCCGAAATAAAAAAAGTGTTTGTCGAAGTAGTGAATCGGTAGAGAATCGGTTGTGGGTTACGTTCGGTAGTCAGCATCATGACTTGCTCGAAGCGCAGACTCCCAGTGGAGCGAGTGACTGATGTGTTTACACACGCATGTACAAAAATCATTTTTCATCGCAGCTTATGTGGCTGTATACAACACAAAACCCATGTGTGAGCATCAACGAATCGAATACCTTCTTAACTGGAAGTATTTCTATGATTAAGTTCTCACGTCCTCATACTTGTTATGACTGCCTATGTATGGAATATTGTATGGATGTATTGATTTGAAAATAGCCGGATTATATATAATCCCACGGATGATTTATATGCGATCTTTCAGTTTGTCATCTCGTTGCTATTTATTATTTATCAAATTGACGCTCATTTTTTGTCGGCGACAACATGTAATCATTTGCTCCTTGTAACTAATGAATGCTTGGGATCAGAATCAATATTATTCATGATTAAAGCTTAAAATGCATCTTGTTCTTCCGCTACAACAAGCGAATAAGTGGACGGGTTTCTGTTCAATAGTAAGAACTTACTTTCAGCATTATGTTCGATGGATTAATGGGTTGAACTAGCTTACGCTATATTATTTGATTACTCAGACTCTTACTAATGATTTTAAAGAAGCTTAACTAAAACTGAAATAAGAATTCAAAACTCTTCTTAAAAGATAAAGAAAAATGTGTCTACAGTAAGTCGAGAATACGAGCAATTATCCCAGCCGGCATAAGGCAGCATATATTTCGTTTTCATTATGACTTTAAGGTTTGGTGAGGCCCCAGTGTTATCGACAACCGATAGATAAGATATAATTCACCATCTACTTAATTACTCAATTAATTAGTTACACGGATACAGGCTGCGTTCGTACGTATTTTTTTTTTGCTTGTTTTCCAGTAAAAGTGATGGTTCGTTTTTTTGTTCGAGGCGAGGAGAGAGACTTGTTATGTGGCAGTGCAGGTGCATCGTGCACTTCTGTGTTCTCTGCTGTCTGTGTGCGTTCACAAACAAATGCATTTTCTTTTCGAAATGTTTCATTTAATTGGTTAACGTTTAGCAACGTTGTTAAAGAATTTATAATATACGGGTTAGCACACGAACAAAAACCATATTGTTAAAAATAATTAGCGTATGTCATGACAACATGGCAGCTAATTAAATAATAGTTGATGTTCACTCACTATATCATAATAATTAACTAGCTCTAAATAGCCATATAGTTATGATTCATATACTTCGTTTCATTCGTTACTAATCTTATTGTAATTATACAATATTTTCAAGATATTGTGTAGACATTTATTAAAACTACCGCGTTAATGTTCTGCTCCGCGGCCCTCTTCTCTCGTATATAACATAAAAGAACTGGAGTGACCTTCACTCGACTTACTTATGCTATCACTATCAATATATAATATTGCTTAATCTTGTTTTAAATTGTATCTACGATTACTATGAAACAAAGTCAATATGTATTGTAATTAGGGATACGTTAATATAGCGTCTTATGGAAATTTGACTGCAACAAAAAAATTATTGCTATAATTATATATAATCGTCTTATATTAATGGTTATAAAAATTAATCCATTTGCTATTGTCTCTGGATTGAAATAAATCTATTCATTTAATAGATGGAATAGATTTTAAAATATCATTTACAAAGTAATGAGCCATAGTTTTGGATAGCCATTTCCTATTGTAATAATTCATTCTCAGCAAAAGCCACTATTACAATAATTGATTGATCTATTATTGATTGCAAACAAGTCTTCTAACTGACAATTAGACAACCCGCAGGTACCATGTCAAACAACGTGCAACGACCATTGAAAAAGTAATATATAATTTGTTTTTTATGCTTTTCACTATTTGACGTCTCAAATAACTTCCGACAAACAGATCACTTTGGCCTTACATACAAATACATGACTTATTTTTGTGCAACCAAATGTTCGAGTGACAGAAATACATATTTCGTTGAATAGATGACAAGTCCACACCTCTTTTGCAACATAGACAATTTTGTCAACGGCGGACCAGGACAATGACTTTACAAGCAAAAAAGTTACACTCACAATTCAATAAACACACATTCTTATTTTACGCATATAAAGTTGTTCCGAAACACTCACACAGACAGGAGAAGAAAGAAAAATTGTTACGCCCCTTTTTCGTTGGGTCACCTCTTAGTGAATGCGATTATTCGAGCAGAAAAGTGTCACTCGGTGTTTTGAGTGTCTGTGATGCAAGCAATGAGCTCTTCTGACGTTTGAATTAGGTGTCCTGGAAGGAAATATTGATGATTATAGTAGCAAACTTGTTTTACTGGAAACTACTATTTTAATGAAAATAACATTTGAGTATATTCTGGTTGTATTTGATGCTCCAAGTCTAGGTATACTTCTTATCTTATTTCGAGCGTTTTTTTTTTTCATCAGGTATAGGTTATCAGTTTTATTTTTTGTTATTAACATACTACTAACCCAAATAGCCAATTAAATAATTCGACCTAACTTTTATTGGATTCTCTTATCAAGCATATATTTTTTGTCACTGACGATCATTTTGTCCGAATGGGAAACCTGTACATGGAAACAAATATTTATAAAACACTAATTTAGCCCCGGATTCACAAATAAAGGAATATTTACTATAGATTATAAGAATAATCGTATTTATAATTAGTAATAATTATTTATTTATACACATATTCGTAGTAAAACTTTTTTGCCTATCTTTTATTTCAATTATAAACGAATTTTAGTAACTAATTTACAAAAATAAAACCAAACAATTATTCTATTGGTTTGCTCGTTTATTCAGCATTTATATGTGGAAGAGACAGACAAATCATGCACTGAACAGTGCGGAGGAAACGAATAAAAATATTTGTATGTTAGCAAATATTTATCATAAAATTCTAAAAATATTAAATCTGTCTTAATATAATAACAGAGATTCTATGAAACTATATTTAATGATTTTTATAGGTAAAACATTTAAAAAATCTTATTGTGCTAGACTCAGCTTAGGATTCTATACACAAATTAATTATATTTATTTAAGCCACGTTTAACAGTCAGGCATTGTAAATTCAAAGGATTAATAAAATAAGAAAATCTAAGAATGCAACGAAAACAACTTTGGTGTTTCTAAACATGTTAAAACCATATTTAGTGCTGAATCACAATGACGAACTTGAAAATAAACCAACAAACATATCCGTTGACGTGGAGAAAAAATGAAATAAGCAAAATAATTCTGGTATATTTAATTGGGTATAGCATTCCGGTGTATGTGTTCGTGTGTGTGTGACAATACGGCATTCCACTGCAAGTCGGACGGAGTTCTGTTGCAGTTTGTGGTGTGATTTAAGACGTTCAAGGATTCTGATTAACATTCCGCGGGGCCACGGACAGCGGCCGCTATCGGCGACCGAGCCTTCACTCGCGGCCAAACGAAAACGCGCACCCCCGCTCTCGCCACACGGCAGCCATGGCATTGTCACAGTGTCGCGAGACGGACGGGCGGGCGGCCTCTGAGCTTTTGCGGCCGTTTTTGTGTTTTAGAAAAAGGCTACAAATTGTGTTCGCTGCGGTTCTTTGTAAAGCTGCGCGGTGTGTTGACTTCGGTGGGAGCTGTTTTGTGCAGTGAATATATTGCTTTATCGGACAGTCGATGCGCGCGGATTCGTTGATTTTTAATCGTGTTCCGTTTTTAAAATAAATTCCGCAGTGTGAAATACCGATGGTGCGAGCGATGAAACTTCAACAGATTTTTTCCCACTCGACGAATAATCAAATGGTTTTGTTACTTGCGATTTTCTTTAATAAAACTGACAAATAATACATTGGTGTATTGTTCATATTTCACACAAGAAGAAGAATATTTGTTAATACAATTATTACAGATATCTCCTTCAATTTTAACAGATTTTAATCTATGGAAACACGAATATAAAATTGGATGGATAATAAAAAAGAACAACGTATCCTTAACTAATTTACCAGATCAGTCTTGTTAGTGGCGATAACATCACAATACCTCTGGTTTCGTATCGTATCGTTTCGTCCTTTTTACACCTTTGTACAAAAGATTCCGTATCGCCTATAAATAACATTTACCACTGACAACACTTCCGCTGCCCAGTTTTCCACACAAAGAGTGATTGTGTGTGTATTCAGACACCTAAATATACCCTATTACACACCAATTTCAGGTATTAAATCATTCCGAATAATTGCAGTGAAAATACACCACCGTAATTTCATCTAACGACGTATACCGAGTACCGACCGACTGGCCAGTTGGCTTGATGGATCGTTTCTGTATCGTTGCGAACATTTCGGAAGTGCAATCGAGGTTGTAATAGGGCAGATCGGGTGCACGAGTCACCCGCCGCTTTTTACCTCTCGTGCTGCGCGAACGCGATTCAGCGCGTTGCAGATATTTTAACACTTTGCTTATTTATTGTTTCTTCGCACGAAGCACACGGGTTTATTATCTCTTCAAATTTATTGGTTTTCCGTTGTTTATTTTAATATTATTTGACGTTGAAGTGCTTTTAAATACGTTATTATTTATTTCATTACATGCTTTTGCAAAATATCAATTTATTTTATAATTTATTTGTCAGTATTATGTTAGTAATATAATATTTAAATTAAGTATTTTTACTTTCTTTGGAGAAGTCAAAAAGGAATTATGAATATTATTGAACTCGAGATTTTAACGGAAATATACGTATTGACCCTGAATCGTATCTATTTATATTCGGAATGATTGTCTTTCAAATGTTAAATAATTTTATTTTCTCATTTTTATTGTTAACCTTATTTAAAGGTAACTTTAAATTTTAATGCAGTTTTAAATATTTAGTTGAATAACATTGTATAAGTAATAATTTAAAGAAGATTTGTGAACAGTGGTTCGGCCTGTACAAAAGTTAATTTTAGTATATAGCATAATGTGTTGCAGGTGTGAATAAAAATGCTACTAAGTTGTTTGCCGTAAAATTCTTTAATGTGTATCAGATTTTAAAACAAGATATTTTTGTGAAAACGTGTTTTATAATAAACCTTTAATGACTGGAGATAAATTCACGGCTGCTTAGTCTGCCCAGCATAATTTTGCAATTATAAAATAAGCATAACATCTTGCTGTACTCATGACACAATGTTTTTTCACAACAATTTCCAACCAACACGTCTGCAGCGCCTTACACAAAAATAGTATATATAGAATTAAATACATATTTTGTGGTATATTTGTTTTATTTTACAGAAAATAAGAACTGTTATTCGGTAAAAACTCTAAACATAATTATTAGAATTTTGACTCGCTTTTCAACTTTTGGTAAGTGAGCTGAAGGCATAGATGTACTTGTTTATACGTGATATTTTCATTAATCTTTTATTTAATTATATAGAATTTATTCGTGCGATCTATTTATAATATATCAATACACTTATTTTGATAAAATTAACTGAACTAACAAAGCGTAAAATGACACAATTAAGTGCAAAATTATTTAATGGATACTATAGAGGGCAAGAAGTAAATATAATAAATTGAAAAACTAAAGAGCGGAGAATTCGATGTAAGTTCAGCAAAGAAAAAACATTGTCCCTCCCTATCTATTTCTTATCGAATGTTCGCGATAGTTGAAGTAGGTAAACTTGGATCATTGAACGAGCGAGCGTATTCTTTTCGATGAACCGTCAAGTCAACAAGGATTAAAGGGTGCTGGCCGGAGTCGGATGAGTCTATACGCAGCCGTACCTCTCCAGTTGTTCAGTTCGCTATTATCGTAGATCTAAAACGAGTAATGAAGCTGAGACATTGATTAAAAGCCTATTTTCAACTTAATCTTTAATTCAATCACATTTAGCTCTCTCCGGCCGACCCCGGCACTGCCTGTAAAAAGAGCGCCCAGTCACTGTTCATTGGATTATTGCGCTCTGAAATCCGTTTAAAAGTATTTTTCAAGCAGCATTAAAACACGACGACATAATTACATTAAACTGTTAACGTTCGTTTTCATCATTAAGACATGCGAACTTTTCCATGCATCATTCTTCTTTCTGCCCATTATTGTAAGCTCATTACACATATATATATATATATATATATATATATATATATATATATATATATATATATATATATATATATATATATATATATATATATATATATTGGCGTTTGTAATTTACTATAATATTGATAATATTAAGTTAATTTGCCTTCAATTCAATTTGTCAATAATTGAGCTATGAATAATTATTCTTTAATGCAAAAATTGTTGTATATTTTACGACATTTTAAAATAAATAAAAATGTCTAAAAGTTGAGGTTGTGATTGTTTTAAATCCTCGAAATAAATAAGACCGATCGAATATCATAACCATGAGAAATGCAGGTACGAAATTCCATGTAAAGAAATCTCCAAATATTTGTAAACATCATGACAAACGATGGAATCTGCTCACATCGCATCATATTTGTAATGTAATACAAACTAATGAAAATTATGAATCACAGTTCACAGTTATCGAAATAGTACTTATAGAATAGAAGAAATCGTCACGGATTATTGGTTAGAAGAGTCAACGGGTAGAAGTGCTATGCAATATGGAAGCTACATGTGTTTGTCTGGTGTAGAAGACGCATTGTTATGCCATTATGTGCCGTTTCCTAGTGCTTTTACTGTAGCTATAGTGTATGTTGTCGGGCCATGATTCACGACGGCAAAATCTCATCTTCCGGTACAGTGACCAGCATACTTCCCGAGCCAGCACATTTTAAACCGGACGCCGGCAGTTAGGGGCGACATCATGACAAGTGTCACACACCGGAACTAAAATTTTGAGTTATGTAATTTTTAATGCAGGGGTTTGAGAGTGTGTTTTTCAAGTTTTTTTTTTTCTCTTTTCTCTTTTTTTTTTTTTTTGATCGTAACTCTTGATGGCTGGATAATGAACATTGCTTGGTTTTGGCACGAAGCCAAGCCACGCGGCGACCCCACGAATTAACCGCGAAATGTCGCCCATAAATCACGTGATTACGTAGGGCGATGATTTTTGTCACTGGACTATTTACTTGGCAACCCCCTAGGCGCACAGCGCCACACAGCACAATCAAGTTATGGGGGTTGATGTGTGCGCCATTAGCCGTAACAATGAACCAAGAACGCCGAGCTGGCTTGTTCTACAGGGTCGATTGCTGTTAGCTTTTAGTCGGCCTCCGTTCCTACATTTCCGCTCTGTCAGGATACACACACACACACACACACATATGCATATACACATATATGTAACCAACACACTTACACTAGTCTGTATTTATTATATCACGTATCGCTTATTAGTTGCGTGATGAATGTCGCGGGAAATGAAACGCTGATGCATATTGCTGAGGCTTTAACAACATCCGATCGCTCTCGTATAACGAACACAACGATACAGTTAAATTCACAATATTTTTACAAACAGGGAAAGAAACGCACAAGCTTAAACATATTTTTAGAGAAATCATATTTTATGAGAATATCAATATTAAATAACGCCGAATAAATATTCACCAACCTTTTATAGCAGAATAGTAAAATATTTAATTTTAAGACGATATTCTTAAAACAATAAAATATTTAAAATGACTCAACCAGGGAAGATAAATATTTCCAAGGTTACGTGTTTATTTTAGTTTAATGGTGCAATTCGAGCAAATCTCTGTACAGTCAATTTTGTAATACAGTTCAAATTCCATAACTCGAACCCTGAAAGTTATAAAAAAATCGAGTTATAAATACACTAATCTCACCTAAAACTTTGTAATATGGAAAAATTTGTGATACAGAAAATTATTTGTTAAAATATGTTCATTTAATAACAAATCCAACATTGCCAAAATTAATATAATTTAATTCGAAAAATTGTAAATTTGCATTTACTAAAGAAATTATGATCCTTTACAAATGCACAGGTTATGCTTACAGAATTATAAAATCCTTACTCAGAATTGCACCATTACCGTTTATATACGCGATTTATGTTTCAAATATAAATGTTAGACAATAATTGAAGAATTATGGGCTATAAAAAGCCCATTAGAATTACGTGACAGAACTTAAAGCAGTTTGTAATAAATAATGTGTTGGTTAATGTTTTGATTAGGATCGATATGGCATCAAGATCATGTTGATTTGAAAAAGATAGTTTCTGAGAATTTAACAATAATATTACACAATATACTGAATTCACAGAATCTATTTTTTTTTTAAATTTATTGGTCAAAGTTTAAAAGTATTGAACCTTGAATTTTTAGAATTTGATATTTTAACGGAAATACACGTTTTGACCATCCCTGAATCGAATCAGTGACTATTTTTGAATATATATGTATTAGAACAGTACTTATAAGATAGTTTTGTGCTGGCCATATAATATTTTATTAAGAGAATTCCCAATTGAGAAAAGTATGTTTCGTGTAAGCCAGCATTTTTTTCCAGAGGCCAAACTGTAGCATTTCTGTGGATAAGAGTATAGAGCGCATTGGCAGAATGTGAAATGTGAATGCTCGCTCTGTGATGGCAATAAAATGTCGACCATTTCTGCAAATACAGCGATTTTAACCCCTATTACAATGATAGAACGTGGTTGGGAGATTTAGCAAATCCGGTAGCAAAGCTCAGCGTAGGTATAGCGAACCACCGCCACCGTCACCCTGACTATACATGCATGCGCTCGGCTCGGGCTGCTGAATTTTCCGCGCGACTACCGATTAATTTGGTTGCGCTGTCGCATCGCGTCACGCCGATCCTTCCGTCACTGCCAGACCGGAAGATGTTGGGGATTTGCTCAACACACGCAATGGCATACTTTGCCAAAATAGAAGTGTTCACTGGTGTGCAACAAACATGGATCAATCTTGATATACTTTTTTGCAATATTTTCCATCTCAAAATCAATGCTGACGCTTTTTCGAGGTTGTCAGACACAAAGTGGATACGCTTACTAGTATGCTTCAGCAGAGCACGGCCTTATTTTCTACCTGGAGCGAAGATACGAGATAGTGACCAGAGACCTTTGATTTTATCGAATATAATTGAGATACCAAAAAGAGGCCGTTTATCATATTTAGGGTTACAAGCAGTAGCCGAGAGAGACACCATCAAGAGGCTTATTTGCATTTAGGGTAATAACAAGAACGCATTTTGTTAAAAAAGACACAGTTATATCGGAAAATAATGCTACCAATGTACACAAAGAAATAATAACTACAAGTAAATAATGACGACAGAAAGAGACGAAAAGGAAAAGGATTTTAAAAGATAATTTTGTATACATAAAATAATTTCGATGTTTTGTAGACAATAAGAGGATATACTGCGAATTATTAGAGCTATATACATTATGAGAATCAGGAAGACAACAAATATTCAAAGACCCAACCGAACACTATAGCCCTTTGTACCATTATACAAAACGCTAAAACGTGACGTTTCGAATATTTCCGCTAGATCGCACCAATAATCAAGGGCCAAGCAGCGCCACCATGCAACGTGCCTTCATACACGTTCCATCGAATAACAAACCAATTCAAGTTAGGAACAGGTCGAAGCATGGTAGTTCCAATCTAAACCGCTTTCTACTTCCAACCACTAGATGGCAGTACATGTTGCAAAATTGCGCATCACATATCGCACATATGAAGATTAGATAGGTTAAGTTGACGTGTAAAATCAGCTTGTAAATATTGCACGAGTTAGCATAATAAAAGAGTTACAATTTGAGAAATACTAGTCGAGTAATAATTATAGTTGGATCGTTTAGTAGTCGTATAATTTATAATATTTAATAGTAATGGCGCATAAACCGGAAGTGAGCGGCTCCGGCGACACAGATCAAGTGCCGGTAGTTTCCCTTGTGAGCAACGAACGCACCAATCTCTTGCGCGAATTGTTTGCCGATCGGTATAAACAGGAGCCGAAGTTTTACGTGAGGGTACCCGGCAGGTATGAATTAATGACGCGCTAATGATAAACGGCAGATTTAAATTTGCCACATCAATAATTCCGTTGCCATAATGAACTGTAATTTGGAAATAATTATATGTTACCATAGGTGTCTAGTACAGATGTTTGTAATTATTAAGTTAACGTATAATCTTTTTCTTTATAAAAAGTTAGTCATATCTTGAAATATTTATACAGTCATCATTTATTGTTATCAATTGAAAACAATACAATTAATATTATCGCGCAATACGAGGTCAACGCCTTATATAACAATAAACTTAACTAGGCAACTTGTTCTACACAACTGCAGTGGCGGCCCTAGAAAGCTGGAAAAAAAGTAATGCTCGCAAAATATACATTATAGGCAATTCTCCCTCTACGAACGAGTTTCTAGTCAATTGTTCGTTATGTGCATTCGTGCATCCCTAACTTCTGTAATTATACAATTTGCAATCGAGATCGAGAACCATTTTGGTAGCGCTGATACACGCCGTACTTTTTGCATGCATTTCGAGTGCATCGCTACACTATTTTTAAAATATCCCCGGTTCTATTGGTCGTAGAAAAATAAAAATAATAGCAAAATACTAGTTAGTTAATAGACTATCGAACTGTACCTACGTACCATTACTAAAATATTTGAAAATACTAGAGCTCTTTTTGTTGTCTGTTTTTCTTTTCTGACGGCAATGTGTATGTTAAAAACATTTAATTTCTTTGTGCAATGTTACCCATAGGAAATTAATTAAAAACAAGTAGCAAATTATGCAACTGTAATTGTGTATTTTATTTTTCAACGTTGTTGAAGGTTTGCCTTCGGGAATACAAAAAATTATATTTCCATGAACCTGTCATGAAAATATAGTTTTGGAAAAAACTGCAAAACAATAGCATGGAATTTGTTAGGTAACTGCATAAAATTCTCTTACAAAAAATGTTATTTGCTTGATAAAAATTATATTGTCCTGTACATCAAATAATAATATACTGTAAGTCAATGTTTTAGACCGGAAACCTTGTTTATTTCTTTTAACTCCAATTTTCGACTTATGGAAGTTTTCTCTTTGATATTAAAAATGTCTAGTGCTTTGATTAAATACATTTATTTTTATGATCCTCTTTATAATTAATTAAATTCGTCAACTGATTTGCAAAAATCAATCTTCTAAAAACCATATTTATTTTAGTTTAACATGGATTGTGGTATAGTTATAATTTTTTGTTTGTAGAGTAAACCTGATAGGCGAACACATTGATTACTGCGGTTACGGTGTGTGTCCAATGGCGTTACAACAAGATATTCTTGTAGCAGTCGGACCCAATTCAGACAATGTGATTCGACTAGCGAATCAAGAACCGCAATACGAAGATTATAGCTGTGACATTCAAAACTTTACGTAAGTAATCATTATGTACGTAAACTTACACCAAGAACTTTCATTGTTGGAAAATTCATAAGATAGCAAAGTTAATGCAATTACGTTCTTTTAGTTTTTTTTTTATTTTTAACATGGTCTATTTTAATTGGTTTAGGACTAAAGTTACTCAAATTTATTATGTTAATTACTTTTATCTAAGGGCCGAGATATTCAACTACTAATAAACTTAGTACATTTATTCTGTCTTTTTATTTTATTAGCCGAAGTTAAAAGTAAATCGGGAAGGATCAAGTGTATTTTTCCGTTAAAATACTTCAAATTTTGCGTATATAATTTAAAAATATATAGGAAGTAAAATGGGTGAACCTTGCGATGTGCTACTTCACCTCCGATTTGGATGAAACTTTGTGTAAAGGACCGTTTTAGCATCCTAAATAAGGGAAAAATAATAACTATTGGCGGTCGGAAATTGTTTTTCCCAAATTACAAAATCCCCTAGATTGATTTTGGCGCTACTATTAAAACAAAATTACGTCCCATCACTTAAAAATTAGACAACCACAACGTAACCACAAACAGCGAAAATGTAAATAATCCGTTTGTATACAAAATCAAGGATTGTGGTTACGTTGTGGTTGTCTCATTTTTAAGTGATGGGAAGTAATTTTGGTTTTAATATTCCGACCGCCAATAGTTATTATTTTTCCCTTATTTAGGATGCTAAAACGGTCCTTTACACAAAGTTTCATCCAAATCGGAGGTGAAGTAACACATCGCAAGGTTCACCATATTTTGGTTTTAATATTCCGACCGCCAATAGTTATTATTTTTCCCTTATTTAGGATGCTAAAACGGTCCTTTACACAAAGTTTCATCCAAATCGGAGATGAAGTAGCACATCGCAAGGTTCACCGTAAAATGTATTAAATTTGTTATTAAACTTTGCTATTTTGAATGACAGGTATAATCACATTTTTTGTTGTGGGATGGAAATGAGAAAAGTTTTCCCATTGTTTTAATTTATTACAGATAAAACATAAAAGTTATATTTTCGTTAAAAATACATGCATTTTTTTATTAGCGTGTTATGTTAAAACTTTTTTTTTTCGGTATTTAAAGTTACATCTACCATATATGATGACATAAACTTGTTGTTTTGGTTTTGGTTACACATACACATAATCCAATACGTAACCAATACGTATCATGTGACAAATGTATGTATATTTTTATATAAATTTGTATAAAAAATGCAATAATGTATATTTGGTATTAGTAGTCGAATTTAAGATAGTAATTATTAGTAGAACTTGATATTTTTAGAAGCAATTTGTGAGGTATTGAATTTTGTAATGGGATTTTAGAAACCTTAGAAGCTAAACCTATATACATCGCCTTCTCTGTCTAGCAACGGTAAATATCTATTAATTTCAGACATATTAAGCAATATGTGATTAATTTCGTAAAACATGCCATGTACAACAAATGAGTATAAATGTATCGTGCATACAGTAAAAACTGCTCTGTGTTGAAGCCTGAAGCGTATGTAGAAACCAGACGTTTGTTCATATAATAATTAGCGTTGCATCGTGCGAATATTGGTATTCAGGATTGAACAGGAAATTACAAAATGGGTTTCCGTAGAATCGATGTCGGCGGTACAGAGGGCCCACGCTGGTACAAGTACTTCCTGTGCGGTGTCGCAGGCGTAAAGGAGGTTCTACCGGACGCCGCCGTTGTGATGACGGGCATGAACGTCGCTGTGCACGGGAATGTACCGCAAAGCGCCGGACTGTCTAGCAGCAGTGCGATGGTCAGTGCCGCTGCACTTGCCACTGCCACTTTACACAACGTAAGTGCATTTAGTATATGACGATGTTGATGTTTTCATTCACAGAATTGTTTTGCTCGAATAATAGAATTATTCCAGGAGACACACACAGACCCACAAACACACACACACACTATACATTATAATACGAATTGTATTATAATGTATTATAATACAATTCGTATTATAATGTACGATGTGATAGATATTAAAGTTAAAAATATTAAATATTTTATAACTTTTGTTTGGAATATTTTCTCAAAAAGCTATTTACAATTTACTAAAAAATATCATTTGTATTTGATAAATTTAGATGTTTTATTCATGGATACGTATTAAGAAAAACCATCAGGTCCATCTAGTTCGAAGTAATGCCGCTCCGCTCTCGGCTATATTAGATGGTGGCGCTACCATCGACTTTGAATGTTCAAGCAACCAGTGATAGAAATCATGCGCACAGTATTTGAAATTAGCTATTTTTACGCTATAATCAAAGATATTCCATCGAATAATGACTGTTTATTGAATATAAAGGCATTACGGACACATTGTTACACTTTTGCTCAAAGTTATATTTCTTAATTACATAAAACTACTCAAAACCTATCATGATTAAACAAACCTCGATTACGCAAAAACCTACCTACTTTTTAAAGAAAAAAAAATATCAGTAAATTCGTAATTGCATAAATAATGCTTGGTAAAAATGATATTCTTTTTGTATTTACAGTTTCGGAGATAAAAAATGAAAACTATAATAAATGACCTATTTTGGAGGTTTTTATTTTTTATCTCTGAAACTGTAAATAGAAAAAGAATATCATTTTTACCAGGCATTATTTATGCAATTACGAATTCACTGATATTTTTTTTTCTTTAAATAGTAGGTAGGTTTTTTTTTCGAGCTTGATGTTTGACCTTAACCAACTGGTACAGTTTTAGATAAATGATAATTTTACACAAGATTATTTATAGTTAGATGTCTATCGTGCTTGGATAAGAGGAACAAGAATATAATATTTATCGATTTTAATTCGGTTTTGTGTATATCCAGACACGATTGAGCTAATAATATTGTTCTATAAAATAATTTCAACGAAACGTGAACGCAAAATAATCTACAATCAAATATACAAACTACACTAATAGTATTCCATAAGTTTCAGTACATTAGTGCAATTCGATATCCGATAATTTAAATCCTATCCAGCACCAGCAATATAGATGACCCAGATTGGGTCCTCGTAGTGGTTGTCAGAAACTTCCTGTTGGTTAATATTATTATCGACGACATCTAGTATTGCAATTAAACTATCTCTATGCTAAATATGCAACTGTTATATGATAAAAAGATGTATCTAGCCTAAGAACTAATCTAAATTGAACCTAACAATACATTATTTTTTGCTATCGAATATTTTGATAACATGAAAACGGGATAATTAGTTTTCCAGTTATAAGCGTACAAACAGACAGACTGCCAGACGTGGCGTTTAATAATATGTAAGAGGATTATTTAGATTGTAGGAAAATCTTAGTAAACCATTTTATAGGGACTGAATAATAGAAGAAATGTTTTTCTAGAAAATATATGTGATCGTATCGATGGTCGTGTGCATGTGCACGGTACGAAGTTTACAATTTCCCGTATGTTTCAAGCAAACAATAGTTTATTGTTACACGTGTTTTATGTTTGTTACAGTTTGACATGTCGAAACAGAGTCTAGCCGGGTTGAGCGCCGAATGCGAAAAGTATATTGGAACACAGGGAGGTGGTATGGACCAGGCGATTGCGTTCTTGGCATCTGAAGGTATATGTTATTTGATATATGTGTGACACAGAAAATAATTAATTCAAGTGTCAAATGCAGAATTATTCTACTATACAAACTGTCATACCGTTGCTTTTTCCGTATTCTTACACTTGATCATATACATTTTAAGAGTTATATTTCTCTCATTTAATGAACGTTATTAAATCTAATTTTCTGGCGAGGAACATTCATGAAAATATCTTAAAACTTATCGATTTTCAGTCCGTAAAGAGTATTCGCCGTGGGAACAATTACTGTAACTTTAACGTTACAAATAAACTGTTTTATACGCCGTAAAAACAAACAGTTAGAATTCGACGTAACACAAACATATAAATAATTATTCTTAAGTTCAATCGAATTTATAATAACTATGTCACAAATTAGCCATTATTTAGGAAAATAAATAAAAATTATCAGAACTAAAAAATGTATTCATTCATTTTCTATAAAATTAAATGTAGCCCATTTTAAATCTTTATTCAATTTTACGTCGAAAATTCGTCAATTGAACGTCGGAAACATACGTCAATTCTATGAGTCTATAAAATCGTCAAATCGAAATGTTCATCACATTGTGACGTCGATTCGAAATTTCAAAGCTCCCATAAACGTCGATATGTAAACTTAAATGTGACGTTGCATCAATGTTTATTTTTTATTGGTCCAATTATACTAAATTCGGTAGTATTACGATTATTTACTATCTTGGACAAAGTATAGGGCATATTTTGTATTAAATAGTGGAATTATACGTTTTACGATAAGATCCAATTACGGACCATCCAAAAAAGAAAATATCTATCATTGATACGTATTTGAAAAATGAACGACTGGTAATAATATCTTTGTTGCTCGGTGAAATAGAAATACAAACTACCACAATATTGAAAATTTGATATTTTTAACAGGTATTCTTTATACAAATACACATCGATGATATTTGTTTGTTTAAGATTGCTTTGATGGTTTAACTTTAACATATCGCAGAAGTGAATACAAAAATATATTCCCTTATCTCATATTTATATAATATTTAAAATAAATACATACGTTTGGTATCTCGCGTCCGTAATATGATTTAACCTAAATATGCAGTTTATACCATACTTTATGCTGCACCCAAGTCTTCAAATCAGGAAAATGGCATCTCATTCCCATAACTAATAATTGGAGACTTATCCAAGACACGTCGTAACTTTAGATTTTGTTATCGTATACGTGTGTGGTGCGTCAGTACCTAGAAACCTTTGCCACCTAAATTTGCATATCAACTTCACATGCTACCGTATTTTACAGAATACTCTATATTCTGCATGGCACGGCACCGGAATGGTAACGATTCGGTTCGTGTTAAGATACCGGACGAACGGCAACGGTGTCCTCTCAAAGAAATCTATGTCATATGCAGCCACATCTTCTTTTACAATTTCGCACTTTGAACTTTTGCTCGGCGTGCATATCTCTCTAGCTCAGTGTTTGCCAAACTGTGGTGCGAACCTCTGATGGTACGAGAAAGCATTTCAAAATATAATAAATATTAAAATTTCTATAAACTTTAGTTAGAAAAACGTATCATTTACTGAAAAATCGCCTTCAAAAATGGTTATTATCCCTAGTTAACATATTGATTTTGTTTCATAGCTATGGTAGGATGAATTAAAAACAAAATAAAGCATACAGATACTGAAAAGATAAGAAAATCGGGTGAAGACCATTCCAGTTTTTTTCTTGTACTTCTGTGTATTTTACTTAAATTTATATGATTATGATTCCTTTCTCAAATATTTATGACAAAGAGGCAAGTAATATCAATGTTAAAATATGTGGACTGGCCTGCACTCAACTTTCTTTTACGTAGCTTTCAAGAGATAGATATTAATATACATATATATATATATATATATATATATATATATATATATATATATATATATATATATATATATATATATATATATATATATAATATAATGAAAATAACTGGATAATTATACCAATTTATAATGGAACTGAATTTGAAGTACTTATCGTATTCACTCTTAAACAGTCAAACTTCACAGTAAAACTCTGAAATTGTTAATTAATTATGTCAGCAAATATATAATATAAATTGATTCTATAATAATTTACCTGATACAATTTATTCTAATAAGAAATCAATATTTTAAATAATAATTCATGCAGATAACTGTCAATGTAATGCTTGTTTGTTTTCAATAAACAAGAAACAAATGATGTAACTCATGGTTGATACGATTTAAAAATAATAAAATTTGTCACAAGTGTAGGTATCACTATGGCAACGTAAATAAGATATTTGAGTTTTTTCGTAGCAGTTTTCTCATAACTGGTACAAATTATGATGAAATGTTTCAAACAAAAATTGTGCGAAATATTATTATCTTTCATTATGAACCAACTATTTTTGCCGTAAGTGTAGCCGTTCTAGTGATATTGGAGATAGAACAAAATATGTATAGAGTAAACATGCACTACCGGTTTGAATATTCTTTTCAAAAATAGAAGGGCATATCCAAGTCTTAAGTTTGAAGTTTCATAATTTTTCGTTCGACAGTTTTGGCCCTAGAGCGTTCACAGACACACACACACACAGACACACACAGACAGACAGACGTCATTCCGAAAATAGTCACATTCGATTCAGGGAAGGTCAAAACATGTATATCCGTTGAAATCTCGAGTTCGAAATTTTTCATGATTACAATACTTACTTATTACTCTGTAAAAGAGAGTAAAAAGGTATACGCGTATCTTGCAAGTTTGGAAAACACTGCTCTAACCTAAATGAATTGTTAGAACTGCAATAAAGTCGCAAAGGTTTTAAGCGAATTCTTTGATATTTAAATAAAGAGACGAAGTTAATATCTGTGAGTAGATTTTTACTTTCTTATACATAATGTACATAAGAAAGAATTGGGATCACAAAGAAGAATCCATTTTGAAAATGTAATAAAAATATATGTTTTGAGGGTCCTGAATCTATTTTAACTATTTTCACAAAGACGTTTGCGTGTGTGAACGCTCTATAGCAAATATCGTTGAACTTAAAAAATGATTTATCAAATTTAAGATTGGTATATCTCCTATTTTAAAAAATGTTATTTCAACCGAAAGTGCTTATTTACATCTTGAATAGGACACGAAGTAGAGAATAAGTAAACATGTCTAGCAATTTTTGTTTGAATAGTTTGCTTGAAATATCGCCTTTGAACATAATAATATTATAATATGATTCTTTTCAAAGGCATAGTTGCCATGGTTTCACGGCAATATTACGTACAAATTATAAGAATGTCGAGTGAATGACACTCCAGATTTTTAATACCATTTCCCTGCACTTTTAATATCGTCTATCTGAGACTGATTCGAGAGATTCAAGTTTATATCGTAGATTTTTTAACTCGTACAAAAGGACTATAGTGTTCGGTGGTGTGTATATAATATTATTGGAATCAAGAAATGCTTCATGTCTTTTTGATCCCGAAAATGTATATATCTCATCTAATTGGATCTATGTCGTTGCCTAGAGCACTCTAGTCCTCTAGTTCTCGACGTAGCTAGGTCAGCTGTTGGTGCCTTTATGTTCTCTCACTGGGTGGGCCTGGCGTAATATAGGATAGAGTGCTGTGTAGGTAGTCACCTCAGATCAGAATGAAATCAAATTCGAACTCATATAATAGGATGTATGTCGCTCGCTCATAAGACGTACTTTGTGTACGCATCTGACAATACTAGTTTAATTTTAACTAACTTTGGTATACATATAATATGAGTGCCCGTTTAGTTTCTAAAGCCTTGTTCCTACGATGCAACATAACTGCGAAATACTCAAAAGTTTATTTCATGAAATAGAATTTCTAGAAATGAACTTGTATGCAACAGATGACTGAATAATGAACAAGCTTAGGTACAAGGTACCTTATAAGTAATATATGCGATGCGAGAACTGAACTTTGTCCTTCTACTCCATGCTTGGCATAATATTAAAATTTAAACAAAAGAAAATAGAAACGTGCATATTTTGAAATTCAAAATTATAATTTTTAATAAGTTTTTATGGCCGTTGGGTTACCAATTCCATAATACTACTCTAAACCTATCATGATTAAATAAAGCTCGTTAAAGAAAAATTTATTCGAATTATTTTCGATGGACCGCTGTAGAATGGGCAAAATTTTGAAAAGTGCTCCAGAACCAAATCGGCCATGGCTAGAATACAGAAGTAATTATTTTATATTGAATATAGCTTTACGACAAAGTAAAATAATGACTGTTTTGATAATTGTCATCACAAGAGCAATTGCATTTAAAAGCGAAGTTGTACTAATTTAGCAAACAGTTTAAATAAACAAAAAGTCAGTTGTATAACGCTTGAGGATAAACTTTGCAATTCAACTGTTTGTCGTTTCACTTATAAAGTTAAAAAAGCAATTTTCCTACAAAGTACAAAAAAGAAAACACAAAGGCCGTTATAATATAAAAATTTACGTCCACCGTAATTTTCTTTAATAACAACTGCAGATCTTTATTGTTATTTTCAGGGCAACCTTCAAATAAGCAACAATCTATTTTCCCCTGGCATCTGGAATAGTAGAAATTATACATAATTCAAGTTCTGCTTATAACCACAGTTTTCCCTAGTGATCGGTGGTTGGGCATGATCATGGTTTTTGTTAATCGGAATATATAAAGTCGCGATGTGAATTCAGCATAAAACAAATTTACGAAGGGCGAGTTAATGATGCGAAAGCTATATATATATTTCACCTTTTGGAGGTGACAATTTCAAATTTATTACCTATATGATATTGCGATTATTTAGTTGATTATTATTCTTTGACGTATTTGGTTACAACTTTGAGACTTTCAACGAAATTCGCGTCGACTATTTATTGCGAGACCAAAAAATATAATATCTTTGATTTCTAGTTGAAATTAAAAACAGTATCTCTATTATATACTTTGCTGTCTCATAGAAACTGTATACTCTCAATTTTTGTGAGAACGTATTTCACCCGTAGTTTTCTTATTGAAAATACATGTGAACTGTATCCTGAATTTTGTTTCAACCAACAACCGAAATGGGCGACGTATAAAATTGATAAATTGCCATCCGCAAAGGATATTTTTCCCGAATAAAAGAAGCGTTCAAAGTGATTTATATGCGAAATAAAAAGTTAACGCGCAAAGAAAATCTTTTCAGGCAATTTTTAAGTGTGGCTGTTTTGACACTTTTAAATTAAATATACTCAGGGTATTGAACCACCTGCAAAATTTGTATATGGAAAATATTCTTGACATTCACTTTACAAAACTCAGAAAAGCTGGACTGGTTTTCACTAAATAATTGATGCATTAATTTATCTTTTTTGAATAAGATACAAAGCATAATTATGTATAATTATTATAAATAATAGGTGTCTAAATAAAGATGATAATAATAATAATAACAATTTAAAAAAATACGTGTCTCACAGACACTCAGTAGTAGCGATACTCGAGAGTGCACCAGTACTGCAAGGTTAATTGGAAAAACAGTGTGATAAAATATATTTAATATTTTAATTAAACTATTATAAGAGAAACACAATTCGGTAATTACGAAGCAACGCCGGACACGAAATTAGACCAGATAGTTTTTAGTACAAAATTTGTTTAGAAATTGCAATCGTGAAACCCTATTAGAAAATCCTCTCAGTATATATCTGTATAGGGATGCACGTGGCGCCATATATGGAAGGATAATGAGTCCACACAAAGTCAAATTAGAATTGCCATTACAGTTCATTGTGGTCAAACAAAATTATAAATGTATGCTATTATTTTAGTGTAATTATAATTAAATTGTACAAACGCGGTGGTTCGTTATAAATGCATATATGTATACATATATTCTCAGTATCAATTGTTTGAATACAAAGCAATTCGCAATGATTTAACAGGTGGATAAACAATATAAATTTACAATGTTTTCATAAAAATTACCCTCATGAATTTATTTTTACTGACACACTTGTTAATTAATTTAATTAAAAATATTTACAACTGTTTCGGTACAATAAATTTTGCTTTAATTAAATAATAATGTATGTTTAATTAAAATTAATTTCAATAGTAACAATATGTAGTTATTAAACAATAATTTAACTTTATAAATTTTCTGAGTGTGATATTATGTTCAAAATAATCATATATCCCTTTTTACTAATTTGGACCAATTCTATAAGGAAGTATTATAATCATAAAAAAATTATACTCAAGATTTTAATAGAAATACACATTTTAACCATCCCTGTGTGTAAACGCTCAGCCAAAGCTGTTGAAAGTTGAATTATAAAACATTAAACTTTAGTAATATAGACAGTTTAATACATTTTATATATTAATATAATTTGGAAACTTGATATCATGCAAATATAATCGGAAAAAATACGTGTAACGAGATCGTACAAGATCACTTGGCAAACGGGAAAAGTGGCTTATATTATAAAACCTCCCACCTACCAGCATGTTGCTCATGTTCTACTTATGTTTTGTTATATAGGATGTGCAAAACTGATAGAATTCTCGCCGCTGAGGTCTCGGGACGTAGCATTACCCCCAGGGGCCGTGTTCGTGATAGCGCACAGTCTGGCCAGGCTCAACAAGGCAGCCACAGCGCATTTCAACTGTCGGGTCATCGAATGCCGACTAGCTTCACAGGTACCACACTCACTCGCGACATACAGACAATTCAGTCACGGAAATCAGGATACACACACGCCTAGCTCACACATCACTTTACATTACTCTTGCAGCTCAATTCCAGTGGGACAAGTGTTCGATATAGGTACTCTATACCGAGCCACTGTATTTCACATTCGTAGCTACTACTAAGAACCATAGAGTACACATATTGAACAAAAATAGATTTGTTCGTATCGTTGTTCTAGTACTACTGAGAATTAGGGATTTCATATAAACATATTGACGTAAGAACTGTACGGTTGTAGTCTACATTTTTACTGTTCAATAAATACATAGGTGATTTTCCGCGCGGTCAGATTGTAGTTCATACGACCGTCAAATTCAGACTGTTATTTGGCACAATAATTTAAGTAGGTAAAATGTAATTAAACCCAATTTAGGAGACAGTTCACACTGAGGAAAAATATCAATAAGAAAGTAATGTTGTTGATAAATATTTATATTTAAAATAAACTTATATATCCTCTATATCTTTGGCTATACTAGATATCGACTTTATAGCAGAATAATTTCAGCTGCAATTTTTAAAATAGTCCTTTTATTTATGCTTCAGAAAAGCCAACAGATTTGATAATTAATCGGATAGGATTTACTTCATAATGCTGCAAATCAATTTAAGTAAAAATTCGATAGTCTATATACTTTCGTAGTTATGGAGCTTTATACAGTGGGGTCCGATTTGTTATTGAGTTCCAAATTAAAAAAAAAACATTTTTATATTGAATCATTGGTGTTGTTATACGAAATTACGAGTGCTGTATCCAGTGATCTGAAAATAATTCGATTACATAATCTCCTTAGTGCACACAAACCATATTTCTCCAGAGAGTCCAAAAAGCCACGTTTCATTTAATTCCCTTTCATAAAAATAATATTTGTAATATTTAACTTAAAAAGACTACCGTTATATTGATTACCTACATGATGTTCTATATAGTACGTCTGTAACTATGGAAATGGCAAACTACAAACGATTTTGACTAATGAATTTATTTACTTTTTCTCCCGGGAAATCATCGTCGTGTCGCCACTTTTTTTTGTCGTACAAAAGGAGACAAATAGAAAAGCAAATATGGAGTGCCCTTTACTCGTGTTTCTTATACTTAGTTTTTACTAAATATTTAATATAGATTTATTACATTTTAAATGCATTTTACCATTGACATTGAGACAATATATGTGGTAACTAGGGAAACGCAAATTTAACTTGGCTATATTCACTAAATAGTATATTTTTCAAGAAAACTTTTCATACAAAACTTGCTAGAAATTTGAATATCTTTAACTTTTATGAGAATCAATTTTTCACTAACTAGTGTCAGTTTTGAGATATTTATAAAATGATACGAGTAAACAAGCACTACCGATTGAAATATTCTTTTCACAATAGAAGATTATCTTTACTTATATATATACACACGTTACAATCGAGCGTTCACACACACACACATAGATGACATTATGAAAATTGTTAAAATGGATTCAAGGACCCTCAAAACAGATATTTTCATAAAAATTTCTGGTTACGATGTTTTGGTGGTCGCAATATTTTCTTTAATGCATTACGTATAAGAGTGTAATTTGTCTCGACGCGAGCAAACTATGTATTCATTACACTGCAGATGTCAAAGAAAGAATATCTATTTATACGTCAACAGCACCTGGGAATATTAAAAAAAGAAAAAACTGGGCCAACTTATTACATACAGAGAAAATGATGATTTCTGAAACACCACTGTTTTCATAACCGTATAGTTTTTTACATTTATAATTTCTTTTCAGATTGTGTACCCACTGGTTAGATAAATTATTTTTAAAATAATAATTTTGAAAATTTAAATTATATTATTGCAATCAATTAATAACAATGTTGTTATATCTCTTCAAAATTCCGTGGTTATAAATAGGTATTCTTCATTTAAACAAGAGTGGTTAGAAAATATTAGATATAGATATTAGATTACATTGCGAGTTGAATGCATTGGTGCGAAAAGGATATACAATCTGTAATACGATATAAGATCAAAACCCACTTTTCATTCTTCAGAAAAAACTTGTTTAATATCGAAAATGGTCTATAAATTTGTTGTGTTGAAATCGTACCAACACAAATACGCAAAAAATGATACATTTGGGTATAGGCTCTATTTTACGATGGCAACAAATTTCATTATTCCGATAGGAGGGAATGGAGGTTTTTTTGATTTATAGGAAGAGGCTGAACGGTTCGTTTGATAGATATCGATTGGTTTTGTATACTTATTGAAGAGTCGGCGAATGTAAATGCCGTCAAGTTTGGCGTATAGTATAGAGAAATGGGACTGGGTTCAATTCTCGGGGACAATGATCTTTATTCATGACCTCACCAATGCACTATAGCTGTACTATATTCACCAATATTCCCACATGCAAGACATAAATCACACAATAATTGCTCAACTCTTGTCATCAATTGCGCGTCATTTGAAAATCAACTCGTAGAATCAAGTGGAATAAAGATTGTATCTTTTAACTTTTACTTTCTTAAACACATTATATATATATATATATATATATATATATATATATATATATATATATATATATATATATATATATATATATATATATACTTGGAGCCCTCCTCAATACTGCCACCTTAGAAATACCCAGAAATTCGGCAAGAAGATATTTTATCCACAATGGTCTTTCATATTGTGAATATAAAAGCCATGAGATAATATCAAAAATAATACTAATGCGTTTTTAAGTATACCATTTTTTTAGAAATTATAAAATGATACTTATTTATGCTTTATTATTTACACAACTTAATATGCAACAAACTGTCGACATTTTGATTCTTATTCAAAAATTAAATAATACGTGTAAAGTTATCTGTGGTGTGAACGTTGTCAGTGATTATAAATAAACTTTCTGCTTCCCAGAATTCACATACAATACTTAATACTGCTTCTATTTATGTATTCACACAAAGGCCGAGAATATTATAGACACAGGACCGATAACAATAGCTCTTTTGTAGAAAATGTCGAGAGGTATTCTATATATTTGTCTCAATTTGACTTTGGAGAATTTATTATGTATATATTTAAAACAATTATAATATAAAATAGCGAAGGAACGCCTTTTGTAAATTTTGTGTTACTTGAAATATACGACTTAGAAAATCTCTTATAAATTATGTTCAGTAATTCGAATGTAGACTTTTTATGTGTATTGTTAAATATTTGTTCACTATGATTTGAAAAGTGTTTTAAATTACCGAACGCAGTTATGTACATAAAAAATATGTAATGGAATACAGTATAGCATGATTGAATCAGATACAGTTTAGGAAAAAATAAAAAGCAGCGAATCAGTCATGAAATTCGTAAAGTCAGAAAACGTTGTCTGATTTTTCCAGACAAGTTTTCCAAGCCATTGGCTCGTCACGCAAATAAGATAAGAGTTTAAATGTTCGAAGTGGCGGCGCGGCAGGCGGCCGGCGAAATAACCAACTGGCTATGCTGTATGTATGTATTTGTTCAACGAAGGTGTCGACGTATTTTACATACATATATTCTCTGATAACACTGTTTTACTAGCTTTGCCTTTTTCATTTTATAGCAGGTTTTTCCATCACAAATAAAAGCCAAAGGCTAGCCGTCACATGTTGTTTGTATTTATTGGTGGAGTCGGTCTCGTAGACCTTCATTTTTATTTATTTTACGTTTACTATTTTACTAGAACCAAAATCATTTTAAACAATAATGTTTATTTATAATTCAACCAACAAAAGTGTGATATTTCTTTATTAATCTTATACTTCCACTGTCTATTTAATATATTATTGTTTTTAATCCAAAATGCCATCAAAATATTTAAAAAGAAAATCATTTACAAATTTTTAATATTGTGGCGTGTATGCATACGCTAGGGAAACAGAATATTGTTGTCATTATTATGTATAATAAGATCTATTTATATTAAAGAAATTGATTAAAGCAAATATATCTCACAGTGTATGACTTAAGCAACTTACAGAAATATATTGTATTAAATCTTCCAAAATAGAACAAATATTAGATTTTTAACATTAACAATGATATATAGCAAAAGCCTTTGTGAGTTAAATTGCATAATAATACTCTTTTGGCAAAACATACAACAAAAACAGACATACCAAACACCAACAAACGAGAGATAATATAACAAAGGACTGTGTTGACTTTGTGAAAGCGAATATAATATATGTACATCTCTCTTGAAGCTCTTAAACGATTTTGTTCACAGATTTTGGCCAAGAAGCACGGTTTATCATGGCAGAGACTTCAGAAACTCGGCGATCTACAACAAGGCCTCGGGCAGGATCTACCCACGATGTGTGAGACTGTGCAACGGGATCTTCATCCGGAACCTTACACCAAAGAGGAAGTTTGCCGAGAACTGGAGATTAGCCCGGAAGAGCTTGACAATGTATCACTCACACAAAACACGACGCACATACAACACTTCAAATTGTATCAGCGCGCTCTGCATGTTTTTCAAGGTAAGTAAAACTGTCGTAAGATCTAATGACACACGTACTTGAAATTTATTTCATCAGACAAGGGCGTGTATTCCGCGGTTGTTCATTTTGTACTGTCGCAATTGCGTATGGCATAAATTGTACAATGTATTTATAATTTAGGGATACAAACACTCAGACAGACAAACACACACATACAGGTGAGGTGTTCATAACGGCTATTTTAGTCGTCGATAACCTTAAATCGTACTGTAATAAATAATACCTTTTTATTTAAAAAATCTGAAATGTCTGATGATGACAGATCATTCTTTTATTATCGCGTGTAGAAAAAAAGGGAAAGTTATAAAACTTAATTAATAATTACGGTATACCCGTGACAACAAATTAAAAACAAGCCGATTCAAAATCAAACAATTAGAATCTTAATTAAGACCGTCGAAATGTTAAAAGAGTTTGTGTATGTTTAAAAGCTTTTGGATGCCGCTAAAAATAATTATCCCTTTGATACGTCGTGTTTTTCGTAACAAATATAAACAAAAAGTTTATAAAGAACAATGCCAAACTGAATTTTATTATAAAACGCTAGATCAGGCTGGAAAATTCCAATCAATAATCGCTGTGTATAGTATGTGGTCGCCATGTTGATAAGTACATCATAACCTCCCCAGCGGTCAAAGTTAGTAGTGGCTGCAGCAGATGGTAAAAATAGGATGTTTTTACAACAAAGCGATCCCTGAAAATGGCATCGTTTTTCAAAACACCTTCACTTAAGTGATTATTGATTGCCCAGAGTCAACATTAAGATAAAATATTAAGGAAATGGTTTTTGTACGGATCCATCCGTCATGACGTCCTGCCCTCGATAACCTGTTTGATACGTGTACAAATATTGAACCAAGAAAACCGACTGGGCGGGAGTGGCCCAATACGTTATTGTTTTCTACCACTAAAGATATTACAGAAATTGAGCTACAATGGGGTATTTATTGTTTCGCCCAGGCATTATTTTTGTGGTTTTACTTTCTTATACGAATGTATATCAGGAAGTATTGTACGAACCTGACTATTTTCAGAGTGACGTTTGTGTGAACGTTCTAAAGCCAAAACAGCTGATGATAGAATTATGAAACTTTAAACCTAAAACTAGTATACTAGTATAATTTAACCGGAAGTCACAGCTTACTCCTAATACTTTTTCAATCTCTCGAAAACGGCTTTAGAAGAAATTTGAGCTTAATTAAATTTAAATATATTATAATTTTTAGCAACTTTGGTTTGAAATTATTTTTTCGAAAACTGTATCATTTACTGAAAAATTGCCTTGTTTACGTTCTTCGTCTAGCCACAGTAAATATAAATAAAATTATACCATGTTTAGTTTTATATAATTTCGTAAAATGTCCCATGTAGAAACCATACTATATCAACAATATGGCATATTTATTTAAGCAGTAAAATGGTAAATAGATATTTCTTGGAATTTACTATTTGTCAACAACAATAATAATATTACATTTTAAAAAATATGCCATATTGATAGATGGTTCTACACGGGATATTTTACGAAATTATTTATATAAAGCTTAATATTCCTGAAATTAATTAATTTTAACAGACAACGAGATATAAACAGGTGTCGTTTCTTTTAAAACACTTTACATTTACGTATCCATAGATATCATGCATATTGATTTTGTTTCACGGCAATTCAGCATGAATTTAAAACAAATTAAAGCAATGATATATTAAATAGATAGTGGAAGTATAAGACAGGCGAGTGAAGACCACACCAGCTTTTATTTATTAGAGAAAAAATTGCCTCTTTTTGCAATTTTGTTCGAAACATTCTTTTACTGCCTCTAATCGTTAGAGTCCAACGGAAACAGTGAAATATGGCCAAAGATTTTATTGCAATAGCTCACTAAACAGTAAAAAATCCGCAGTGCCCTACACTGGACTTTCTTCTTAATATAATCTATGAAAATGTGCTGATATTTTATATAATTCTGTTCTGATAAAATTATTATGAAATTGTTACACTTTTGTTTTATATTTCGGCAGTTGTTGCTATTTCGGTTACCATGAAAGTAAATATGTATCCATGGATACTCATCGTTCAAAAATCGTATTTCTATTACTATGAATAAATAAGACATTTATATTTAATTTTTCTATATTTTGGTTTACACTTTATTAAATTTGCAAGCGGTAAAGTCTCTTTTGGCTGGAGTATGTAGTTGTACAATTTTTCTAATCAAGTAAAAACCTTGAATGTATATTTGTCGATCGAATAACAAAAGCGTAATAAATTATGATTCCCTGCAGAGTTTCTCAAACAGTATTGTAAATATTCGAAGAACTTTCCATATTCAATCAAGTGAAATTTAACGTAATTATTGCAAGTGATTTTACAACAGACATTTCCATGAGTTTTATTATTAAACTGATATTAAGTTTAATATTATATCTGTGCAGCAAATTTGAGTCTTAAACAATTTGTAAACAAACGACCATTATAAAGTGTAACTGTTAGGTAAATGCATACATTTCCATAGTAACACTGTCACTTTTGTATAAGCTTCATTAATATAGTCTAGTTCGTGGAATCAGCCATTATTTTTCTGGGTTTAATGATTTGTGTTTAATTGAAATAGTTTGAGGTTCGCTGTCGCAGAGCAAATGTCTAAATTATGTTTTAGAATATAGAGGATATACGGGGCGGTAGTTATATGGAGGATTTGTATTCAAGGAGAGTGCTTTTGAAATTTCATTTGATCAGAACGCAGTAAAGCTAAATGGAGCAAGTAGCAACTTGTTTACATATGCCATCATATGCAATATGCATGCTGCACGTATCTTTTGCTGACTTGGGAATTATCTAAACTTTCATACACCGTGCCTTGCATTGCTTGCATCGCCTTGCTTGCTTGCATCGCCGTGATCCATATATAAATAGATTCAATTGGATTTCATCCTTTCAAGAGACTCAATAATCTCGTTTACAAATGTTATGTTTTTCATACAATTATCATTTCTCACCAGAAATTAATACACACACACTATAAAGCACCAAACTTTCGAACGCATACTAATTTTGTATTAGCACTAATTAATTCGGACTGATAATTTAATTCATTTATAAATAAACCATTCAAAATATGCAATTTGAATATTTTCCACCAATTTACTACAGGTTGTACATATATATCTTTTTTCAGTATCAGATACAATAAATGCGTCAGATAATATTTCGTGATTTAATTAGTTGATAATGAAATATTCATTTATTTTGTACCCATAGAATTATAAACTGTTTTCATTGGAAAATAATTTATTCAAAACATTTACCAGTAAATTTAGCATATTTATTTTCTTATACCAATAAAAAATGATATTGTATTCACAAAATATTTTTCTCTAGCGTTCAAATATTGGAATTTAATTGATATAAACATTATTTCCAAATGCATTGCTCTAATTTATAACTCCCAAATAATTTGGTAACAAATATAGCAAGTTTTAAACAGTATCTAGTTCAATTGTACCTTTTTATCAAGAAAATCTTCTGTATTAAGTTGTTACACCTACATTTGAATACCAATTATAATGTTTCTCACCAAGAGAACTTCGAACGCAGCTAATTAAAAATAACTTGAACGCAGTTGCAGCTAACGAGTTATAGAAAACTAATCCTTAGATTCAATTATAATCAAGAAACCAATATAACTTTAAATTGAGAAATAATTATGAATGAAAAAGTAATCTTCAAGAGTTTGCCAACAAGAAAATTAAACGCATCAAAAAATTAAACCTCGTTGCGCGAGCTTTACAGAATTGTATTCGTGCATCTCTCTTAAGCAAATTTGTCTTTAAAAATTAATTCACGCTCATGCATAAACTCGCAAGCTTACAAATCGTGTCTGTTTATCTGTATTTATTGTTTGTGATTCAAAAGCAAGCAGCCGAAGCGTGAAAAAAATACTGGCATATTTATTGAAGCTGCAACCGGAAGAGACGCATACATCAAACCTGTAAAAACTGAAAACAAGCTTCGTTCTAGAATGTGACAAATTATGATTGTAGAAGCATTGAGGGTGCGACAGTTCTACGCGCAGTGCGAAGCCGCGGCGGGCAACGCGGCCGATTGTGACGGCGATGGGGCCCTACCATCGCTTGGGAGATTGATGTTGGCCAGCCACGAGAGTCTGCGGGATCTGTACGAGTGCAGCCACCCGCAACTCGATCGTCTTGTTGAACTTTCACGCGGAATCGCGCACGGTGAGTTTATTATTGTATTGGTTTTTAGTTTTGTTATATTTTATGGTTATTCTGTAACGCATTAATTAGCCTATTCGAAGTAATACATTTTCTAAAGGTGGTTATGTATTAAAACTTGTAATTATAAAGCTTTTCATAACAATCTTTGCGTTCAGACATAATCACCTTTAAAAACTACAACAATTGAGTTCTGAATAGACCCAAATGAATACAATTGAATTCTAAACCATTTTCTTTTACATAAACAAATATCTGCTGAAGACATGTTTTGTTTTTATGTATAAAATTAATAAAAATATTTTATATATGTTGCTCATATGTCCACCTCCTTCTATATGAATTTAATAATTGTGTTATTTTGACATATTTTTGTTGAACCATCAAACTTAACGTATTAATTCAATTAAATTAGTGGTGCCCATAAATTTAATAGATTTATATGAATTGTAGTCTATTCTATACAAAGGTAAAATTGTTGGTTCATAATAGTATTGTTATCAAATATATCAAATATTTTGAATTGCTTTGTTAGTAGTACATTTAAAGACTAATCAATAATTTTTGTTATGTGATCATTAAATATGTTACAATATTATATATACACAAATAGATATTTCATTGTGTTTGCCAATATTTCTACCGTAGCACCTATACTTGATATGAATTATAAATTATAAACAAATCACAAGGACAAAATTTGGAGTATGTTGGAATAAACTAGTGTTTTCACATGGTCATGTTGCTTAAATTAGAACAAAATAATCGAAAACGATCAATGTGTTTATAAAAGATATTTAGGTTCAGGAAAAATTATTCATGTTGTTTATTACAAAGACTTTCAAAATTAATTAATTAGTGTTTTAACCAGATTAAAGTTATAATTTTATGTTTGATTTTAAAAACAATAATTATTATAATTCCGTCCGAGGACGGCAAAATATACTGGTTCTTAACAATTTAAAAAAATGGGTTGTGGCCAACGCGGGACTTTCTTTTACGTAGTATTCATCAATATTTATTGAATATAAAAATATAATATTAGGAAATAATAATCCAACAGAAACAATATGAAAACCAAGCTAACCTTATATAAATGAATGCGTTGAAAATTATACCAATACCAATTTGTAATGGTTTTGAAGTACTAACTATCAAAACTAAGCAATTCTCTACAGAAATATTCTGAAATGTCATTTATCTAATTCAGACCATTTTGTTTTCTTGTCGAAATATTGACAGGCGCAGATGATCCGATTAATTAAGCTACATTCGAATCCATGACAACGTAAACAAGATTCTCATAATTTTCGGTAGTGGTTTTCTCGTAACTGGTACATTTATTGAAGAAACTTTTCAAACAAAAGTTGTGCGAAATATTAATATCTTTCATTATGATCCTAACTATTTTTGCCGTAAGTGCAGCCGTTCTAGTGATATTGGAGATAGAACAAAAAATGCATAGAGTAAAGATGCACTGCCGGTTTGAATATTCTTTTCAAAAATAGGAGGTGCACAACTAGACCATATACAAGTCTTAAGTTTGAAATCTCATAATTTTACGTTGGACAGTTTCGGCTCTAGAGCGTTCACATACACACACACACACTCACACACACACACACACACACAGACGTCACTCCGAAAATAGTCACATTCGATTCAGGGAAGCTCAAAACGTGTATATCCGTTGAAATCTCGAGTTCGATTTTTTTGGTGATCCCTATACTTACTTATTACTCTGTAAAAGAAAGTAATAAAATTGATTGATTGAATTCCTTATTTTCCATGGAAACAATTCATTGTTTTTGTTTACAAATGTTGTAATTTTAGCTAATTGTTGAAGCAACTTAGTTAAAATACCTTTAACCGAGGACGCATTACTTTTGAAATTAAGCGTGTAAATTTTAGGAATTATCTGAAATTAGTTGGAATTGTAATTAAAGTTTTAAATTTTTATTGGGAGTGATACGCCTTTTGCGATTTACCGAATTTTCATAAATATTGGATGTTAAATTTAGGGTGAATTTAAAAATGAAATTGACCCCGACGTGATTTGAACACGCAACCTTCTGATCTGGAGTCAGACGCGCTACCGTTGCGCCACGAAGTCGATATAATACTCATAGATAAATCTAGTTGAAGTATGTAATAGTACTACATCAACTACAAACACGTTCATTGCAATAAGTGAATGTTCAGACGAAACCTATCGCTATGCAAACATGATATTACTCCTAACTGACTGTATATCTACAACTCAACATAATGCTGCTCTAGATTCTTGTTATTATAAAAATATGTGGTGTGGCCAGCACAAGTCTATCTTATAAAAAATGATAAAATACTTAGCTACATCTTAATCTTCATAAGTCGAATTTTTGCGGGAGACATTCGTGACTTTTATATATCAATTTTTAGCTCGAATAAAATGTGCAAAAGAGCTATAGTGATCGACCGTGTATCTATAACATTCTCTTGACGAAATTTGGTAAACATATAACTTGAGTAACCAAGATATATAATAGCGCAAATACCAGGTACTATACCGTCAAAAAAATACAAAAAACAACATATTCCCAGGAAACCCACAATTTGAATCATAAACCGTTTTAAAATACAGTCCGTGTTTCGTTTTGTCTACACAGGTATGCGACTAACCGGTGCCGGTTGGGGTGGATGCGCGGTAGCTCTCGTTTCCCCGGAGAACGTGGCCAAATTTATTGAAACCCTCAAGGAGAAATTCTACCGGGAGCAAGGCATTCACGAGCAACTGGAGACGCTTGTGTTTGCTACATCGCCCAATGCCGGCGCGTCAGTCCACTATGCTAGCGCCAACGGACACGGACACAATTAAATATATAAATATCAAGAGGACAATACCCGAGACCACTGCATAATAATCCTATTTTTTACCTCTCTGAATAGTTGTAGTGCTGCAAGATAATAATTTGTTCCTATTCCTACGCTCCCATATTTTTATTAATTCATTTGTAGATGTGTACATTTTACAATGAATATAGGTTCATTAATTTGTATACTTTTTAAACTCTTATTATGCAGCTGTATGCAATATATCATGATTTTTTTTTAAATCTATCTACAAATATTTTTTATATGAAAGACCAATACCGTGACTGGCAGAAGGAAAAATAATAAAGTTTGTTCTTAGTCCCTAACATCAGAAAGTTAGAAAACAATAGAATTATTTATATTTAGTAACTTTTCACTTATAGACTAAAGTAATAGACTTTTAAGGAGAAATAATTTATATAATTTTGTTTTTTTTATTTTTATAATGAACTCTCAAGCGAGTTTATTGATGAAAAAACGACCTCATTTATCTTAATTGGAAGAAAATATGCCATAGGACTAAAACAAAAAAATTGCCATGAATTGTTGTATAAATAAAAATTTGAAGTGACCTTCATTCGACTTTCTTTCCAACAAATAGTTATCTTTCGATTGACAATGAAATACTTTTATGAAATATTACAATATAATAACAAGTATTAAAACATAATTGTATATTGTTAATTCTTCGATTAGTTTAAATTAAAGTATATAATTTAATACTTGCTACAATAAATATTTGATTCCATGAATAATTGGTGGAATCAAATATTAAGAATAGTTCTTAATGTATGTAGCATATTCCCATATTTACTAAGTCAATTTTACAGGTTAGCTAATTCTGCACAGGTATATGCAATTGTGTAAAAATATTTTTTTGTAAAATTTATACATATTATTAATTTTTATCAGTGTACAGAATTATTTTAAAATTATTCTGTAAATTGATAATAATAATGAACTTTTGCAAATGGATTGATATTTGATATATAAAATAGATTGAGTGTAACTAGTATAATATTTAAAAATAGATGAATTGATTAGGAATAATATAATAACAGTTTATGAGAATAAACCGTATTATTTTTTCGCTAATCGTTTTAATTCTTTATTATCAACGAATTATTATGATTTCATTTCATTGAATATTTGTGTACCAGTAAAGTATGTATATTTGACTGTAAAATGATTGTATAAGGACACATTCCAAAATAAATAAAACATTACAGGTATAAAATATCGTTTGACGCAAGTTTCATTACTCAAACTAGACGATATCGTAAAACATAATGGGAGAAAGAACAATATACAGACCATATAAAACTAGAACGAATGCAATATTGCAAGAAAACGAGATTCTCTACAAACACATATAGATTTGCACATAAAATGTTGCATTATACTCACGTATTTCTATTTACGATTCCAGAATATCTGTTTTGAGGGTCCTTGAATCTATTTTGACTATAAAACGTCTGTATACGCTATTTAAATAGAAAACAGAAGCAGTAAGTAAATATATGATCCTGATTTTTTAAGAGATAAGATAATGTTGTTGTTGAATTATTCAACTTTCACAAATACTTTAAATCAGTTAAGTTTGGTTTTACTTGTTGCACAAGCAGTTCAAAATGTTAAGCTAAGTTCGGATGTGGCGTGAGTACGGTGCAACCAGCCCTGTAATTCCGGAAGCATACAAATTTGAAGTACGACGAAAATAAATTGGGCACTCATATTATATGTATATCAAAGTTGATTAATCGTTAAAAAATCGAGAAACAAAGAGTCCTAGTTTCAGCTCAGTCACTAGAGAAATGTACTGTATTTTAGAATTTTTACATTTAAATACCCTCATAAAGAATACAATCCGGTAAAAATGTTGAAAATGTATATCGTTAAAAATAAATGCAACTGAAATAACAGAAGAGAGAAAATTGTTATTGTCTCGTCTGTTTTGCACAATGGTTATTCCAACGTATATCTTTCATCTCCTTATATTTTTACTTGGCATCTTTTCGTAAGCTGACGTTTTTGAAATACGTTGCCTTAGCAACTCCGTATGGTGTATTAATCTTCGGTGAAACGTGTGCGGACATGTCAATGCTGTTACTTATACCCACAGATGAAACGACCTAACTTCTACAGCCGATAAGTATACTTGGAGTTTTCCACAATTGTGTCTTGGTGAATATAATAATATTGCCAAGTGAATAATGGTTGAAGCACTTCGTGCTTTTTTGATTTTGTTCAAAGTGCGACAGCGTAACTTGTTTTTATCAAACTTCTACAAAATGTTTTGAAAGGTTCACATGTCTCACCAATATTGCGTGAGTGGGCAATTTTTTTAGCCGCATATAAAAGCTTTGAAGTACAAAAAAAGGAAAATCTTTATGGAAGCCATGAATTTCTGTTTCCGATATCCGCTTTTTTAACGGGCTGATTTGGACAACATGAATTATTATCCAACGTATGATACAAATTGATAAAATGATAACATATATATAGTATAAGAATATATTTTGATCCGAGAACGCTACATGCACACGACCGATTGCTTTAGCTCTTCTGTTCTTCGTACGGCGAGCTAAAAATATGACATGTCCCAATATATAAAATTTTAGATTCTTCTACAAATATATGAATTTTGTTATTCTTAAATGATATAGTGCTGTTAGTCTATCAGTGTAATAATGGAAGACTAACATTCAAGTATATTATTCATAAACCTAAACTATTATAATGGTCTTTCTACATTCAAAAGTTACAATATTTGTTTTTCATTCGAAAACCACAAGTTAGCCACACGAAGCCAAACCGAGTCCAAATGTGTTGAAAATAAAACGAAAATTCCATAATCGTAAAATGCGCATGAATGTGGTCTGGTAAATGTAATAAACTTCCTACATATGAGAGTTTAAATTCTGCATTCCCGACATTTTATTGGCGCTGCAGAAGGCGTACACGATGATTTTCTAATCGATATCGAATTGTTTTTACGTGTACGAGCTTAGACAATAAATGTGGGAGTGTCTGTTTAGACAAAGGGGGGAAGAATAGGTAAGACATTATCCTTAAAAGCCTTAGGCAGTGAGCGTTTCTTTTTCTTTTTTTTTTTTTGTAGTGATTTTACACAACGAAAACAGAAGGCCATTGTGACACAAACGAATATCCTACTTTGCTACACGATACGAGGACATTCGCCCCTAGGCTTGGCCTGATGTTTTGGCAGGTTTTGTAAGTATAGTTTCCGTTAAAGAAATGGTATTGTTGGCTTTATTACCAGGTTCATGGACCGAAACGAAACCTTAACCGAAAAATGTGCAATATCGAATTATTTGTCTTTATCGTACCCATTGCTGAACTGTAGTTTGAATATATTTAAATACCTCAAAAAGTACTGAACCGTTATTTTCATTTAGAACCTTTATTGAATCAAACAAGCTTAGGTAATAATATTATTTTAAGCTGTAATTTTACAGTAAAAGTATTGCAAATTTACAGGATTTTTTTGCAGTGTACATAAAAGTGCAGATGCAAAACCTGTATCTGCTAAAAATTGGAAACTGGTAAATATCAGCTATTGTTCGTTGATTTAAAAATTAACTGAGCACAAAAAACTGTTTTCACATAGTTATCGTAACACTTCAGTTCAATAACACAGTTGTCATACGCAGTTTTTATTTTGTAGAGTTTTTTCACTTTATTTACCTGGTTATGTTTTAAAAAACAATATGCTTATCGAAATACTGTTAATAACCAAAACAATTGAAAGCCGAAGAGTTTACAAATATTTCTCTAACTCGTGGCGATTTCGAGATCGTGAAAAAGATCTATCTTATTATCAAGCCTTCTGAACTATATTTAAACCTTAAATGATATATGTTTTGTCTATTTTTCGACAGTAATTATTAACAAAGGGATTCTTATAAAGCATAATACAGGCAATGGTTAAAATAGATTTAAAAATACATGTTTGTAACATTCATTTTATAAATAACATATTAAAATTGATGTTTTTAAAAATTGTGTTTTCAAGTAAATATTTACCATTGACTGCTTATAATAAAACCCCTTTTTTAAACTTATAGTTTCATTCGCAGACCCCCAGGGAAAATATTCAATATCAATTCATAAAATCAAGAGTTAATAATATTTTATGATTACAATACTTTCTTTTAGACTTCGCCCAAGACATTAAGGCAATTGCTCCATTCCTAACATATCCACTATACCATTTCAAATTCCCTTCAGGGTTGTTTTGTTTTGGAATGCACTGAAATTAATGATAGCGTTTATAATGTCTACCATCTACTACACCTCAGTTCTAACTAAATAAAATAAATTTAGTTGAGTATGTTTATCAAAGTTTAAACGAACATTATTCAGCAACCGTAAAATTTACCAAATGTGCATTGTGCATAAGGATATATTTTTAGCTAGTCGTAAAAAATACAGAAAAAATTAACATACGGGCGTGTGTCTGTAAAATTAACGGATCAATTTCGTTCGATTTTTTATGATTACAATACTGTCTCCTATAAATTCGTATGGGAAAATTATATTGAATATATACATAATATTTCAGTCAATATAACTGGTCTATGTTTATGGTACGTAAATAAGAAAATAGCAATTTTTACGGTTTTAAAAACAATAAAATTCAATTATAAATTATAAGAGACATACAACCAGTTCAGTTTATGAGCGTTCAATAAAATTGAAACCCACGAAAACCATTTTGAAATGTTATTGCAATATGGACAATAAAACTCTGTTATGAAATTCTAGTTAAAATTTACGAGACGTCGTCAATTCAAGCTCTAAAAAGCTCGCCGAAAAGGTGTCAAACGAAACGCGTTATTATTACCAACAAAAACGCGCTGTGTTGATGCACTTTAAATGCTTTGCTATGAAAGCAGTAAAGTTCAAAACCATTATCTGGCGTAGAACACCGGGAAAACATATTAAATTGACTCGGAAGAGACATTTCACGCGACCGAAATGCGATTGCGCTACACAATCAATGGCACAGAATAACGGGCCCCGCTTTTCGGGAAACATACGGATTTGATGTTGATGTTTTCTTCGCTTATGATACATGAAATGCCACACTTTCCACAGCATTGACTTTAAACCCCTTGAAATGGCGATCGACTAGATACAATAGCCGTTAAGGTCGAGGAACTAATATTTTACTATATTGGCTACTGATGTTATTTTGACACAACTTTATGTTCAAAAAATTTATTTTTAGCTCTCGTTTTACAGTATGTATAAAATATATGTTATGAGTTATGGCCAACACATCATATAAAAAGCTGGAGTGGCATTCACTGGACTATTGCTTTTACAATCTATATTTATAATAATGCTTTATTTGGACTGATATTCACCTTTCGATTGCTATTAAACAAAATCAATCAGAACTAGGTATATTAAATTTTGTATAACAATTGGCTAATAATCTATATCGTATATAACAGGGGTGGGCAAAAGCCGGCCCGCGGGCCGGATCCGGCCCTTCTGCTTACCTTATCTGGCCCGTTGAAAAATCCCGCAAGTAATTTTTTTTAATCTATTTTATGCGATTTTGTTGAAATCAACAGTATTAGTAGTAGTATATAAATTTATTTAATGACCATTAATTTATTATAATGGATCATATTTCTTTAAAAATTACGTGACATATTTTACGGGGCACAAATTGTTGGCATTTAACCCAAGTAAGACAGTTTATTATTACTATTATCTATTATTAACTGTCAAATTTCTTTGTCCAAATGCTTTAAAATGATACTTATAGTATGTTTGTCAAAAAAATTTCTTACAGGGAAAAAACTCCACCAAAAACATTCGCGTGTGCACAGCGTACGTACGCGGTATAGTCCTCCGGCCCGGGAGACATTTTGAAAATTTCATTTTGGCCCGCGCTTATAAGTATTTGCCCACCCCTGGTATATAACGTCCTTTAAAAACTACGACAAATCAGTTCTGAATATGCACATATGTATATATACTCTGATCGAATCTTTTGCTGGCAATCCTGTCATGGTTGTAAATTATAAATAAGTATGTTTCTACGTATACAAATTGTTTAATGTGACAGGAAAATAAAAATATTAGCACCATTTGGTGGCTCTCTTCAAATTGAACAATGCTTTATTAACAAAAAGGATGCCTGGCAAATTATTCGCATAGCATGACGTTACAATAATTTATTCAAGCTCTTTGCGGTTCTATAGTGCTTCATATAAATTGTCTGTCATATACATAGCCCATCATAGGACATACACCTAATACGATATAATTTTCATACTCACACATACACACGAATATACAAATACATGCATAAATGTATACATAATTATAAATTTATCAGGATATCACGTATCCTGTCAAAATTATATGTACCATAGCTTGATTAATTTGCAGTACACTATTATTGTGCTATAAGATATTATTATATAAGTAAAATATTTATAAATTCCATACCTAAGCTAAACTATTCTATTCTATTAATATTGCCTATATGGCTTGAACCGAATATATATATATATATATATATATATATATATATATATATATATATATATATATACATACGTGTGTGTGTGTGAGGGGAATGGATAAATTCCTAAAATTTTATTACTATTTGGGTCGAATTCCATTGAATTGGTTGAAGAATCTCTGGTATATGTATAATAATATAATATTCAATAGAGAAACGCCTACGTCCTCGTATTTGACGCACATAAAGGCGCAAGTGTATAGGTAAATGCGGTACACTCGTGGCTGACGAGTATTTCACGCATTACCGGTTAAATTCGTCCAGTTGATAAACTCGGTGAAGTCCTCTGCCGATCCATACAGCCATTGATCGTATTCCACATGGCCAACTTCACCAGCACATGTGTCACTGTCACTATACTATGACGTTCTATATATTCGTATTGGCAGGTATGAACACGTTCACATTTTGAACGACAGTCATATTGAAATATATTGCAATTCCATAATCAAAGCTGGCCCATTACAAAAACCCAATGGTTCATAATGCTCTGCTTTAATGAATATGGATCCCAAAATACTAAATTCAATCAACCATTGAATGCGCTGACAAATTTTGCTTCTTCGGCATGAAATATTACCTAATTTTTACTAGTTTTAGTATTGATTTTAGTTTACGTTCTTTTTCCACAAGTCGTTATAAGCTCATCGTATTTCAAAGAGCTTTCATGTTCGGTTATCTCTGTAGCATTCTCGGAATCGTCATAGAAATTTCTTTTATATATCCTAATCGAAAATGTATATAACTTCATATATTGGGTCTCGGCCAATTTGTATTATAGCCACCACTGAATTGGGAGTATGTAGAAATACCTTGTGAACCCGAGACTCCGTATTTCAGGTTGTACGATTTTTGAACACAATAAATTATTTTAAAAACAATAAATGCTATAACCTTGAACAATGTAAAATATTAAGCCTGGAGAATTAAAATGTTCAGCAATATATAAACACATTATATTAAGGTTAATTCCAGGAAAGTAAACAAAAAGTCCTGTCAAGCGTTTCATCATCAGGAGTGTCTGACAGGTTTGTAGATGCTTTGAAAGTGGTGCCTCGTTGAGTTCATCCACTAGTTTATTTTTTGCTGTTGACAATCGAATACAAAGAGGAGTACACAACAAACAAAGATTTAGGCGAACGTAGTGAGGGAGGAAATGAATAAAGAAGAGACATGGTGTAATTACGGTTAGAGAAAAAACAGAATGTTGTTTGAACAAAAAAAAACAGCGAGGCAATTTAAACAGAAAAAAAGAACTGGAGTAGCCATCAATCGACTTTTCTATACGTAGTTCTCACTACTAATACTAATATGATAATGCCTTATTTTGTTTTAAAGTAATGCAACGATTTTTATAAAATCTATATGTTTCGTACCCAGGGAAAAGTAAATGTAAAACAACTAATGATGTTGATTATATGTGAAAAATAAACCGAGTAAAATTTGCACCTAATTGAATGGAAAAGCTAATTTTGATTCGAAGCGCTTTAGAATTCTATTTTCTTTCAACTAAACATACTACAGATCTCATGAATGCAAGCTAAAGAAGGCGGCTGTATATGGCAAAAAATCCAGTCTGAATCTGAAGAGACACTCTTGGATTGCGAAACAGATACGGTAAACTTTGAAATGCCAGACGCACAAAAACGACAGCGGATAAAAAACAACGAACAAGAAAATCTATTGTTTTTTAATAACGTCGATATGCTATCTCCAGATGACATTTGAAAAGAAACAATTTCCATTTGAAATTACGCAGAACACACTATTACAACGTGCCCTACTTTGACTTCTTTTTCATTTTTACTACTCATATAAATAAAATGAAAAGATTCAAGTTTCAGATAGAGCGCATGACATCAGCCGGACTATTAATTTTACCAGGGCGTGTTCGTATACGGCTGTATGTCAGATTGATTAATTTCCTTTTTATAAATTAAACATTATAAAAGTTTCTTTTAAACTTCATAGTATATAACATCGTTGTCAAACTAAATAAACTTTATTACAGTAAGGTCGAAATACTTCATTATTTGGGAACTGTTTACTTTTTCGAGGTTAGAAAAGATTAGTAAAATGAATTAGTACGTTATTTTAAAATAAAACGAGGGTAACTATAAATATGACTATTATTTCATGGCAATCGTAGCTTGAATTTAAAATTTCTTTTTGTTGATATATCATACAGATTGATATAACTACGTATATGAAAATGGAGTTTAATTTACTCCAGCTTTCTTTATTATTGTGGTTGTTCATTATTCGTTGATATGTGAAGCTGCAATCTTTGGCGCAGCAAATCTAGTTATGAAAGAATAAAATTGTAATATTCATTGAACTTCTGTTTTTCTTCGCTGTAAAACATTTCTTTGCCAATAAATCTTAAACCGATGTTTCGGTACGTCAATATAGTACAATTGAAAATGTTCTCCGTTCGGGAATTGAAAATAAAAATTAAACTTTCGAATAAAAAATAAAACCGATAAAATTTCATGGGCACCGCCAGCGAAGACACTTTCATTTAATATATTTGCTCGGTTAATGTTTATGACATTGCTAAAATTGACAGCCCACACAATGAAGTAGAGAAACACTAGGATCTGCTACAAGCTAAAACGGTCATGATTATTCGAGGTCTACGAATTTATATCTTATCTTGATCGATGTGTTCTTACATATTTTATACTGTTGCAAATACATTGACGGTAAAAATATTTTATATATATATACAAATGTATAAAGTAACAGAACAGAAAATAATGAGTAAGAAAAAACAAAAGATACTAAACCCTAAGTAGCGAAGAAATGTACACTCTAATGGTATAGAATTTGGCTGTAATTTGATAAGAACTATTAGAGTCCAGACTCTAGAGTCTAGAAAGTTGTTGGCCGTGTGTAGAAATCGAAGAAATACATTCATTGCACATATTCGTGGTTCTGAAAACTACGTAACTCAATATTGCGAAAAAAAAAATTAAAGTGTCTGACGTCTGGTGGTCTGAGATTTACTTCTTATTTACAAACTTTTGCTTTAAACAAGTATAAGTGCAGGGACTCAGTTCTCCGTACAGCGATTTTATAATCAGTGAAAATTGTTGGAGTGGCCTTCACTCATCTGTGCTTTTATCATATATATCCAATTTAATTATTTCGGCAAGAAATTTCTTTATATATATATATATATATATATATATATATATATATATATATATATATATATATATATATAAATGAAAATCAAAGCAAATAGTTTATTTAACTATGATAGCTTCAGCACAATGGATCAATCTCAATCAACAATATTACATCATTTGTCTTGAAAGAAAATAGAAACCCTTGCGTTAGATTCAATAAAGTTTTGTAGCCTTTGGTCGAATGTCAAACTCGTAAATTACCCGATGACACCTACTAAGTTATTAATAGCCAGGTGCACCAAGTACACTGAACGTTATAAGCAACGATTGAATAAATGTTATTTTCTGGTATAGGACACTCTTAAACAATATAAAGTTGAAATACTAGCCTATTCACAGTTTTGATTGGCCAGAAACCGTAAACAAATGATATCTGTATCAGAGAAGTTATTTGCAATTATATGAATAATCGATTATTCCCGTTTTTTATTCACAAAATAAAATGCCTGCAGGTCAAATATAACCACGTATAAAACAAGAAAACTTTCTCAAGCATTTATGAGTTCCTATTATGCGAACGGAAATGAGTTTTGTTATACTTTTTACCAGAAAAATGCTTGTGATAGATAGTATTCAAAACAGATATTTGCACAAAGAAAGAGAATATATCTTAGTCATGGGTTACCCAGGTTACACATACATATTGATATTGTTTCATGGTAATGGTAGGATGGTATATATATGGATATATATATATATATATATATATATATATATATATATATATATATATATATATATATATATATATATATATATATATATTATATATTGTGTTCTTCTTGAGTTATACAACAAATATACAAACACAACCTGTTAAAATATCCTTTTTTTAAATTATGAAGTTTTCTTCCCCAGAATATACTAATCATACATTCAAAACACGCACACACAGACTCCCACACACATAGACACACACTAATTTCTACACACACGCACACAAACACAGAGAGAAAGAAAGAAGCGTCAATGAGAAAATAATGAAAGGACCCATAGAACGAATATTTCAATTAAAATTTCGAGATAATTTTCTTTTTTGTAATTACAACACTGTTATAGAAATGTCTAGCAACTTTAATTTGAAAAGTTTTCTTTATGTACCTTTTACTAATAAGTCGCTTTTAAAAATTACTATTTTACATTTATGTTTCCCTGATTTCTATACATATTGATATTTTTACAAAAGAGATAGTCAATTTTTTTTAAGAGTCTCGTGGTCGAAAATTGGTAAATAGTGTAATATTATTTCAATCGGTTTTAAAGAAGCTGCGGTGATGGTGAAATAATTGGACCGAAGAGAGTATTCAATGGCCGTAACCTAAAACTTTCAACCGTTTATCTATAAGTTTTGTTTAGCGTCTAATGGGCTCTAAAAGCTTTCAATTTGCAGCTTCCATTAGGATTCAAATCAATTTATTTTTTGTACGCGAGAAAATAAACAAACAAGGGAATATCGAGACATTATTATGTACGACGCAAAATGCTTTTAACATACTGTCGGCTGTTAAATATTGGCAACACAATTTACGTACTACATAGTTAACAAATATATTCAATTGCATGTAAACATTCAATTTTATATTTCTAAACGGTATTAATCTTGAGACACATATTTATTTACTGAGGCGAAATATTCACATCGAAAATTGTTATACATATACATTTTCCAACATTCATTTTGCATATTTCAGTATTTGCTGCGAACTTCAACTCTACGACGGTATTACAAGTGCTATGGTTACAGAGATGATTATTTACGGATATGCAGTCAAGACGTAATCAAATTTAAATCCAAAAATGCATTACTCTTTTTTATTAATTTCATTTATTCATGTTAAAATATGTATTTGACTTCATCTTTTAACATACCATTTAATTAATGACTGTAGCCGCGCGAAGATAATTATATTATATATAGAATTATTATAGAATAAGGTAGAATCATTTCAATCACTTATTTGCTTCTTCAGTAAATAATTAATTAATGTATGGTATTCCAGATTAATATTTCTCATTTTAATCCTTTGAAACTGTTAACTAGTCTGTTGTTTTGCAATATTACACCACTTCCACTAATGAATAATTAACTAACGAAAGTTTTGATTGTTAGAATGTTCATAATAATTTATTATAATGTAAACATTTAGCTTTATATAGTTTGGGCTCTTTCCATAATCCACTATATATTAACATGAAAATTTGATTTTCGATGTGAAGTTTAGCAACAAGTTGGCCAAGTAGATTGATTATATTTACTAAAATAACTTGTGGCGCGTTCGTAGCGACGCCAACGGAGTCACTAAGAACCTAAGCAAACCACCGCTTCATCAGATATTTACTCAGGCGTTGTGCCACAAGAACGATATTACTTAGAAGATTTCTTTATAAGATTAATTTCTAAAGAACACATATTTCACGTGCCAATTAATATACCGACGCGCACAAAAATAACTTTCATTCATTGTATAATAATAATCTGAAATGACCTTTACGCATTCGACAGTTTTGGCTCTAGAGCGTTCAGACACACTGACATACAGACAGACGTCATAGTGAGACGTGCATATTCATGAACATTCTCATGATTACAAGACTTACTTATTACTGCGTATAAGAATGTAAAAATCGACAACGGCTTGATAACTATTATAATTGTGCATATTTTAAGGCTTGGTGGATTTTTTGGTACAACGATCACAGACACACATAGACGTAATTATAAAGTAAGCACCGATGATATCAAAGTGTGCAAATTTTTTCATAATTACCATTATTTTTACGTTTAAAAAAAGAAAATGAAAATGGATATTGTTTAATATTTGGTTCTGAATTTTAAATTACATAAAACAAATGTTTTCCCATTCAGTTTATAGGTAAATTTTACAAACTCGCTAGAATGCTATTCGCTTTTTATATTGGCCTCTTTTAAAATATCGCATATTTTTAAAATTCGTTTATACGAACCCTTCGTTATTGGAAGATAGGTATATAAATATTTGATGAGATTCCACATCTAAATTCTGATTGAAATTTTTCGCATATTTGTCCGGTCCATCATTTCTAGACGGAATTTGTTATATTTCAATTTCTACTTTCTTATACGAAGAAGCTATTTGCCATCGCAACTCATTTAACAAATTGGTATATAAAGTTTCTAGTGGTTATCCACTTCAATTTAGAAGTTGTTGATTTTAAAGTTAAAGCATTATGTATGCGGTGTGAACAATCCGACTCTCGCAAATACAATTTCTCTATTTGTAACGGCAACTCTAACCTTATGTATAAGAAAAATATTACATAACATTGAGGATTCCGCTCAAACTATATTAATTAAAATGATATTGGAAAAAAATATGCTACCATAGTAGTAATTTTTCTAGCATTCAAATAATAAGTTAGTGCCAATTTAGGATAGGATAACAAATAGCAAAATCACAGACACCAGTAAAATCTAGATCAGACGACATGACAAATATTTATGAAGGGTAGCGTCGTCTGGCTGGAGAAAATCAGGTCTGGAGATCTGTGATTAATCGAAATGAGAGATAGAACAACCACGATATCGTAACGACATCATCTCCGCAGCATAACGACAAGCCGAGTCGAGTTCGCGATGGGTTTCAACAGGATTCCATATCGGATACTCCATATACCCTATCGAGTGGCGGGGGAAAAAGTCTTACAACCACCTGCGGCTTGTGTGGAGTGTGCGCGAACTTTGTATTTTTGGGGAGCACCTCGCCCGTGTTCTGGCCGTCAGTGACCCACCGTTTGCCGGCAACTACGCATCGACACACACCCTGCCCGAACTATACGCAGAGTCGACACGTGGAGTTTCGCGTGTGTCTGCTGCTGATTATTCCCACAGCGGGCACGAGTTAAATTTTTAATTTGTGGTTTTTAAATGCAATGCAATTACAGACTTTACGGTGGAATTTAAAGCGGTTTTTTGTGCACTAAAATTTGGTGTTAATTTACTTTTTTTGCAAAATTACACTATAAATCTTCTAAATGCGTCACATGCATATTATTTTACTTTAAATATTTTTCAACAGTGTAATTTATTTGTAATAAAATATCACCATTAAATTATTATTGAATAAATTTTATATTAAATATTTTAGAAGTTAAGATATTGTTATGGATTGTTTTGTAAACTTTATTCCTAAATTTGTGATATAATTTAAATTATAAGCGTTATTATTATTATCATTTAATTATTTATTTCTCATTTTCTTTAAAATATTTCTCGCTTGCACAAATGCTACCGAAAAGATATAATTTATACATTAAATAATGCGCAGTTTTAAAAACAAAATTGAATTAAATTCAACTTAAATTCTGCTAAAATTTGTTAAGAAAAGGTTCAGCTTATCAAATTTTTGTGATGAAAAGATATTTTAATTTATATTACAGTTTAATTTAGAACAAACTAAAATAATTATTTCTCCAAACATAAAATATAATTTCTTGAAGTTAATACCTATACAGTAAAAGAAAATTTCACTATTAATAATAAAGCGGCCTAATATGAACTTGGTTTAGTATATTGAAACTTTCTACATGATACTAAATGCAATTAATTAAGTTAGCCCCATAATTGGCGTTCTTAATAAAAAAATTAATTAAATATAATTTAAGAACTAAGAATTCTTTTCAGTCTTAAACAGAAATCTGAAGCGGCTGCTACAAAGTCTAAAGTTGCGATAACAAGATTGTGGAATAAGAGACACTAAATATACTTGTTTTTGGCGATTATGGCATAAATATATAATTACATTTATTAACTTTAAAAAAAATTAAGTTTACATGTTTAATTGCCTTCTTCGATTCACATATCGAATTCCTGTGATACATTTTTAATAATATATTCTACCTAAGTTATGAGTTTTATATTGAGTTAAGAATACTATACTGTTCAATTTTTATTATGAAATTATTGGTGCAAACTCATAAAAAAGATAAAATATGTTATTGAAAATAAAACGTGACAATTCACTATGTTGCGGGTCAAAAAGGGACATACGATGTCTTAATCATCAAAAACTGGTATATTAACTGTTATATGTTCTAGAAATTCAAACTGTGCATCTTATGACGTGAAAATCATAACATTGAAATGTAAGACATTGTTAAAAGAATGAAATGGCAGTATAATGGGTCACGAACGTGAAATACAATTGCCGGACTAGTTGGTGACATCTTAAGAGAACAATGTTTACTTTTGCGTTTGTTGTTGTTTTGTACAATTAAATAAAGTGGCATTCGACTTTGAAATCGTCGAAAACACAAAAGCGCAAGTGTTGCTGTGAAATAAGCACAGAGTGGGATGTGGTGGAGGAGCAGTTAGAAGAGAACAAGAAAGCAAAAACCATGGTCATTCTTCAGTCGTGCTGTTGCTGGCGTTCGGTGCGGAAGGGCAGCTACGCCAGCGCCACACATACGGCGGTAAGGAAACTCAACGAAGCATAAGTGATAGGAGCAGCAGTATTCTTATTACTGGGGCGATATGCAGTGTATACGTTCTGTGAAAATTCAAACGCAAGAATGTCTTTGTTCATCTTCCCACACGCCATTTACGTTAACGATGTCGATGCTATACAATAAAGATGTTCCTTGCTGTTATAGGGCAACGTTATTTTGTATTTAGAAGTCTAGAGGCATTTTGCGAAATTGCCCATTACCTGAATATTATACAACATTTCAAACGTACTGGTAGAATTTGTAATCTTTGTTCCTGGGTTTACCAAAAATTATATGAATAAAGCCCAAGGTTTATTCTTCCGTTACTATAGGAAAGATCCATTCCACTTATACTGTTGTAAAAAGTAACTAAGATCGGTGAAAACCTACAGTTAAGTAAGTATTCCTCAGGTCAAAATACTCTGTGGACTTTTTATTATTCTCCATATTATTTTAACGGGAGGAATAAAAACAGGTTTTAAGAGGCTACGCGAATACGATAGAAACGAGTATTTTTTGTGGAACTTCTTTAAGCTTTAATATAATTACAGTAGAACTTCGATTATCCGTCAAGGGCCCCTGGACCGCAGCCGTCGCGGATAATATACAGTCGATTAGTTGATCAAAAAATAACCGTACAGAATTTCATTGCAAAACAAAATGTAATTTCCAGTACAGTATATAAAAAATATCGTAACAAAACACAACACAAAAACGAATAGAACTCGAAAGATAACCTCCTATTTTTGAATACTGTAACTTAACCGAAAGTAAAGATTTGCTCTTGCTACTTTTTTTAATATATCTAGTTACAATACATATTGACATAGCTTCATACCAATCGTAGAATCAATATAAAACAAAATAAAAATATATTATATATAGTGAGCGTTACTCCAGCTTGTTAGTCTGAATCCATTCTGAGAGCTTAAAACGTGCATTTCAGTTGAAATCTCTGGTTCATGATTGCTATTCTTATATTTGTGCAACGAAAATGAAAATAAAAAAGATATATATATATATATATATATATATATATATATATATATATATATATAATGGTGTACAGTACGCGCTACACATACCGATTTAGAGCGTTTCATATTTGTTCGAAGATTTGTTTCAGAATAAAAGCAAATCGTTCTAGAACGAATATATGTGGAGTGCAATTCGAATTCACCAAGAATTCCTACGCGTTTTTTTTTACCTGTCTCGTATACTTTTGTTCACGTACATACAAGTTTTTTATCATAGTTCAAAATTTCAATCACAACAGTTTAAATTGCAACGATACATTTTTCAATACTCTACACGTATTTGATTAGTTTTAAGGTAAGCTTCTGGTTTACCAGATTATTTATATATATATATATATATATATATATATATATATATATATATATATATATATATATATATATATATATATATATATCTTAATAAGTCTCAAATCAATAGATATGTACCATTGCTAGACAGAGAACGAGATATAAACAAGACGAGCACTAGATAATCGGGCCTAATGGTACCAAAATTCGGAAGTTACTTTTTATTTTGTTCACTAAACGATACAGACATTTCCCTGTATTGAACTGAATATAAATGATTCCTTAACAAATGTGTATACGTCGAGAATCTTAAATCACCGAATTCATCCAATGATTCTTCTTTGTTTCTGATAGTTAATAAAATAATTTCCAATTCACTTACCATGGAAGAAGTTACTAGAAATTAACTCGAGTAAATAGAACATCATCAAGCTCTCAGTTACGCCCCAGGAACTGGTTCAGCAACTGAAAACGAAATTTTGTTATCAACGACATTGATAAACATGGCCACTTATACGATCAATTTATATTCCCGTTTTTATTCTACTGAAAGCAAGGGCATGTTCTGCAATCAGTTACCCTTCAATGGTGACGGGCGGTCTTAGCGACCAACCGAATATATCCTCAAGAAATCGCTCAAATTCAGGCCTGTAATTTTAAATATTGCACAGTTATAAATTAAAAACCGTACAATACTGCTTCTAATTATACTTCTGTTTGCAATGACTGCAGTACAAGGTTGTAAAATGCATTCGTCTGTATGAAGCAAGTTTAATTACTTTAAAAAAATAAAATAATATAAAAATTGCTTATAAATGAAACATTCCAAAGTTGAAGTTATTTTTAATTTCGTATATAACGTATTGTAACCAGGGGAAATTTCTAACTCAATATTTCTATTATATTCTTAAATATAAAGTTGAAAAATAGTATAACAAAATATACTAGTATGTTAGTCAAGCACGTAGGAGCCAAAATGTTCTCAAACATAGATTCAATAATATACCAAATATTAGTAATGATTTTGCTATTACATAGTTAGCACAAAATAAATGACGCCCCTACGAGTTCGGTGTGAGTTATTCTCATAGATTGCACGACATTATAAACACTTCAAAAAGTACATTCAACATAACCGCAAACCTCCCTTTGATATACGTCGGTAATGAAGATGAAATAAGAATCTCGCGGAATTTGGCGCACGACCAAGCTAATGTTTCTTGTAATAACAAAATAATATACAACACGGACATTTTTATTTGTGCACTTTTAATGCCCAGTTTATCTTTAAACATGCTTTTATTTTTTACTGTAAGCAAAAAGGAGAAAATGGGAATCACTGTCACTTTTAATATAAGAAACAACAACTTATATTTTGACAGTTATGAAGGTTGCTGCATGTCACTTTTATTTTTTATTCTTTCTTGAATTTTACTGATTGAGACCTTTTTGCAAGCTTATACATTTTTTGCACACACACAAATTTACACGCGGCCTATACATAGACAGATGTACTACCGAAAATAGATTCGATCCAGGGATGGTCAAAACATGTATTTTCATTAAAATTTCGAGTTTGGATTTTTTATGATTTTAATACATTCGTAAAACTTTTCTTGTTTTTCTTTTTAAGATACCTTTATTTTCTACTAGTTTAATGACTATTTTCTCGTTTGGTTTCAATGTTTTAGCAAACTATTAACAGATTTAGATGAGTTTGATGATATTGGAAAACCGCCCATAATAATTTTGTTGTTCTACCTTCGCCTTACTGCATCAAAGATTTGCGTCGCACTTTGGTATAAGAGTATTGGTTGCATGTGTTACCTGAGGTATAAAATTGGAAGTATTAACTTGATATATAGGTAGCCTCCGTTAGCGTCGGTTCATTTTCATTAAAGTTATATTAAGTAATGTTATATGTATGTTGTAGTTTAATGAAAAAGAGGTTATTAATTAACTGTCTAGAAATATAATATGTGTAAGTTATTATGGTATATTATAGGAGAATATCACCTTTCCACGGTATAAGGAAAAGAAAAGGAAATTAAAATGTAGTATATCCTCCCTCTAATTCTAATACCCCGTATCTAACAAAACGTGCCGGTTCAATACTGGTGGTGCCATTGTGCTTGCCAGAACGACTCTAGCATCGCTCAACCTTCGATGTTAAAGCATTTTGCGAATATCAAACATGATTTTACTTCTTATGTGTTTTTCACGAGATTATCGAAATTTCCGAATAACTTAAAGATTCAAATATAATCAAAATACATTTTTTCTTAGCTAAGCAGGATATTTTAAAATTAATGTATTTCCCTATAAGTTATTATTTTAAAACACAAGTTAGTGCTACAATAGCAGTAATAATTGGTTGTGCATATATATATATATATATATATATATATATATATATATATATATATATATATATATATATATATATATATAAAAGCATTATTACGTAAACTTTATACACTGAAGTTTAATTAGTTGATTTGTCTACAATGGAATGGAAAATGCCCTGCATCGTATCTCAAAATAGGGGAGATCGGGGAAACGTGTCCATTACATTATTATAATTCTGTAAATTAACGAGAATTTTATGAGTAAATTTACATTTTACAAGCATAGCTGCAAGCGCAAATTCCTTCAGCTCACCGTCATGCTAATAAGCAATTAAATTCTGTTCTTATACAAAGCTGGATATTCCTTTAATTTTATATTTATTCATGTAACGATTGCTATTAAACATAACCAGGGACACGTAAATATACCATTGCTATTTTCAGGAAATTGTACATTTTTCGATAAAAATTTCAATATCTTTTATAGGTTTTTTTTTTTAACTCAGGCTGTTTTCGAGTTATTAAAAAAGTAGTTTTTGTTGTGAATGTATCAGAAAAATAATGTTATTTTTGACTACAAACTCTATTCTCTGAATTGCCAAACAAATTGTTGCCATATTTGCATCATCTTGCCCCCAGGGTCCCCTACCAGTCGATCAATATGCGAGTATATTCACGATGTAGTAAAATTTCATGACCGAAACATGCGCATGTAAATTAACTTAACAATTAATATGTACTATAATGTATTCCGTTGATTTAATTCTGGCCAGAATTAATCAAAATTCAATAAACTCAATTCACTTCGAAATGTACTTTACAGTTTATGGGTTACATACATAAACTAATAGTTATGTAGTTGCTACTTGCTAAATATTTAACTATTGTACATAAATTAATACACTTCAAAAATTATTCGTCTGCACGAGTGACGGATTAATTATTATTATGAATGATGAAAATATACACAAACGATTATAGATCATATTGGTTGTTAGTTTATTAATTGCTACCTGCAAAATATTTTTTCATATACAACTGTTTTGAAGAATTATAAAAATGTGACAATTTCAATAAATTTTTAATAATTTTTGTTTTATAAATAATTGTTTAATTTAAATCATTGTTTCTTTTGCGCAGTAGAGTTATAATAATATAATCTAATGAACTCATTAAGTTGTATGTAAAATTATTTAAGCTACACTTAACGTGAGCTAAATAAAAATATCTGACAAATGTTTAATTTATTCGAATTTAAAATCAAACAGATAATCCTATTGTCAAAGATAAGATTGATAAATTTATACTACATAATTCGTTCATATCATATATTTTCAACCAAAATTTATAGCATATACATTTGAATACTAAATACCATACGTTTTATTTATTTTTACATAGGTATACACCATTTTAAAATATAAAATTATACAGGTATGTGTGACCAATCTGAAAACCCAATATTGATATGAAATATATATTCACGCGCTGGTATAAAACTTTGTGATATGTATATATATATACTTCTTTTTGTATTATTCAGTAAAAGTTAATCGGATTATCTAAATTCGTGTGATAAAATTACATAAAATACCTATATATTTGAAAATCCTTTTCGACTGGAAATTTTAAATTGGATTGTTTAATTTCAAAAAATCAGTCAAATAAAGGTGAACCAATGTGATTAATAAATTGTATTTCACATACGCCAAAACATCAATGTTATACTCGGTTCATGGAAAATGAAGTTTTGTTTTGTTTCATAAGCTATTTTTGCTACACTGAGAAAAATAGATATTTGTGATAAATATTAAAATATATACTTCTAATATTTTTATATTTGAAAAGAGGACAAATGAAAACGACTATTTTGTTTGCCATAACTATTTACATTTTAACTATAAATATATATTTATTCAGCTTAAATATTTAAATTTTTAATATACTTTCTTAAATATCCAATAAGAATTAGCTAAGATATCCACGCGAAGGTATCGCCTAATTAAATTGTCCATCTACACATCGTCCAATTACAGTTGAAGAATTCTTTAATCAGGATAATAAATCTAATTAAAAAGCCCACGCGCAAAGCGTTAGAATGACTTGCACCTGATCAACATCAACAAATAAAATCATTTCGGCGTTGTGTGATGTCCGTGCAAAAACGCACCGTTTCTTGATTACATTTCTTCGCAGTTTTAAATATCAGTAAATATTTGAAGAGTACTAATGAGTTTCAGCTTCAACGGCTGGGTTGGTTTTCGATGCATAAATGAGATATCTCACTAACAAGTAACAACTGAGTTTGATTAACTTTAGCTCATTTCGTGTTTATTTTTAATTACGCTGATCCATGCTGATTTTGATATTTATACATCAAAAGTTACTCAGGAAACAAAATGATTGACAGATTGTTGTGGATCACACCGTAACTTTATAATGTTTAATTTGCCAATATTGTTAAACATTATATCTATTATACATCTTTGTCAATATTTAACAAGCTAAGAATTAAGTTTGCAAACTAACATTGTTAACGATAACTTAGATTAAACAATTCTTAACACCCTTTTTACTTCTCAACAAATTAAATTCGTAATACAAAGAAATTGAATAAGATATTAGAAGTTAAGATTTCCACCTGATTTAATCTATCTTTACGTAAAAGACATGATTTAATTGGAAATGTCAGGCTGTCATATTAGATTAAATGCAGAGCATATAAACGTGAAATTTCTTCTAATTTCCCTAGAATTAATTTAATTTGAAAGATGTCGTTCTCATTCAATAATAATCTGTTTTAAAGTAATAAATATATCTATATATTCTTCGTATTGCATATCGACTACCGGTCGGGAAATAAAAACAACATTATACAGACGTACACATTTTATTAAGAGGAGTGGAACATTTCTCAGTATGTTCTATTTAAATGCGACACATCACATATTTTGTACGATATAAAACGCGAAGCTGACAGGTGTACAGTCAATTTCACAAATAGCATAAAGGCAACATCGCATCAGTACGGTCTCGGTCGGTGGTTGGTTATTATTGATTCGTGAAACAAACTGTCGGATTTCTCTAGAGGGAACCGTTGACACAGATGACTTGTTTTTACCATTTGGAAAATTATTATTACCGCTAGTATATAGCTCGGCCTATTTTTAAAAATATACGAGAAATTTTAATGTCAAATTAATAGGAACATTGGAATTGCAAATAATTAATTGTAAATGTATATAAAGGAAAGCGTGATTATATTTTGTAATTTATAATTAAATTGTAATATAATATTTAATGCTATAACAATATGTATGGAATTGAAGTCAAGATATTATGTAATACTCGTTGCCTCTTTAATGAAAATCAAATTATTAATTAAAGGATTTTGATTAAGTATATGCAACATCTTCTATGTCATCGCATAGCGAATATTGGAGAGGTTTACATAGATAGTATATACCTAACCAATAATTACTAAGGAGTGTACCCTAATATCCATTTCTAAGGAGAATCCGATACGCTAAGCACTAAACATATGTTTAGAGAATCTAGTTTGAGATAGGGTATCCTATCTCAAACTAGATTCTCATCACTTGTACACTAATTAAGAGAACATCAATGCTACAGATTATAAATTTCTTTGCATACAGACTACTGCTGAATAGCAAGCAATTACACAAAATATAAATAAACTCTTTTTTTATATTTAGTATTTTTAATTAAGCCTATGTCGTTTAACTAATTTTTATTCCGGTAAATAAAGAATTCATTTTGTTTATTTAAAAGTAAAACCTAATTAATATTCTATATATGCTAGGAAATAATTTCTATAATAGATATTTATGTAACTATAGCTAACAGTCATTTTAGTTTGTGAGTGGGAACAAAATCACTTTTAACACTAGTTATGTACACTTATAAGACGCTCTAGAACTCGAATTTTCTATATTTCGAAGTTTTTTTCCAACTCTCTCGAGGTTCGATTTACGGGAGTTTGACTGTATTAATGTAATGATAAAAACATAACTCGTGTCATTCCCATGGCTATATTGGGTCTAAAAATAATCATACACATGCACATATCGATCAGGTATACTAGTAGGAGAAAACTAAAAGGAACAGTGACAGTTTCATTATTGAAACTATTTTTCGCATATTATTTATTAATGTATAGAATATCAATTAGCTGTTTCATTTCTAATTATTGAATGATATTAGTTTTATAGGTTATGTTCAGCAATTTCAGTTGTCTGTAACTCTTACTATTTATTATCACATAATTTTACAATGGTATATTCATTTTAATTGTAGCAGAATTCAACAATATATATATATATATATATATATATATATATATATATATATATATATATATATATATATATATATATATATATATAATATTCTAGATATAAATACTCCTATATAATGTAATATTGGACAGTGTGAAACTGACTCAAGAAAATCCAGTATTAGGGAACAGCAGATCTTTTGTTTACGACGTAGCATAGAATAATGTAGTTCTTTAGTTCAAAGATATAAAAATCACTCCAATAGAAAGCAATAAAACAATGTAAAAATCTACTTTTTGAGATTGGCTTTGACTGGAATCCATTTTATTAGAAAGCACTTCGATATTCAATATTTTATCCTTTTTACTTTCTTATACGTTATATTTAAAAGAATGTATTGTGATTACAAAATAAAAATTATAATGGCAATATTCATTTTGAGAAAAATATTGGGACACACTAATATATATATATATATATATATATATATATATATATATATATATATATATATATAGTGAATAGTATAAGTAAGTCGTGTGACGGCCACTCCAGTTTCTTGTTGCTCTATATTTTTAGTTCGATGTAGTTAAGTGGTTTCGCTGCAATATTCTGTCATAAACTTTTTACTGTCACATTACATGTGACAGTAACGTACTCTGTACGTAGATATATTTCACGATGATACGCCTTGACACGGACGAGTGACAAGCACATGGACGGCCGTCGATAACGCAATTGTCCTGCATTCGAGTGCTTCCATATACAATGACGGAATTACCACTAAACATCAACAACACCACATTGCCTGATGCCTGCCTGTCTGCTATATCTGCCGCGGTGCTATAAATAAATGTTTATGAGGTGGCTACTGTCTCGTACGCGGTTATATGATACCAAAATACATATATTTTCATATTGTTTGAAAACTACCAGCGAAATAGATACAATGACAAACAATATTTAAGGAGTCGCGATAAATTTTCAAGTTACACGGGGGAAAATTTTATTATATATACGAATACAAAATTGTAGAAAAAAACATGCATAATTTTTATAATATAGACTATTAGAACTATAGTATATTATCTAATTCGAATTCGTAATTTTTCTTCATTAGAATACATAGTACGTATTAGAAAGTAATAATTTCATTTCGCAATAAAAATAATTCAGTTTTCATTTGAGTAGAATTACCATTATTTATGTTACTATATACTTTAAAATAAACGTTAATTTTCACAGTAAGCCATTCTGTTACTATTCTTTCCTATCCTCGAAAAATATTAAACTCCGAAATAGTGAATAAGCCTTACAAAAATTAATTCATAAATCGCGAGTCTACTGTATATGGTTCTTTAATAAATTATAGATTTATTTCATTTGGTTGAATGTTTATTCAAATGTACTGTTACAATTTCTATGTACGCCCCTATTAGGTAAGGTATAATCAATTTCTTAAATTTGCCTTTTAAATTGAAACAGCGTCGAAATCTGACCCCAATTTAATGCAAGGAAAAGCTTTTTAGATAAAAGCACAAATTTAATTTACATTTCTCTTTGCGATATGTATTTAAGAATGTATTATCACAAAAAAAATCTACCTCGACATTTTAGTAGAAATATTCGTTTGAGGGTCACGAAATAGAATTTTTACTAATTTCTCAATGTATGAACGCTCTACAGCTGATACTGTTGAACATACGTATATAATGATTTGAATTTAAAATTGGTATATATATATTTATAAATGTATGTATGTGTGCGTGTAGTTGTGTGTATGTATGTGTAATACTATCCTTAGAAAATCTAAGACACTTTTTATCAGCAATATTTTTTCAGAATGTAACCGCAAAAGCCTTATAAAATTATTAAATATAATAATTATTAATTTCAAAATATCAATTATCAATTAAAATACTACAAAATAATCTAAAAATCTACCCTAATATTTAAAAATATATATTTTTAAATTTAAAACATTATCCGTATCTGACGCGCTAATCCCCTATACATCGTATAAGGCGAGCTGAAGGCATAGGTGCCTGGATTTATGCTTATTTATTAACAATACGAATATATCACATTTACAGTGAACTCATATTGAACTATAAATTTCTGAATATTATTAGAATTGCCAAAAACCCTTATAAATAAAAAAGTGATGTTATAACTTCAAATTTATGATAATATATGGTTATTTCATTGGAATTTGAAAATATGTAAATCTTTTCTTCCGGTATATATTTACGGTTCCATCAAAAAAATATTCTGGTGCGTAAATTTTTAGAGATGCGATATTTTTAGGACCAATAATACTATGAAATTGGTACGATATGAAAGCATTGGGCTTCTTTTATGCATATGCAAATATGTAGAGCACATGTTAAAGGGCCCTTTTCTGTTGTACGAACTAGGGCATAAATATAAGAAATCGCATTGTATAAAATTGAACAAAGAAAGTCACACTCAATTGCTAGTATCATGGAATCATTATATCAGGGGAAATATATATTCTTTATTATTCTTTGAAGCATCTGTTGGTTTTCTTCAAATAATTTTATTCAGATTTTTACAAAATAACACTTTATTTGGCAAATATTCAGTATGTCTGAAGTCAATAAATTGACGTTTACCAATATTTCGTATTCTTAAATATTTCAAAAAAATACACTCCATTTTTACTTATTTTTGCTCTACAAGCGGTCATTATTTTTGAAATAAGGTAATTGTGTAAAATATTATCAACAACGCCGGGATTTGAACCCGGAAACTTGTCACTGGGACGCTTTACCAATTAATTATATTTAACTAACAAACGGCAGAAATAACTAAGGTAATATTGTTACAAAGTGTAGCACCATTGTTACACGTCCTTGACACGAACTTTCTGTAAATAAATTTGCTAAACTTGGAACTACAACTTTGAGCATGATCTTCATAATATTCTGAGACTAATTAAATTCATTTTGTTTTGTTGTTCACTTGCGTGACTCAAAGACACATGTTATTGCCTTCATTGTCATAGTTATATATCCTATAATGTACACATTATAACTTTATTGAAAGTTTACACTGATTGCATTGCCTGTGAGTGACATGAAAGTGCTATTAAGTGCGAGTGGACGACTGCTTCTGACATTTGAGTAGGTACAGCACTTTTAATTTTCACCGAGTGTATTTACCGATTTGTTCAAGATTTATTCTGGCCAATGTTTGATATCCAAGACGTCTGCAAAGTTTAGATAAAGTTGTTTAGATTGCAGGTTTTATTAAGTGACCTGAACCTTTGTCCATTGCGGAAATAACAAGCTTAGGCACCTATGCCTTCTGCTCGCCTAATAAATGCTAAAAGCTAAAATTATATATATATATATATATATATATATATATATATATATATATATATATATATATATATATATATAATGTTTAAAAGATCGCCGTGGCATATGTTTGGAATTAATTAGTAACAAAACAATGCATACAGAATAGGTACTAATTTATGCATGCATAAACCTTTTTATGCACAACATAAGTCGAATAACTTGAGCAAGTTGCAGCATTAAAACAAAACTTGACGAATAACCGTAAACATAAAAAGTTTGAAAATTCACGTCCAATGTGTTGGCGTGTATATTTCACGTAAATATTTGCCGTAATTGTGTAATATCAACAGTGGCTAGCCGTAATTAACTATTCATGCATTCCCGTTCTATCTAACTAGTAATTTGGGAAAATTTCATGAATATTAAAGAAACGAACGATAGGATTTAATTAATATACATATTCATTACCGCTCATGTTACAGCCAAAGGCAAATTGTAATTTAATTCGAAAATACAGAGACTTGTAAAGAATAAATTTTACAAGCGAATATCAATCCTTTGCGAGAGATTATATTTACATTCAATTGTAAGTATAACAATGTTCAATTTACATTTGTAGGTACCTCAGACTAAATTAATTAATTTCAAATGCTTTTAACTGCAAAGGTTTCTCATAGCGAAACATATGTACCTACACGATAGATGCCTGTAAAATGCTTATATTTTGTATGGAGAGCTACTACAGCAATTATAAGATTGTTTGATATTTGATATTTACAATGGACCCCAAAAGTTATGACGTCACAATAATGGCGTCAATTTAAACGTGGCAGTATTGATATTTTTACTTTCTTATACGCAGTAAGTCTTGTAACTCGAGAATTCAACGGAACTACGTAAAGGAAAGTCGAATGCAGGCCACTTTACATTTCTTATTTCTATCTAGACTTTCGTATAAACGAATAAATGACAGTCAATTGCTACATTCTTTTCAAGTTACAGTTTCAACCACAACAAGGACGAGCTTTATCTGTGACAAAAAAGAAAATTCAAACTGAACTATTTACAAATGTAAAGACATCAAAGAGTTCTCAAAAATGGCTTAAGAGACTCGGAACGAAAAAGAACAACCATAAAAAAGTACTTGAAAATTAGAGTTAATTATTTTATTTTTACCATAACGATGCATTGACAGAAATGTAGAGGCATCCCAATTTGAACCATCTTTCAGTAACGATAATTTAATGTGACATGTTTTAGACGATGTTACATATACGTGTCACATAACGTGTCTAAAAATATGTCGCAGTCAGTGCTTCTGAGAATATCGAAGTATTTATAAACGAAAATAAAAGATGTATACGTCTGAAGAGGACAAACAGTATACAAGTTCAAGTGTAGAATTATATGTAGTGCTCAGAAATGAACTAAAAAGAATTCCTGTAAAGTGGCATGTGAGGAAGTGAGCTGTAACTGTAACTACAACTGACAATTTATAAGATAAATGGATACAAAATAATATTACTGTTGTGAGTTGGGAATTGAGTTCTTTAGTAGAACATTTAGTAGGTTTTTCATTATTTTTCTTGCTTGGTGTAATTGATGATGAAAATTATCATTAATATAATAACCCAGAAATGTTTGTATGTGAGTGAGTGTGTATGTGTAGAACGCTTTTTTTGTAAAAATGCAGATTGGCATAGACGGGGATCGAACTCACGACCTCCAGGGTGAAAGGCATGACACTTAGCCATTGCACCATGGCGACTGTTAATAATGTTATAAAAAATAATCAAATAGTTTATACTGAAATAAAACAATCACTACGATTCTGAAGTTCAGTCTGCTTTGAAATAGACAAAAACGAATCAAACGTCAGAATGAAATGTCAAAATTGGTTTTTGTGTGATAAATCTTCAATTCAAAGTTTAATCTTAAGTTTAAGGGGAGTAGCATGTTATAATTTCAATTTTTAAGTATATAATATGAAATACGTGCATATTATTGCCTAATTAGCATATATTTTTAGCAAATACGTGTTTCTGTACATTTATTTTAATTCATAGTTAATATTTTTCACTTCAAAATGGCCAAGAAGCAGTGATTTTTGAAAATATGAGTTGCAGTAAGATTCTATAGTTCATCAAATTATAATAACTGTAAGGAAGTAAATTTATAATTCTGATTATTAGAGTAATAAAATCTTGAAGAGATAATTCAAACATATTTAGAAACATGTTTGGTTGGCAATTTTATTCTTTTATTTTTGATGGCACAATCCATTGTATTTTAGCATATAACTAATAATCATCACTTTTAAAACTGCCTTCATACTGCAGTTTAATACTGCAAAATTCAGAATCTAGCCTGATTATTTAATTCAAAAACAATAATGAATCAAATGTCAAATCATTAAAAATGTTGTGTAAAAAGGATTTGTAATACATATTTTTTGAATAATCGATTCAAATAATAAACAGCAATCGTAAGTAAATTTATAATCTTGCTTTTTATATACAATCATAGAAACTGTCTAAATGATATGCACCATACAAGGTTAAAATCAAAGTTAAACAAAATTTTGTTTAAATTTATCGGATGTTACACAGTGCATGATAAGCGATCGATTAGTTAATCTCAGCAGAGTGATCTAAGAACAAAATAGCGTTCAAAAAAAGGACTCGATTTTTTCTTTATTATTATTTGCGATGTGGATATTTGTATTACTATTATAGTCAAACGATACAAAATGAAGAAAAACCGTGTAATTACTATTAAATTACATGAAAATTCGCCATCAGTCAAAACTGACCTATGTTCTGTATACCATATGGGCACATGGTGCTCACGGGTGACCCTAGTTTATATGAATACAGTCTTGTATATTAAGTTATTTATTAATTCTAGACGTTTCAGTATAACTTATACCTGCTTCAGGAATTAGATATGCTACATAATTATACTTATGCACTTTTACTATATTCCAATGTAGGGCACAGCAGAATTATTAGGTTTGAAAGCTCTCAAAAACTTAAAATTCTACAGAGACTTAAGAAATAAATTGGAAATTGGAATTAGCTAAACAAGTATATAAATATGAATTCTAATTAGAAATTAAAGTTTTTCAAAAGTTAATCTTATAATCCTGATTAGCTGATTGGGTTGAAGGAAATAATATTCTGGAAGATCTCTGTGTAAACTGAATTAATTTTCTAGAAAAACCAAATTTGATTTATGGTGATATTCTGAGCTAATCTGTAAATCCATAAGGCTATTTTGTAAACATTTAAGTGCTTAAAATTTATAGTTTCACAATGATTATGTTTTGAGGCATCATTTGTAGTACAGATAATGTTTCATTTTATTAAGTCAATTCAAGAATAAAATGATTTATTAAATTAAACGGCGAGCGGAAGGCGTAGGTGCCTGTACCTATGCTCGTTCTTTTCACTGCCTGTCAATTCAGTAGTGGGAAAGTTCAGTATGGAACGGATATTCAATTTAACGTAAAAGGAATATTTTTAGTGCATCCTACTTACTTCAAGTGCACTCCAGTTTCATGCATAACGTGCTTCAATATTGGCAACCAATAAAATTACAAAAGCACTTTACAGCAATTTGGTACATACTTTGAAACCGTCGATGACGTATGGCCACGTGACATGTATTCACGTGTGCTTCTAATTAATTTCACGCGTAAATACATACGCGTGTGCGTACAAATGAAGATTGAACAGCATTGTTCGAGGCTGTAACAACGAAACGTGTTGTTGATCCAATCTAATGTCAGCTGTACGCACATTTTCATTTAATTAAATAACATATTTATTTTGGCATATCCATATTGACATTCATTTGTTTTTAGGGAAGCTGTATGTTTAATATTGAAACTAAAATCTCTATTTATTGTTACGTCTCTTTATTTATAATACATAATGGTTTAGTTTATACCAATTGTAGGGTGAATATAAAACAATAAATGACAAGTGAAAGCATTTTCATAAATTGTATTATTTTTGTCATTATAGTACATAATATTATAAGCCTGTTGATGTATTATAAAAAATAGTATGCAATTAAACGAATGTCAACATTCTACAAGATATTGTTAGTGCAATTAGATTCGAGTTCGTTATAATTTTAATGAAAAAGAAACCAGTGTACGTTATTTTCCAAGAGCTATGAGCTCGTGAAAAATAATTGTCTATTGATTTTTGACGGATCATTATAAATCAATTTAATGATTGCAAATCTACTTACAAAATCGCGAATGAAATGAAAATAACTAGTTCAACTGTTAATAATATTTGTGAAGTGCCTACACTGGATATTCTTGTACTTATGCTCAAAAATATGTGGTAAATTTATTTTATTTCTAGAAGTATTTAAAATTTTAACATTCGTTGATACTGCAAATATTATAAATCCATTTAGTAAATACGTATCCATGGAATATTCTAATTTCAAAAGCATATTTTTTAGTAATTGAGACACTTTTTGAGAAAAAAAAATGCTATTGCCATTAAACAATATCGATATTTGTGGTAACTTGGGAAACACAGGTGTCTGAGAAAATAGTCACAATGGATTCAGGGACCCTAAAAACACATTGTTTCATTAAATATTCGATTATTTTCTCTTTATGTATAACGTATAAGAAATAATATCACAAACAATGAAACAAAAACTGTGTATTGCAGCATTTTTGATTATTTATTTTCCACCTCTGGCATAAAAGTACATTAGCGCAAATATCAAAATTAAACTAGTAAATTTCTTTAATGGCCGATACGTTTGATAATTAAAGCAAATGAATAAATACGCGAAACCCAATTAAACATCCCCTTCCCCGTCCCCATCCCTGAATGTGCAAGTTTTTGGTCCGTTTTCTCTTTTTCCACTTGGCGAAGTGAACAAACTCCCAATCGTCTAATGGGCTCAGCAATATAGGCACATGTATTGGTATATAGAATAAAAGGGCGCTAGCTAGAGCATCACGCATGCTTAAATCCTTTTGGATCAGAGTGTGTTAATATCACGAGCTTCCGAATTGTGTTAGCACTGGTGTGCACCAATTATGAACACTAACCGACTATATTGAGAAAGCAACTCCAACGCCAAAGGATGTTGTGCCAGGATGTGTGCCATAGTAGCAACATCACGTTTTAGTGGTATTGACTCGAGACAGAACCGTATTCAGTAATAGCTGTGAAGTACTATAGTATGCGGGGTTTTATTTGAAACATCCTCAGAATCTTAATTGCGACATTGTTGATTTTAGTTTATATTATTTTGCCAATTCAGTTTATTGTGTTAATAGCTCACCGTACAATATGTATAAAGGGGATGTGTGCAAATATTAATTTAATGTTTAACTCAATTCCAATAACGTTTATTATATCCCTAATTATCTGTAAATATATGTTACTCGCTCGTAAGACCAAATTTTGCATTTTCAATATTTTTATTATTATACTTCTGAAACCTAAGGGCTTCAAATAGGACCCTTATTTAATATTGGTCTTCCAATTTTATTTTTATATAAACTCTAGGACAGATTATTCATTTTTATATTATTTAAAATCAGTGGTTAAAAACAATTTTCATGAGATAGAAATTGTACATAAATGGTTATACGTGGAGCTGAAGGCATTGGGGGCTGTACCTATCCCTGTTAAATTTACGAGGTATGGTGATTTTGTGTATTCTTACAAATTCCCATCTTTTTTCATAGTTATGTTTTTTTTTTTACCCACTTTAAAATTCAAATTCAACGCGTGTGTTGAACGTGTTCTCGCGTATTGAATTAATGCCGAACCCTGGTGACAGGAGAAATTCAATTTTTCTATTTTCCTCAATTTTCAACAAAATACACGCTCTGATATCAAGAATGAAATGTACTGCATTTAGCTTTTAGTCTTCATAACTTGTTTTCACAACAATGACAGACACCTTAAAAGCTTTTGCACTCGACGCAGAAAATGAAAACATTGAACTATTATATCAGGAAAGAAATCAATCAAAAATGTATAAAACAGATTATTGTTTTATTTTTCAACAGATCGTAATTATTCCTAAGGGTCGCATTTGCAATTAGAGTAAAGATGCTGCAACTACTTTACCTTAAATGGACTCATACTTTTCTACACATGTTATAAAAGATACTTTTTTCGAAAAATGTACCATTTCCTGAAAAATCCTTTTAGAAAATAGTAATTTTATAGTAATCATGTGGTAGATAATATGCGTGGCTATGATGCCCAAATAATTGTGAGAACCGTGGTTAGATCAAACTTAAAATTACTAATTGATTTAAATTGTGTAAATAATTAATTTTATTATATGTGAAGTATATAATAATGTATTGAAGTAAAGGTGAAAATACCTAATTTAACAAGCAGTTTTGTGTAATATATCTGTTTACTCAAATAGTTCAGATGTTTGGTGTAATTTGGTGGTAGTCGCGAAGGAAGCACAGTGACTTGAATTGTTTACTTCACGGGAAAATAACGTGCGTTGAGTTTCCACGAAGTACGTGCAATAATAATTGAAGTTCAAGTTTCCTTACAAATTACACTCATTATAACTTTTCATATTATGACGGTAATGACATATAATAAAATAGCTTGCACATAAATCAAGTTGCTTTATTATGATCTTATTATCAACGAGGAAAACGATGTTTGATCGTAAAAAAAATTGCACTACATTGTTATTTCTTCGATCATTAAAATGGGACCTGTTACCTTATAACTCGATCTCATATTGATATATATATATATATATATATATATATATATATATATATATATATATATATATATATATATATATATATATATATATATATATATATATATATATATATATATATATGAAATGTATAAACATATTTGGGAAATATGTAAAATGTATTGCAGAATCCTTAAATAGTATTTTTATTAATAAAAATCTCTTAAGAAAGAGATAAATTTTGTTTGTATTTATTTTAGATCTCATAAGATTTTTTTTGTTTTTTCAAACGCAGATATTTGAACATTCGTTATGATGAAGTAATTGTATATACGAGTACTATTTGTATGTTGTTTATATAAATATTTCTTTTAATACTGTTTTAAATCAAACTCATTATAAAATGAACATTTGTTCTAGAACTTTCCACTTTTGTATATTAATTGAACCAGAATCAAATTAATAAAAGCAAAAACAATCAGTTGCACGATTCGTTTGAAAAGTTGTTTCAATTATATACATTCGAAAAAACAAACACTTTACAGGCCACAAAACGAATTGTTTTAAACAATTATGCAAAATTCTACAACGCATTTTGTTTGCGTTGTATTATGTACATTGAATACAAACAGTAAAGAATTGTATTACGAACAAGTATTAAAATTTATATAACGGGTACCAAAAATAACGGCCGATATTTGGAAACAAAGTTATGTTTTTCCACGTTATGAATTATCCCCTCAAAAGTAAATGGTTATAAAAATGTTTTCATACTTTCTTATACGAATGTATATAAAGAAGCATAACACGATTTTTTTTGTGCCGCAGCTTCTAATGGTAAATCAGGCCCCACTATATTTCGCTCAATGTACATAAGTTATCATTTTTCTATATCCTTTTGATACACCACAAAAACTGCTCCAAAATCTCATGTAGTAGTCATCTTCCTTTTATACTTCGTCAAAAGGTTTGAAAATACTAAAAGCCATGTCAGCATCCTAATTTATACCGTAATAAATCTTCTATAACTTTTAACGGTGACTTATTTCCATGCCTATACTGTAATACCCTGAATTCAGTACGAATCCGAAGGGATGAACCAAACGAGAATAAATATCAAAAATTCAGCTATACGAAGTAATAAATTGGTACGATTAATAAACCCAATTGTCTCTTGATTAATATGGAAAAGGCGTAGGAAAAATGTACAGAGTATATGAAATATGAATGGGCACATCCTCGACGGTTTATTCAGCGAAGGTACCCAAAAATGTCTAGCGCAAAGCTTCAGCCATAAATCATATTCTCCAACCAACCTCCTCTGTCTGTCCACTAACAACAGATTGTTCTCCCTGGAGACCGATAAAGTCCGCAAAAAATATTACTGTTGCTTTCTTGTAAAACTTAATCAAGGACAAACGATTCGAAAAACGCAACTGATTCTTCTATTCTTACTGCGAACAGGAGAAACTTTTTACTTACTTATACGTTATGTATAAAAGGAAATATTATGGACACAAAAAGATACGCTTTCGATATTTTAATGGAAATATCTCTCCCTAAATCTATTTTGCTTATTTTCTCAATGTCTGTTTATTAGTTTTTGGGGCGTTTTTTTTTTTCATAGCGCTTGAATCCAAATCTAGTTTTAGATGTTTATTAATATTTTGAACAAACTTATATGGCAGTATTAAGGGCGACTCTGTTTTTAGGGCCCTATTACTGCGAAAGTATGAGAGTTATTGAATTTAAAATGCGACCCGGTACTTTCGTAGGAGATGCTTTTTAGAAACTTAGGTCTTACGATCGACCCAGTCATGTAAATATTTTCGGAATCAGGCAAACTCGATTCAAATCATGACAAGTCGTAAAATAAAAATGTGCACTTCTTGTTTTCTACATGGTGCAAAATGTCGTCGAAACGCAGTTACACATACTCGGTTTATAGTGCAACAATAAACCAAACCATACAGCAAAACCCACATTCACTTTATTTGTCTTGGTGGAAACTCACTGTAAAATGTATTGTATTTTAACAAAAGAGGATCTTGTGCTTTCACAATACAGAAAACTTATGAACAATATTTATTAAAAAGAACATTCAATTTGTTTCTTTAGGATAATAATCGCGTGATGTAATTTAGAATAGTATTCAGCTAATTGAAAAAACTCGTATAAAGATCAAATAACCAATTTACTTATGCCCAGGAGACATTTTCATTTTATCATATGCTTAGCTACATGATATCAAGCGAGGTTGACATATGACTATTTTAACTTTAGTTATAAATTAGAAAATTATAATTTTTCGTTTGATACAAGATGAGCGCGGATATTGGCAACGAATTGAAATTTTCGAAAACATAATTTGTTTTATGTCAGTCGATGATAAATAGCTATATATCAAAATATAAATATATACAAAACAGAGGAATGGAACGAAATATAAATTAGTTTACCAAGATAAACACGAAATTTTATTATCTATCACAAATACTTTTTTTAACAAGGAAAATTATTTATTTAATTATGTTATGGCTAACATAATTGCAAATCAAATTGAATTTTCTTGTACTTATAGTCAAAATATGTCCGTAGAGCGCTAACACACACACACACACACGTAAAGCAAGTATCACAGTAACACACACACAAATATATCTCGAGTTCGCTGAAGAAAGTTCATCGAGATGATAAATGTGAATATTAGTGTTTTTCCCCACCAGTAAGTATTTGTAAATTAATAAGTCGCATATCTGTCTAGTGCAATATTCAATTTATAACTTGTAAACAAAAGACTAAATATATTTATTTTAATAATAATATACTCAACACGTGCGTTAAATTGCAAATCGTAATCAATTTTAATGAATCATTTGAGTAATCTGTTTAAAGCATTTATATAGTATGATATTATCTTGGTGTATATTACAAAACATAGACGTCAGATGATGATGAATGATGCGAAACTTAATCCAAGTGTTAACTGGTAAACAAATGTTTATTAAATATACATAAATTTAATTACAATTTTGCAGTAGAACTCCCTGTAGTCACGCGGTAAAATTAATGTGTCAGCATGTCAATATAACATCTGTCAATCATTTTAATTAACGCATCATCTTTTAATTACATTTCGCAGATTTTGGCGTTTCGCTGCGGGAAAAATAATTTATGCGATACTCGTTTAGAATATTGTAAATAAATATTATTTTTTAATGAACACTACATTAACTCATTAGGTACCGGTATTAGAAGTAATTTCAAAATGTATTAAAATATTATTTAATTTTGTTTATTTCACTAATATGAATATATATACATAATTATTTACTTTCATATACGAATATATACCGGGTATCTACCTTTGTTTTGTTACATTAAATTGGGCTTCGAAGAATACATTAATATACAAAATAGAAGCAGTAAGGACAAATATAATCCCTGATTTGTGAAGAGATAAAATTAAATTGTAATTCAGAACTGATTGCAATAATACTGTCAATCTATTCATTCCAACCGTCTATTTAAATTATTAAAAGTGGACTGTATTCTTCATATTATGATTAAAATTGAACTCTTTGAAGATTTTAACCATTTTTGTAGATCAATTTTTTCAGTGTGTTGTATATGAAATTTGTTTTCTTAAAATATATTTATTTTATGAACAAGTAGGCAGTCGTTTTTATATTTCAGTGATTTTTGTCATTATATTTTCATTTTGAATTAGTAATATTATTTGCTTCATTATTAAAGAAAAATTCTCTTTTATCTTCCCAGTTGGGTGAAATTGGATTACCTTTTGTGAAATATTACATATTTTGTATTATATTTCAAGGAAATTACTTCATTTATTATTTCGTTTTGAAACAGGTTATAAATTAAAGATATATACAGAAAATTTATTTGTTAGTAGTAAAAAATGTAATTTGCACGTAAAATATTACTATGGGAAATAATATTATAGATTTCATAAGAAATTAAATATTACACATAATAAACGCAAGACGTAAAATCGTAATATATTCAAAATATTATTTTAAGAAATTGGTTTTCTTTCCAGACAAATTATAAATTTAACATCATATGTTAAACGGCTGTAAAGCATTCACACACAATCAATTTCATTTATGATTTTAATTGGCTGTGCAATGTAACCATGACTACGACGATAATACTAACTAACGCAATGAATGTTTCACATTGTAAATTTGTCTTAACAATTTATTAGCATAATAAGAACTTAGCTGCAAGTTTGCGCATATATTAGCTAATGGGTGTTGGCAGTAAGTCGTTATAAGGAGTAAGCCGACACCCTGATGACAGTACGACACGTTCACGCCCTGATGCTAGATGACATTTGGTTTACGAACGACCGAACGCGCGCAAAATACGTAATCCAATTATCTACTCATCATTTAAGCTTCCTTTTGCAGTTCACAAAATCCTTTTCTTTTATAAAAAGAAAACTGTATAGGCGGCAATTTATTTTCCATAATCACTTCATTATTTCGCGTACGTTTTATCAAAGAACTATTTGTGATACAAATATGAATTCAAATATTACTAATATAACGATGAAGGATGGACTGTAAATGACATGGCAAAATGGGACGCATGGGCTAACATAGATATATAAATAAATGACAATGCGTCATATATCGAATAAGATTAATGTAAACAAATTATGTGGAATCATCTGCTTCCGTAGTTATTTATACGTACAGCTATTTTACTCGTATGATTGAGTGTCTATTGTGGTGTCTACTGTTGCACACTAATTAATCTACATGTCCAATTTGATGCTATCGAAAAGTTATTAATTTGGGTGCCAGTAATTGTTGTCTAATTATTGGCCTGTACCACAAATATAGACATCACATGTTTCGAAATAATAGAGCAATGACATGGTATCCTTCTCACTCATCAAATTGCGTAGCAATTCGCTAGCAACCCTCACTGATAGTAAGGCACCCAACTCTCTTATACGAATGTATATAAGGAAATATTGTAAATATGCAAAATTTCGAACTAGAGATTTTAACGAAAATACGCGTTTTGATTGTAATACTTTTTAGAAAGTTTTAAAAAATGAAGATATTTAAATTTCTAGAAACTTTTACTGAAAATAGCTGTTTCCTAATTACCATTGATTTTGTTTCACGACAATCTAGCATGAATTTGAAACAAAATAAAGCTTAATAGATGGTGGAAGTATAAGAAACTTAGCTTTATTACAAATAAGGTTGAGATACTCTGGCCTAATACAGCCATTGCATATCTTAAACAGACAATATTTAAACAACAAAGGCAAATTTGCATAGGCAATATTATTCGGTGTATTTACATACAATTTAAGATATAGTGAAGCAAAGGAGCAGGAATTGAAAAGCCCAAGCGACAAGTTATGAAATGAGAAGCTCTGTTCTCAATTGTATGAAAACAACATAAGTTCCGAATGTGTAAACATAGAATGTCAACAGTAAGTTCGGTAACAATATAAGCGGCGACGGTTGTACGTAAAAAGTGATAAAGAAGCAAACATCTGCTGGAATTTATAGGGTTATGGTTGACTTATATGAGCTTCAAACAGTCACACAAGTGAGTGTGTGCAAACACAACTGAAACTTTTCTCACATACTTGTTCGGACCGGAGGAATAAACTATTGCTTGCGTTCACTTGATAAAGAACTTTTTTTATCGATATTGGCAGTTTGCACACTTTTGTCCCCGTTACAACCTAATAAATTCGAGTGCAACAAAAAAGTTGGAATATTTTTAAAGTTTCTGTGCTGGGTTCATTTCAAATTGTCTGTATAGCGATGTTTTGCCATATGAAATGTGCTGATATTATGTTTTTACTTTCTCATACGTAATATATAAAAGAAGTATTTCAAAACAGATTGAAGTTAACAGCTTCTCTTAAATTCTTAATGTGAAAAGCGCATAAGGTGATCATAATATTTAAGAGGCAGCGGTGCAAAGTGTCATTAGTGTGATAAAATAAACATACATTTTTCAAATCATTTATTCTTCAATCTCCCAAGTATGAAAATAAAATAACAGTAAACTAAATAATAAAAAGAAGACATAAATTGTGTTTTACTTTAGGGCCCATAATATTTATCAAGTAAATTTATCGTCCAACCGTAATTTATTTTAGTATCAAAAATAATTAAAATTCAGAGCACAATTTAAGGTCGCGTAAAAATGTCAATTTAAGTCTTGATACAAATGAGTGAAATATTTCCATAATTATCTCAACACACAAGTAATCAAATGATATATCCTTTAGTACACTGATTCTATGATGTATCTTGATTGCTCTGAATAGAAAATGAACTGCTAAATCATTATTATAAATAATATAAGTGTTTATTAACCATGGCATGTTTTAGCTGCTACTTTGAACCTCATTTTATTTGGTTTAATAGAACCGAATTGAGCGGAATCATGTCTCAGAGCTCTAAGGTAGTCATAATCTTTAAAATGAGTCTAATTATTGTATTCTTAATTATATATAATCGACAAAAACAATGATAAAAGAATCGTCCATAAGACTCAATGTTAAAAGTTTCAGGGTTTGTCCGTGAGAGGCTCTGCTGTACGTATTAGATATCAAACTTTCTTCCGCTTGCTAATACCAAAGCATAGACCAGTGTAGCGCAGTTTAATAATTATGGCGCCGACTCGAAGACGTTTGAATCGTAGAATTAAACGTTCTAAAGCCTCGAAAGCTGCGAAATTAAGATGGAAAAAATTTCTTACTAACAGTGACAATAATAATAATACTTATTCACCACCACGGCCACTTATAGATTTAGAATCTGATGTTTTAGAAGCGATGGATATTTCGAACATGTATTCCTACTATACCTTAAAATTAACTAAACTAAAGTTAATTTGTATAATAACATTGTTCGAATTATTGTTTATCTTATAATTTGTCCAAAAAGAAATGAGACGCAATTTGAAGCTAGTCCAAAACTTATGACACTTGATTCAATTGATGATTTGAGTAATGCGTGGGGAACGGACGAAGAATTTCGAATGTACGAATATATAAATATATAAATATACATATATATATATATATATATATATATATATATATATATATATATATTTATATATATATATATATATATATATATATATATATATATATATATATATATATATATATATATATATATTGGATGTATATATATATATATTTATATATATATATATATATATATATATATATATATATATATATATATATATTTATATATATATATATATATATATATATATATATTTATATATATATATATATATATATATATATATATATATATATATATATATATATATAAATATATAAAAACATATATATATATATATATTTATATATATATATATATAAATATATATATATATATATATATATATATATATATATATATATATATTTATATATATATTTATATATTTATATATTTATATATATATATATATATATATATATATATATATATATACAGACACACACACATTTATATATACATACATACACATATTACAGGCTTGATAAATGACAATGGCATCATTGAAATTAAATGCATGTATAGTTTAGCCGGCTCTAAATTGCCGATGAAGGCAGAATTAAAAAACAAAAATATTTGTTTAGAATTAAGAAATAATGAAGTTAAATTAAAAAAGAGCCACGACTATTACTTCCAAGTAAGATAAATCACATAATTGTTGAAATTTTTATTTTGTCGCATTTACTTTTAGATACAAGGTCAGTTTCAAATATCAGATAGGGAATATTGTTATTTTATAATTTACAGAAATGATGAAGTTGACTTGCATATTGAAAAAATTGAGAGAGAAAGTGATTGCTGGCAAAATAAAATGCAGGATAAATTAATACATTTCTATAATGAATGTATTCTGCAAGAAATAGTTAGAAGAAGAATTCCACGCGGGCTCAAATGTTTTGAACCGGAACAAGATAAATAAATAATATTTTTTAAATACAACATTGTTATTTGATTGGTTTCCCCGCGCCTTTACAACCTACCGACAGAACGAAACGTATGTATGTAGCTACTTCAGTTGAGAAGTTAATTTTGATACTAAATTTGTGCAGAAACTCACATCACGGAAAGTACTAGTGGCGGCACGGGAGAGCGTAGGTTGAGTGTTAGAAGAACTAAGTAATTTTTACTGCTCCTTAAGTGTCTGAAGTGTTTACAAGAATTCAGCTCGGAAAAAAGTGTCACAATTTAAATCACCTACAAAACAGGGCACGAGGCCATAAAGAACCAGCAAATCTGTGCAGCATTTAGAATATATTCAAAAATAAAGAAAAACAAAAAGCTCGCGGTAGCAACGGTAGAGATAGCAAGTTAGGATTTAAAGTAGCGCCTGGAACATTGATATATCTGGTTCGTTTTAAACTGGAACAAACTCTGTCTCTCTCTCTGTCGCGTTTTGCACTGGAATATACAGGTTCGCGGACAATTTGTACACACTGGTAAACTCATTATTATTCTGTCTGCAAACGTTACGATAAAAGTTACGGAAACGCTCTTGGAGACTTGGAAAACTAACTATCCAATATATTACGTATATATTTGACACATCCAAGCTTTCCAAAAACAACAAGACTGTCCACGCTCTTTGAATACTATCAGTTGTGATTTATTTTGATACAAATACCTGCCTCGTTATTCGATACTTGTAGCCCTCCTAAAGATAACTTATATGTGGATGTTACAAGATAGTATGTAATATATACATGGAAGTCGAAGGATATTAAATATATGCCATTATATAATTTATATGTGGGACGTAATACATGTAGAATTTTATATTAAGAAAGAAAAGATAATCAACACTGGCAGCTACATATTGCACATATAGCTTTAATATGCATGCAAATATGAAAATGCCTCCCGATGGTTGTCTGTATTACGATAGTGTGAAGATCATGAAATATCACGTAGATTATGTTTTGCTTTTATTTTTAGTCGTAAAACGCTGCTGGGTGTATAATCAAACATTGTTTCATAAATACATATTAAAATGCATTTGTTATACAAGAACTAGATTCAAAATGCTACAAATGAGATTTTGCATGTTTACTTCATTATAGAGACAGTTATAGATCATGCAAACATTAATTGCCAAATTTCTTATTGATATAAAAGTTGCGAGTTCCCCTGAGTACAATTTGAGAAGCTTCTCAAAGATATTTGTTGTCTTTGCGTGCGTAGTATTTTACTTTTGTTTCAAAGCAATCGTTGTATGAATTTAAAACAAAATAAATTAAGAACCAGAGTTTTATATAATTATAATTAAAATGTTAAACGGTGAAATTGTTTAACACATGTTTAACATTTTCTTAATTATACTCATAATTGCAGTCTTAAATTTGATTTGCTGGTCTTGGCTTATTCACGAAACCAAACTTTTATCATTTATTTCAAACAACAGACAAAGTTTCGTGCTTTATTGATTCAGTAAAAGTTTACAAAGGCTTCTTTCGGGATATATTAAAATTGTACTGGGAATTTTCATAGTTCATAATTTATAAATTAATTCAAAGAAGTCAAAGAAGTATTCGCATCATCAAACAGAACTGCTTCTCGTTAGACCCATACAGAATTCTATTAACATGTAATACAAAATTACAAACCAGAATTATATATGTTAAGGCGTATTTATAACGAAACAATTAGTAATTAGAAATTCAAATGAATAAATCCACATAGCTAAAATGCAGTCAGGGATGCTCAAAACGGATATTTCGATTAAAATGTTATTTTATTTTAAACATAATGTATAATTAAGTAAAAATTATGTAATGTAGGTAGGTTTTAATTACGGATATATTCTATTTAATTACGAGTAGATTATTCTGGTACTCGTAAGCCTAAGCTCGCATATGGCAAAGTCCAGTAATTCGTTTAGCTAATGCACAAGGGTTACGCAGAATATTTTAATATACTCAACCCTTTGTAAATTACAATGTTGGACTTGGTTAGAGTTTCTACCTAATAGAAATTAAGCATAACCTAGTTATTGCGAATATAATTTATAAGATTACTCATGCTCATATAATCATGCAAAATCTAGACGAATAGGTCTTCAGGGCTGTAGTAAGCCTTGAAATCATATATGATAGGAACAGATGACTAAATTTTATTCATCTAAAAACATAAAACTGATTTGATGTACACATTGGTGGAGTCTGTGGTATTACACAGACACGAATTTCCGCTAATGCAATATTCAAATGGTGGAAATTGCCGGATTTTGATAGGCATACAACTGAACCAGATTGTATCAAATATACATTGTAAAAGCCAATAAGCGTTGGCGGAAGCACCGATGCTCTCCACGCGGTCGGATTTTAATGGGTATATGTTATTCCCCTTTTCATTTTGCACCAAATTATTTTACTCTAATTAAAGAGAGATGACCATTTATCGACCCGAAATATAGGCAACTTAGAGTTTTTGTTTTTTGATGAACGAATAAAGTAACACCAAAACATAGGGATTCAAAAAATGTAACCTCCTTAAGGTAGTGGTGGATTAAGGTTTGGTGGTCCTGGGGTAATATATTTTTGAGACCCTTCAACGGGATTTTCTTTAGTTCGGGGACCCTAAGGAAAGAAACACGCTCTTTCGATCGCAATAAATTGCTGAATATTTTGTCGATCTTATAATTTTAAACTATGAAACATAAATATGGTCTCTTTGAAGGAAGTTATCCTGCTTGTTATTTCCTGTGTTCTTCGTCATCATGCTCTTAATATCCATTTACTGATGAGAAAGGAATAAGCTGAAGAAGACACAGTGATGATGATGGGTTAGAATATTTCTTGTTTGGGTGACAGTTATATCGAGGAGGCTACGACAACATAGGTCATTGTTCACCGCCGTCTTGACATGGCAACCTACTTTCTCAGACAAAGAGTTATTAATCTACCTACGTGTGTTCTGTTCTGTGGTGTGGTGATAGCATTTCTGCCCTAAGAGAAGGGTGACTGACACACATACATATACTATCGAAACTTCGCTTTGAGAAATGAAGTACAGATTGCTGATGCGATACTATTTCCAGACGTTTGAATACAAAGGAGAATTTGTGATGTAGAAATACTCCTTTTCATAATCATTATAGTTTTTTAATGATTTATAAACTAGGGAAGAAAGGGTGAAATCTCAAACAAATAACGAAGCTTTTGTAATTTATGACTCTGAACATTTCCATTAAAATGCGAGGTCAATTTTCACTACTACTTTCTTTTATACATTAAGTATAGGAAAGTAAAAAGTACAATAAATAATGGAGCTTTGTAACTTTAGAAGTAAAGTGCCCACCGGGTTTAATTGGTGAACAGCACAATGAGAGCACTCATATTATATGTGAACCTCAACATGTCTGGTTTTAATTGATTTAGAACCTTTTGAAGAGAAGTGGCTACTAAATTTTGGCTTACGACCGACCGAACGAGGGAGTGCCATACATCCAACTATATGAGTTATAGTACATAAATTTTCGTAATCAGGAAGAAGGATAATAAAATGATTCTTTGCTTATCAATAAAATACGATTCTGTAGAACAGCCGCATTTATACAAAAACATTGAGGTGTATTTTTTTTAAAGTATAAGTAACAATAAAAAAAACTGTTTATGTTTTCCTTATTAGTTACACTGGTAATACAATAAATTTTTAGTTTGTCCACATAGTAATTGTATAAGACGCTGTCTTGTCTATGGTCTTCACAGTGCAGACCCTCGTCGACCTGTCCTGCCTTGCCGACGAATGACACTTCAGTCATTCACTTCGCTGCTCCACCACAACCACAAAGAGTTTGAAATTTCATTATCCTCGGTTCACCATTATAAATTGGAGACGACACATAGATGTATGCGTATTACTATATAAGCTTATATGTATGTGTGTGTGTGTGAGACAGAGTGTGTCCAGGAGAAATGTGTTGGTACAGTTATGTCGACAAGTCCCGAACCCGATGGCAATCCAACTTCCGGCGCGTGTACGACGTACGAGTTCGACATCTTCTTCCACACAGGTCGAAGTCCGCACGTTCTTCTTATCGGCGCGAGTGTGAGTGTGTGTTCTGGCCGCTATCGCTTGCCTCGGACACGGCCATTTGTTACAGCAGCCTGCAACGAAAGGTTTTTGTGTGATCGGACACCAGCCGATCACTCACTCGCCTTGTTTCGGCCACTACCCCCAAATTCTAAGTCTAGCTTACACTGTGTTCCACGCTAAATACACTTCATTTGGAAAGTTTATTATCTAGTCCCATTTATATAATTTGTCGACCGGGAGACCATAATTATGATCGAACTCTGTCGACCAGAAGTTATAATTGCCAAAATCATTGGTTTGCCTGGTCATATGGAAGCGGCAGTTAGTTTTGGACATTATAAACCTTGTGGATATGACAAGCATTTAAAAATAGTCTTATTTCGTCTGCGTTAAGTCCGTCATTTACATAACAAAAACGTGATATAAAATAAGCAATAACACAGATTAGACTATTGAATTAATTTTATAGAAAATATTTGTTGACATATATAGAATAATTCTTGCTAAATATATTTTTAAAAGCTAACGTGGCCATCACTCGACTTTTATTTGTTCTATTACTATCTGTATTTATAATTATAAAGAAGAAGAAAACATCGTTTTCATCATATTATATTATGTTGGCAGTGTGACACGTTTTTGTCATTATTTTCGTCATATAAATATATTACACCACATAATTTATTTTTGTTTTATATTTATATTACAATCTGACACGGGCATAACACTCAGACAGATTAAATTGCATAAAAATAATTAATTAATTATTCCAGAGTACAAAAATGTGGGGTGGCTGGCACTCGATTTTCATATACGTAGTTTTCCCTAGAAATAAATATCCCAAACAAACTGTCAAACCAACCAATTCTCCACAGTAATACTGTAAAAAATTTTATAACGTTATCAAATACTGTTTCGTGAATATCAAATATAGATTGTTTATTTAATATTCATCTTACAGTTTTTCAATATTAATTTCAATATTTATCCCAGTTGCATATTAAAATATTTTAGTCAAATTTGTTTCCCTGTCAAACTATTGTATGGCATAGTTCATACGATTATTAAATATAATTCCCATAAATGCGTATCTATGGTAATATGTATAAGAAATTTATGATTTTCCGTAGCAGTTTACTCGTAATTGGTACATTTTTTGAAGAAACTTTACAAACAAAGTTTGTGCGAAATATTAATATTTTTCTTTATGAAAGTAACTATTTTTGCCATAAGTGCAGCCGTTCTAGTGATACTGGAGATATAATAAAAAATGCATGTTTACATGTACCTCCGGTTTAAATATTCTTTTCAAAAATAGGAGGTGCACAATTAGACCATATACAAGTCTTAAGTTTGAAGTATCACAATTCTAGGTCGACAATTTTAGCTCTAGAGCGTTCACCTACAAACAGGCAGACAGACACACACACATAAACGGACACACATACAGATACACAGACGACATTCTAAAAATAATCACATTCGATTCAGGGAGGTTCAAAACGTGTATTTCAGTATAAATTTCGAGTTCGAAATTTTGCTTGATTACAAGACTTACTTATTACTGCGTATAAGAAAGTAAAAAGAAGAAGAACAATATCATTTATTTGTACAAATTACAAAATGCTTCTACATGTAAAAATGTAAAATTAATTTTATGAAGATTGTTCTTTGTTTATATTTGATTTAAAATATGTCATATTTAAATGGTACATTTAAATATTTGAATCACCATCATACTTAAAACATTAAACTGATGTATAATTTCTGAATTTGAATTTATCTGCAATGTAGATTATATATACAATGCAGACATCACTTAGTAGTAATCTACGGAACACTAACGTAACATATGGCTGTTACCTATCATTTACTATCTACTAGAAAAAGAAGAAGAAAGCGAATTGAACAACAAGCAGCAACAAGAACGACAAAAAACCGTATTCACGGTTGAGAAAGTATTAATGGTAATGTGAACCCCGGTCTCTCTAGGTAATGGACCGATGTGGGATCATCCTTGAACTCTTTGCCGAATGTTCACTTAGTTTGAAGAATAATTTGTCCAAATGGGAATTACGTACAATCCATGGGTATTAGACCTAATGGTATGTTTTGGATGGCACGTGGCGTCGCGGCGACTTGTGGTCGTCGCCGGAATCGCGAGGGCAAAAAAAAAACAGAGTTTTCGTTTTATTAAGCCAGCGGGGATTTCTATTGTGCTATATAAATAATGCATTAACAGACCACCGAAAACATAAAAGAACTGTAAAAGTTACGGAAAATTGTGACTGGATGACGCCAAATTACATTTCATTTATTAAATGTAGCATTGATTCATTAATTATCAAACAATTATTTTACAATCAATTCTATGAAATTAATTTATATTTTACTTCCAAAGTTAAATGGCCCTAAAACACCAGGATATAATCCACTGTAAAAAGAAGGGCTACCGACAACTGGTTCAGGAGAATGGAACATGTGCAAAATTGATACATTGTAGCAAAGTTTAATATACAAAAACCAAAAATTCAAACTGTTATAAAAGAATCAATTTCGTAGCCAATTTCATATTTTATTAGTTTTATCTTCCTCCTGCCTGCTATTTGAAACTTTTTATTTCCGGTTGGCATACTTTTTCATAACATTTTCATTTTTTTATGGAATTTTAATATCACATATATTGGATGTTTGCTTATTTGAAATGCAGTTTTACTGTTTTTAATGTATTCTGCATTGAGGGTAACTTTGAAAGTAAACAAGCTTAGGTATAACGCACCTATGGGTCCAGCTCGCATATGCGAACTTTTCAAATTAAAATATCTGCGCCCGTTTTTACCAGGAAAACAAAATAGACAGTTCAGAGTATTCCGGTAGAGTATTGGTTAATTTGACCGTTTGTTTGAGGCTATATATATATATATATATATATATATATATATATATATATATATATATATATATATATATATATATACTAGGGTCACCCGTGGGCACCATGTGCCCATATGATATACAGAACATAGGTCAGTTTTGACTGATGACGAATTTTCATGTAATTTAATAATAATAACACGGTTTTTCTTCATTTTGTATCGTTTGACTATAATAGTAATACAAATATCCACATCGCAAATAATAATAAAGAAAAAATCGAGTCCTTTTTTTGAACGCTATTTTGTTCTTAGATCACTCTGCTGAGATTAACTAATCGATCGCTTATCATGCACTGTGTAACATCCGATAAATTTAAACAAAATTTTGTTTAACTTTGATTTTAACCTTGTATGGTGCATATGTGTTGTATCATTTAGACAGTTTCTATGATTGTATATAAAAAACAGGATTATAAATTTATTTACGATTGCTGTTTATTATTTGAATCGATTATTCTAATAATATGTATTACAAACCGTATTTACACAACATTTTTAATGATTTGACATTTGATTCATTATTGTTTTTGAATTAAATAATCAGGCTAGATTCTGAATTTTGCAGTATTAATCTGATGCAGTGTCACAACGGCAGTTTTAAAAGTGATGATAATAGAATGGATTGTGCCATCAAAAATAAAAGAATAAAATTACCAACCAAACATGTTTCTAAATATGTTTGTATTATCTCTTCAAGATTTTATTTCTCTAATAATCAGAATTATAAATTTACTTACTTGCAGTTATTATAATTTGACCAACTATAAAATCTTACCGCAACTCATATTTTTAAAAATCACTGCTTCTTGGCCATTTTGAAGTGAATAATATTAACTATGAATTAAAATAAATGTACAGAAACACGTATTTGCTAAAAATATATGCTAAATAGGCAATAATATGCACTTATTTCATATTATATACCTAAAAATTGAAATTATAGCATGCTACTCCCCTTAAACTTAAGATTAAACTTTGAATTGAAGATTTATCACAATAACTTTTTTGACATTTCATTCTGACGTTTGATTCGTTTTTGTCTATTTCAAAGCAGACTGAACTTCAGAATCGTAGTGATTGTTTTATTTCAGTATAAACTATTTGATTATTTTTTATAACATAATTAACAGTCGCCATGGTGCAGTGGCTTAGTGTCATGCCTTTCACCCTGGAGGTCGTGAGTTCGATCCCCGTCTATGCCAATCTGCATTTTTACAAAAAAAGCGTTCCACACATACACACTCACTCACATACACACTCACATACTCACTCACATACACACTCACTATGATATATATATATATATATATATATATATATATATATATATATATATATATATATATATATATATAAATATATATATATATATATTTATAATATAAATTGATTCTATAATAATTTACCTGATACAATTTATTCTAATAAGAAATCAATATTTTAAATATTAATTCATACAGATAACTGTCAATGTAATGCTTGTTATTTGTTTTCAATAAACAAGAAACAAATGATAATAACTTTATAATAACTGGATAATTATACCAATTTATAATGGATGTGTATTTGAAGTACTTATCGTATTCACTCTTAAACTGTCAAACTTCACAGTAAAACTCTGAAATTGTTATTTCATTATGTTAGCAAATATATAATATAAATTGATTCTATAATAACCTGATACAATTTATTCTAATAAGAAATCAATATTTTAAATATTAATTCATACAGATAACTGTCAATGTAATGCTTGTTTGTTTTCAATAAACAAGAAACAAATGATGTAACTCATGGTTGATCCGATTTAAAAATAATAAAATTTGTCACAAGTATAGGTATCACTATGGCAACGTAAATAAGATATTTGAATTTTTCGTAGCAATTATCTTATAACTGGTACAATTTATGAAGAAACTTTTCAAACAAAAGTGTGAAAAGAAATATTATTATCTTTCATTATGAACATAACTATATTTGCCGTAAGTGTAGCCGCACTATAGTGATATTGGAGATAGAACAAAAAATGTATAGAGTAAACATGAACTACCGGTTTGAATATTCTTTTCAAAAATAGGAGGTGCACATCTAGGGCATATAACAAAGCTTAAGTTTCAAGTTTCATAATTTTTCGTTCGACAGTTTTGGCTCTAGAGCGTTCACAGACACAGACACACAGACAGACAGACGTCATTCCGAATATAGTCACATTCGATTCAGAAAAGGTCAAAACGTGTATATCCGCTGAAATCTCGAGTTCGAAATTTTTCATGATTACAATACTTACTTATTACTCTGTAAAAGAAAGTAATAAAAAGTCTTACAATTCTTTGTAGATTATTATATAATATGAACGAGAGTCAACTTTTTGCGGTAATTATTCAAGTCAGGTGTCGGCTGGTATCCCGACCTTTCGTAACCAACCTAGGTCTATGCGCGTGTACATATTCATCCCGCATTTCATATGCGTCGTGTGAACCCTAATCAGTTCCAGAGCCAGCCTCGAATATTTTAACAGTGTCAAGGTCATTAATATATAATACCATTAGTTACATTTTGCCTGATTTCTTGTGAAATATTCATGAGGCGCGGGGATCACATTTTACGAGCGTTATTGTGATCGTTTTTTTTAATATCTATTCTAAAAGTCTGAATCGATATTGGCATCACAAGGATCGCTTCCGTGTGTTTAAAGTTTATTCTACAAAGCAGTGGCTCGACGTTTGTTAAAACTAGGAACAATGGTATTTCAATTTAGATATCTCTACAATGTTGATTCGTTTGCGCTAATTTTAGTCGGAATTTCGCTTGACAAAATACCTGATTTAATCCTTCTATATATTTAGATATATAGAACTTCCAGAAACAATAATTTCACCAACATTTACATAAAGCATCGAGCGGTAAACCACTGCTAAAATATTGTACAATTAAACCTTTAAAAGATAATTACTAATTACAAACTAATTCAATTTCGTAAGGTTTTCTACTCCATATAGAAATGAATACCGAAATAACAGCTGTATCAGTATCAACATTAAAAGTTTATTTGTTACTTAACTTATGAAATTGGTTTGTTTTACTTTCGTATACGTAATGTATAAGAGAAAGTATTGTAATCACAAAAGAACAAGTTTAGGTACAATGATCCTATGCGTCCAGCTCGCCTTATAAGTAATATATGCGATGCGAGCAACGGTTATTAATTATTATAGGCTTTTGGTTAACAGTTTGGAAAAATGTTATAGATATAAAAAGTTTTATAATATTAGCTCACCGAAGAAGCTAAAGCATTCGGTCGAGTGTCTATAGCATTCTCGGATCATAAAAGTGGTTGTCTCGTCGCCCTAAATCCAAAATTATGTATACATATATACTTGGATTTGTGCCCTCAACTCCTCTGAAGGTACCAAAGCGATTTGAACCAAATTTGGTACACATATCATTTGACATCCCATTTAAATCCGCTTGCAATTTAAATCTAATTCCCCGTTTACTTCTCGAGTTATAGGTCTTCAATATTTGAAGCCCCCCTTAATACTACCTTTATAAAAATAATTCAAACACTCAAAAATTCTAAGATATTTTATACCTACAAGATTATTTCATTGTGTGAACCCCCAATGACCATAAAAAATATTAAATATTATAATTTTAAATTATAAAATATACACTAAAACTTTGTTTTTATCAAAATAATCTATTCAATAAATTGTAAGACTTTTTTTATATCTGTAACATTTTTTCAAAAGGTTATAATAATTAAAAACCGTTGCTCGCATTGCATATATTACTTATAAAGCGAGCTGGACGCATAGATGCGTTGTATCTAAGCTTTTTTTCTAATTCATGCCGTTTTCGAGTTAGTAAAATTATGAAACTTCAAACTTAAGACTTGAAAAGAATATTCAAACCGGTAGTGCATGTTTACTCTATGCATTTTTTGTTCTATCTCCAATATCCAATAGAACGGCTGCACTTACAACAAAAATAGTAATGTTCATAATGAAAGTAGTATTTTGCACAACTTTTGTGTGAAAAGTTTCTTCAATAAATGTACCAGTTACGAGAAAACCGCTACCGAAAATTTTAAGAATCTTGTTTACGTTGTCATGGATTCGAATGTAGCTTAATTAATCGGATCATCTGCGCCTGTCAATATTTCGACAAGAAAACAAAATGGTCCGAATTAGATAAATGACTTTTCAGAATATTTCTGTAGAGAATTGTTTAGTTTTGATAGTTAGTTAGTTCAAAACCATTACAAATTGGTATTGGTATCATTTTCAACCCATTCATTTATATAAGATAAGCTTGGTTTTCATATTGTTTCTGTTGGATTCATATTTTCTTACATTATATTTTTATAATCAATAAATATTGATGAAAACTACGTAAAAGAAAGTCCCGCGATGGCCACAACCCATTTTATTAATTATATTTTATATTCGAATAATAAAATTGCATGAAATCAAACACAATAGTTGCAAAACATTATTATTTATAGTATAAGTTCTACGTGTGAGGAAATATTTATGTTAGGTATATTTTCTGTATATTGAGCCTCTTACAAGCTTACTTGTTCGAAATAGAATCTTAAATTTATATTTTAACCTCTCAAAACTCTAAATACAAGGTACTTGTTAATAATAAATAAGGAAGATGTACAAGTAAAGTAACTTTACGTACAATATATGGGATAAAATATTATAAATATTTAAATTCACCTAAGTACCTAATAGGTACCTATGTAAAATCATATACATAAAATATAACATAAATCAGAGAAATAATTCTTGCCGGCGAAATACGTAACAAAATAGATCTAAAAGCACTTACCAATTCAGGCAGCAAGAAATTCAATTCCATTTTCCATAGCCAATTTTCTATCATCAATCACTAGAAATTTATTGTTTACTGTTTCTTAACACTATTTATAGTTTGTAACTACTGTTAAACATCAAAAAACCACAACTTTATAATTAATTACAATCGTGTCCCAGAACATCACAGACAAACAAGCAAGTTGAGGCTTGCGCAATACGTAGGGTAATTCTTGTATAAACTTCTCAAGTCAACAGCGTATTAATTAAATTTTTTTTCTTTTCATTAATCATGTATGATATATTCTGTGAACAGCTGGCACACTGTTTCCAATATATATTTCAAAATAGATATGTTTTTAATCTGTTTCAGATATATTTTTCCATCATGTCAGTGATTTTCATAAACCATTTTCAAAATCCTCAATCACAAAGTATACTGGAGCCACAAGGTGTTACAGACAGTATGTTTATTATATAATTTGTTGTAATTCAATTATTCAATATTTGATATTCTTATTTTTTGTTCTAGCAACAAATGTCTTCATGATTGTACTATTAAGTTTCTGTACATTTGGTATTTTTGCATCTCTTCTACTTATTTACGGATTATATAGGGTAAGTTTTTCTTTGAAAACTAGTTTGCAAATTGATTTACCTTTGAATTTTATTTTACAGGATCAAAAAATACTTCTTCTTCCTTGGATATTTACAGTCACCATATTTACAATAATAGATTTAGTATATTGTACTTATGCATTCGTTGGTGGGGTACGTAAAATTTTATTTTATTTAGTAATTATATATTAATTAGGGTTATAATATGCCCATATCATATACAGAATACAGTCACCAATCCATATAATTGAATAATTTGGGGTCAAACATCAAGCTCGAAAAAAAAAACCTACCTACTTTTTAAAGATAAAAAAATATCAGTGAATTCGTAATTGCATAAATAATGCCTGGTAAAAATGATATTCTTTTTGTATTTACAGTTTCAGAGATAAAAAATAAAAATCTCCAAAATAGGCCATTTATTATAGTTTTCATTTTTTATCTCCGAAACTGTAAATACAAAAAGAATATCATTTTTACCAAGCATTATTTATGCAATTACGAATTTACTGATATTTTTTTTTGTTTAAAAAGTAGGTAGGTTTTTGCGTAATCGAGGTTTGTTTAATCATGATAGGTTTTGAATAGTTTTATGTAATTAAGAAATATAACTTTGACCAAAAGTGTAACAATGTGTCCGTAATGCCTTTATATGCAATAAACAGTCATTATTCGATGGAATATCTTTGATTATAGCGTAAAAATAGCTAATTTCTAATACTGTGCGTGCATGATTTCTATCACTGGTTGCTTGAACATTCAAAGTCGATGGTAGCGCCACCATCTAAAATAGCCGAGAGCGGAGCGGCATTACTTCGAACTAGATGGACCTGATTGTTTTTCTTAACGGTTGGCGATTTTCAAGTAATCTTTAGACCTAATCATGGATACACCATATAAATAAAGCATTCGCCCACTGTAAAAATAAGCGTATATATATATATATTAATAATGTTTGTTATTTTATATATTTTCTAGACTAAATTCAATCCGCTCACAGCAATATTATTCACCTTAGATTTCTTCATATCATCATTAAATGTAAGTATACAGATTTTATATACTAGGTGATGGGATTTTGAGCGATATTTTTGCATGATTACAACACTTCTTTGTATAATCATATAATTTGTAAAAATAAACCAATAGTTATCGGCGGAATTCTTCCTAGAAATTGAAAAATTAAATACATAGTGATTTTTCACAAAATTATATTTACGTATTTCATATTCTTTCCTTATTTGCAATTATTTGCTAAAATCGTAAAATATTCATGTTTTTAACCCAATGGAAACAGTTTTGTTAGCCGAAGTGCTGTTACATATATATATTTGTTTCTTTCAGGTATATTCCTTATTATGTGTGATATCACAGTACCAAGAATACAAAGCGGGAAGAGGAACAGCAGAAGATGACGCCAACAATAGGGTAAATAAAATCGCTAAAACAATTAATAAATAATCTTATTTTAATATTTTTCGATATCAATGACATTTTTGTGAAAGTTATATAATACCTACAAATATCAAACTCAATAAAATATAAAAGATAACTTTCCTAATTTGTTCCGATACAAGAGACATCGACAGAGATAGGTCTATGTTACTTCAAATGTTATGCATTTTAAATATCATTAAAAGGCTCATTTTACAATAAATAAATTTATATTCACTGTTGCAATGGTGTCACGAAAATATTGAGACTAATCAGAAAAATATTTAAAATGGTGTGTTTCTTCGATTCGAGTGATCAAAATAATCACAAAAATATATTTTACTTGTTTTATGGCCCTTTGCCCTAACAAGCAATAAGTCCTCCTAAATTGTAAGCTTTACATAAATTCCTTTACACCACATACAATTTATATAAGGCTTAAAAATTAAGAACATTTACATTCAAAGACTTGTTGGTGCAAATGGCCACGAAGAGGTTACACCTAGCAACAATAAATATCTATTAATTTCAGACATCTTGAACCATACAATAACTACAATATGACATATTTCTATACAACGAAATTTATTACAGTAAAATGGTAAAATTCCAAAAAATAGCAATGCCATTTTACAACAAATTTCGTTGTACAAAAATCATGAATAGAACATTTTAGAAAATATAATTTATCTTTGGTAACACCATACCTCAAAAATTAAATTACCAACGGTTAAAATACTTAAATTTATTATAAACGATTAAAAGATAATTGCGACCGAATAATTTAAAATAAATTAGTACTCATTTGAACTTTTAAGCAATTTTGTTAGACATTAAAAGTTTACGAGTACCAAATAAAGTTCTTACGAACACAAAAAAGTAATTAACATTATGTTTTTATGATTCTACCGTAACTTAATATTTCGATACTTAAATAATTATAACAAAAAATTGTGTAACAGTGAATGAAACAAAATTGTAATGCCCATTCTGAGCAAGTAAATTATAATTGAATTTCAAATCAAATATTGATTGTATCTACGAAATTTGGTTATTAATGAATGTATTCATTAAACTACACCGCTTACAAAATCTTATAGAATAAGCTCAGAATTGCAGGATTAAATTGAACATAGAGCCATCCCTGCATATTATAATTTGGTTGTTAACAGTGATTATATTTATATAGTTAAAACTAGTGTGCTTATGTTATGTTAAATATATATTTACAGATACCTTCCGTACATTACAGTGCACCAACAACAACAACGTATCTCAGTACTAAACGGGTGATAACATACCATGAAACACGGCCAACACCGACACAAAGTCCCACCGGGGCGCACACCTCGCTCGCCGCCGAGGAAGCGTCGCCAAATCCCCGGCCAGCGCGGAAACACGTCCAGTTCCCCGACCAAGACAACAATCCAACAATACAGAACGGAACCGAAGTCTCCGAACCGTGGACAATAGAAATGAAGTCTCCGATGTTTCGCGGCGTTGACACAACACCCTTGATCGAAAGTTGCGTCAATCCGTCGCAGTTGCAACCACAAGTGTAAAATATGTGGCGACAAAATGGCTGCCAGCATGCACAGAGGTTGCCTCATTTATTGTACTGCAAATATGCGACGTCACAACTAGACCCAATTATATTTAAATTTAGTGATGTCAATTTTTTACCTATATCACTAGTATAGAGACAGTTAACGCATAAGCTAACTATTAGTAAACTTCATTCATATAAGAGCAATGTTAAGTGTGACGTCGCCGTTATGGGCCGGTCGGACCGACGCGGAATCACAGCAAAAATAAATGGCAGAATCAATCAGATCGATGTAAATAGCTACTTGCGGAGGATTCAGTGTTTACTTCATTTTGTTTTCACTTATTTATTGTTTGTGAAACAGATTTCGACCCGGCTTCTGCAATTCAGCGTCGGTCCGAACTACCATAAATACAGCCAGTATTGAGTGATAATGAGACAACTATTTGATCTTCTGTTCATGCTACCAGCAAATTAGTTTATGGGAAGACGTACGAAGCACATAAGAGACTTCCAAAACAGGAAACTTGCACATTTGTTTCAAATTGTTTAAATAAATGTCTTCTTATTCATATATCAGCGTTTATGCTACTATATTAAAATATAGAGTTTTCAACAGATTAAATGTTATATTCAATTGACAAGCAAAAATATTTGGCATTCTTTCATATCTAGGTATTGGAGCAATACTAATAAAAACATTCTATATCGTCTCCTTAGAACACAAAAGGGACGTTTGCGCATTATATTTGGCAAAATTCAAATAATTAATCTTCTGTTTTTGCAAATTGTGTTCTAAGGAAACGATTTGCATACTTAGTAAATACAACTTTACTTTCCAATTTGACCAAGTGTACAACAGACGTGTTTCTTATTAAATTTAAGATAATGAATCCTTGAAAATATGTAATTTATCCCAATAATTTGACGGAAACAAAATCATTAATACATAATTTACAAAGTAATTTAATGATACTTAGCCCAGTGTAGTATGTAACCGCCATTTTACAATGAGCCATTTACTGTATTTAACAGATAAATAGAAATGGCGGCTACAAGCTTTACAATTAAATTACTTTAGCAATAACTATGGTTTTAGAGGTTTAGATGCAAAATAGTACAGTTTATAACTCATATTGAAATTTAACTTAGTTACAATTTTTAGATTATTTACTTGTACTAGTTTGCTTCAAAATAACGTAAAACGAGTAGATTTTAAGGATTTGGAAGAAAAGTGGTTCAATTAATGTATATTATTTCAGAGCAAATTAGTATTTGCGAAATCGAACTTTTAGTTATTATATAAAAGATTTACTGTATCATGGGATTCTGAGATCTGTAAGGAGAATCTGTAAAATGTAAATGTTGATTGATCTACGAAATATATGAATCAAAATTATTATTTAATACAAATAATTATATTGATGAACTGTAGGATTTTCGCAATGTTACAGATTCTCCTTACGGAATTATCGACTTGTATAGAATCGTACAATAGTTTCTTCGAAGTACCTTAATTGGAGAAATATAAAACGTGTATTTCAGTACGATGTCATTAATTTATTAAACAGTTTGTAAAATGTGCAAGTTTCGCATTGTTACTTGTGATTTACCTTAAGATAAGATGTAATATACAAATATTAATATATAATTATTAAATAGGTACATAGTTTTCAAAAAAGAAAATGTATAAATAAACCCAAACCTATAATACACGTTGTATTTTATTTACGGTTAACATACAAATCGATCATTGGGTAACAAGGAGCCGCCGCCGCCGCAGCCAGGCGGTGGCGGGTCGTCTTTTTTCACAAAGCGATGCGAGTTCGTGTCGATGCGTCGCCGGTTGCGCTGCTCTGCCTCCAGTTCAGCGATCTCCCGCTTAAGAACCACCTCAACACTCAGCGGCAGCTCAGACAGCATAATCGGTTCAGGTTCCTCACAATCCTGTCTACTATAAAATAAAATATACGGCGTTTCCGGCGGGCGCATATTTGACAAATCACTCGCCGAACAAATCGTAACAAAACTATCATTGAACTTGTACCAGCCTTGCGCGTCCCGCGCGTACGTATAATAATGTCCCGAATCTACGCTGGTCCCGCAATGAATCACCGCGGCGTATAATTCATAAGTAACATTTGCCAGTTTTAAAATGTCATTGTACTGAACACGATGCAACAGTTTGATGCGTTGCTGTAATGCAGAATCATAGTGGAAATGTTTTAGAGTCAAGACTAATCGCGGTGGTGGTTGTATTACGCGGAATATTCGTTCGGCGTCGGATAGCCCGTTACATCGTTCACAGTGGTACTGGTTGTCGCCGCATAACCGCTCAGGTGTTAGGTAATATTCGAGTAATGTTTGCACCGATTGTCCATCGGCGAAATCACTGGGAAACGAAAGTTGTAATTCGCGGAATACGTCCGCGCGAACGCTTTCTGCGCCGCACGCGTGACACTTGTACACGGTTTCGGCTCGTCCCCCAAAGGCACGTTGGACGAATGTTGGCGGCGGAAGATTACTGTCGTCAGCTTGTTTCAAATCTGTAATTTTTAAATATTTCGTGTTCAAGTCTGCCGACATTTCAACACCGATGCGTTGACTTTTAAATTCAAAGATATATACCAAATAATTAATTGATAATTTTATATCCGATGACTCCAGCGAATTTTATAAATTCGAATGCATAGGATAACATAACTAAGTCTATGTCTATGCATGCTACTGTAAGACTAAATTGTATATATAAAAAACCTTGATCAAGATTTAAAATAAAAATCGTAATTTTTTTGAATCACTTACCAGATTCCATTGAAATAATCTTAGCTTCTACCCGACTGGTGAGAATAGCCTTTTCGTGTTCGTGCAGAATATCTAGTAAATACCCCAGAAACTCAGAACTATCATGTTGATGGCCAGGATGAAAACCAGGAGGCCGCGCCAAATGTAAAATATCACTAGGCGCCAACGAGCTCCGTTGCGTGAATTGCAACAGTGCGAATAGTGTCTGTAACTTCGTAAGCAGAGGCCATCGTAGCTCTTGTATCAACACATTATTTGAGAACAATTTCGTCATAAACAACGCCTGCAAAACGCTATTCATATAACAAGTATTGCCTAAGTTATTTAGGCCAACTTTTTCATTTTCAGAGCGTGTTATTATTGATGTGTTCAGTTGCTCTGACCAAGAAGTGCAACGCAGGTATGTTCGATAGTTGGTGGAAGGGGGACAGATTTTGTATGCAGCTTCTAGCGTATTGTACAGTGATTCGTAGCCTGTGAAATGTTCGGAAAGGGCTTTGCATAAGTTGACGATGTCTTGGAGGTAAGTTCGGGCGCAATCAGTAGTATCTTGATTTAAACAGGCTGCCATATGGGGAACATGTGGAACAATTTTATGGAACGCTTCTGGGTTACCTTGCATATGGGCTAACATATACAGGACAATAGGACCAATCGCGGAGCGATACGCAGACAACATTAATAAATTAAAGAATTTTTCTGCAAAAATAGACGTAATATTTGTTAAAATTTCGAAGCGCTTTTGCGATTCTAATCCTTGTATTAACACAAGCACGCATTCGCCCAAATTTGGGGTTTTCACCCAATACGTCATCCAACCACACAAAGTAAATAGGGCTTGTTTTAGACTTTCGTCACTGTGCCCCGCATCCAAAATCAAGTTGACTGCATTTGGTAAATAATTACTATCAACCAATTGTAGCACTACGGACATTGCTGCACCTGGTTTGCTTTGTGGGTCTGATATTTCGCTGTACAAAGATTTTAATGTGGCAAAAATCAATTGTTCCTTAAATTGTCCGGTCATGCAGACGTTTGACAAGAAATCTTGGATGCTGCGGACATCTTTGAAGAATGGTACGATCGCGTTGGTCTCCAATGGGACGACTAGCATACCCAAGCCGTGGACGATGCCTTCACAGAGTTTGATGAGGTCTTGGCCTTGCGGCATTGATGTTGGTTCGTTGCGTAGTTTCTCCAGCACACGCAGCATCATGGTCATGCATTCGTACGATCCTTTGCACGGGCGTTCTTCGTAGTCTACCACTTTATGTTTCACAGCCATTTTTTATTTACTGTAACATACAAATTAGACAAACATTCAACACTTTCCAAGTTACATGATTTGGCTAATATATATTAATTATTAAAGGTCGCTTCAGCGAACTCTGACTATATTAACAAGTTCGAGTGAATCAGTGCGAACCGGCTGGTTGAAGCTAATATACACATATTTTACTAAATCGCATATACAGTAAAACTATGAATATTTTTTTAATTTACGTGATTTTGCAAGTGTTCGCCGTATCAAAAATCAAGGACAATAGTAAAACTATAATTCATTTTTGTAACCGATCATATTAGCATATTTAAAACAATATTTCAGTTTTGAAGAATGCTAAAATACTCATTAATAATCATGTTCTTTTGCATAAGTAGAATATAATTTTAAAAAGGTTATTTCGGTGAAAAACATGAATATAAGTCACATAATTTTCAATATTAATGTTCGTCATAAATTTCGTCATAAATTACCATCAAATATATGGGTACCTTTGGCTAAAATTGTCTAATTTGTTACACGGCTAATTTTTTTTAGTAAATGTACACCTAACTATGGATACATCATATATATAATGCACTTTAATGCTGTTCGTTATAAGTACAAACCATGTGAAGGCCGGATAATACACTATTAAGTGTAATGTACTATTAACATGTAATAACATTAATTCAACATTAAAAAAAAAACATTATTTTGATTATTTGAACATCATTTCTATTAGTTTAACGCCTATTGTATAGACTAAGAAATATATTTCATTTGATTTGCCAATCCGACTGTATATGCAGGTGCAAAATGTCTCGTACGAATCCCAATAGCATATTTATAAGATTAATAATAAATAAAACCTATCAATATCTGCAATTTTCCAAGCATAACGTAGAGAAAAACAGCCTTGCGTGATATAAAAAATTACAAAATTGATTATGTCATGAATCAAACGTCTTTAAATATTGTACAAGAAAGTAAAACGCAATGGTCATAATTATTAAATTATGATTAAGATTATGAAACAGGAGTATGAAGGAAGATAGCACAAACAACATAGTAACAATAAAATCAAAAACTTCAAAACAACTGCTTGTTGGTGTGAATGTATGTGTAGAACGCCAGGTCTAGTTTACATAATTCAAAATCTCGGCCACTGGTTATGTAAAAAAAATAATTAATAATCTATTCAAATACGAAATAGAATCAGTAAATAAATTTAGAATACTGAATTTTGAACAGATTTAATGATATTGTTCTGGCGATGGGTTTGAATTTACGAAACTAACGTTTTGAAAAATAATCTAAAATGCATGATATAAATATGAATTCAATTCGTATTTTACAGTTTTAAGTTTATTATATTGTGACATCTATACTCCTACACACATACATGAAAAAGCACGCGCAATTTTACTTGGTATACTATCTCGATGATATGTCGAAATTCCGAACTATTTATATGTTAGTGTTATGACGTCATTAAATAAGCACATTAGTTATTTGAATAACAAATAAATTAGCTATTTAAGATCACATATTTTAAATGAAAACAATAGTAATACAAGATAAAATCTGGAGTGCTCTGCACTCGACTTTCTTAGGCTTCAATTCCTTTTGAATTATAACAAATTTATAATTGGTAAATAAGCTTTAATTCCTTTTAATTTCACTTATAATACAAATTCAAATTAAAAAAATTGTAATTGTGATTTAAAATCAAATAATTGTGAAGTATGAATGCAATTCCACTAGTAATTAATTTTGCTCTAATACGACTCTATTTCTATTTGATTGGCTACATTGTTAAATGGAAGGGGAAGCGGAATATTCAAAAATCCAGTGTAAAATTTCAAATGTTAATAAAGATTTAATGTGATTTTAAGTAATGTATACTAATAATAATAGTAAAAATTATATATATATATTATCTGTTCGCCATAGCAAAATAATGCTTCATCCCAATTATGAATAATTAAATTTAAGATTTGTATAATTTCCGGAAGAAATCCTATTTTTGAAAACCATACTTTAAGGAACTATACAAGTTTAGTTTTTTTATACTTATTTCTATGCTTTTATATGTATAGAATATAGAATTTTGAAAATACGGTAAGTATGAAACATTTATTTTTAATATTAAAGAATTAGTAGTTAAATCTACGCGTTTTACTCAAAACAGTATTTTTAAAAGCCTCTGTAACTCGAAAATAATTTAAGGTATAATTAAAAATATATATTGTATGTTAAGGACATGTTTTGTCGTACCATTAACCTTGGATTTTTTTATTGGGCCAAAAATGTCAATTTGGAATGCAAAAAACGTACACTTTTTAACCATTCTCATAATTTTAAATATTTTTTAAAATCCATACTTATTTTAATGATTTGTTTTTTTCAATTAATGTGGAAACACCAATTACGGCAGCAGTGAACCTACATTTATTTTGCGCCGCTCCCATTCCTGGGGCCTAAGTCCCGTAAATTACCATATTTTAGTCGCAAAAATTAATGTATATTTGTAAAAACATAATAAATATTTGATGCAATAATTTTTTTTTAAATATTCTAGAAAAATATCCTTAGTTTTAAGTAGCTCCTTAACCGGAAGTAATGGGTTACTACGAATGATTATTATAAAAGATAGTAAAATATTTAACAACTTTTGTTTAAAAATGTACCATTTACCGAAATATCGGTTAGTTTGTGCCCTAGTTATGTTTTATAGCAATTGTGGGGTGAATTTAAAAAAATAAAGCATAGTAATAAATACAGAAAATCGAGCGAAGCCCACCTCAGATCATTTGTATTGATATTGTTTATAAATTAATTTAGATGTAAAAATAGAATGAATTTTTGTAAATCTGACGTAATTAATACTAAAATGAATATGATTGATAAAAAATAAACGAATCTAATATTAGTCTTAAAACGTACAAGCCGTTCGAAATGATTACGATAATTTCGTACAAAAATAAACTTACCGTATCTCACAGTTTAAATTTGAATTCCAAAACGATGTCACTCCATATCGGACAGCCAAATATTCAATCAGATATCTAATAACAATAAAAGCAGGTATGACTATCTTAAATTGAAGACGTAGCGTAAATAATAGTATTTCTATAAATAACCACAGATGTCAAATGTTAAAAGTCATATTCTACTATACTAGTCACAAATAAAAGCTGTTTCAACAACTTACACTAGATATAAATAATAAAACTTAAAGTATTCCTAGATATCTAGAGAAATTCAACATTAAAGTATATATTTTACTAACCTTGCCTCTTTGTAAAAATTTATTGTTAATGTTCCAACAATGTTTGCGATTTTGAATTTAAGCGTGTTAACAATTTAAACAGTTTTATTATGTTCAAAATGTGTAGAATTTTAGTTGAATTGTTCAATTTAATGCGAAAATCACAGGACTACTTTTATCACTTGTATCACTGTCATTCTGTGTCACATGAAGTTAACCGCACAACCCAAAGCATTCCCCGATCCCCGTGCAAAATCCCATCGCAAAAATAAACTTCAACACACTCAAACACAATCAAACCACTAATAACCAATCATTCAACATATGTTCCAACAAACCTCTAACATATAAAACTATTTCATTACACTAATTTAACAACAAAATGCAATTAGGAACTAGGGATTTTCTTATTTGTAGTATGACGCTTGCGCGCGACTAACTGTCAAACCAGAAACAAAAACATATTTATTCGTTGAAAATGACCAGACATGCTAGAAATTGTACAGCGGGAGCCGTGTACACGTACCACGAGAAGAAAAAGGACGCCCAGTCGTCTGGCTACGGTACAAATACGCAGCGAGTTGGCAAGGATTCGATAAAAGATTTCGATTCGTGTTCCCTATCCTTACAACCGTGTGCAAATCCTGTCATTACGTATGTAAATTCGATGTATAACACCGATAACTTCTCACTATCGTTTCTCTGTAGTAAAGATGGTTTTTTGTTCGACAAAGAGGTTATTTTGCAGTACATTATCAACAAGAAGAATGAGCACAGCAGGAAAATGAAGGAATACGAGAAACAAAAACGAAAGGATGAGGTAATAACAAACTATAAGTTAATGGGTCTGTCTGCGCATGCGTGAATGCCATGCACTGAATGGATATGTTCGGGTTGATTCGGTTGCTTTCGTTATATTAATGTGTTTTAGGATGAGTTAGAAGAGCTTGCAGCTGCAGAGAAAGCTTCGAAGTTAAGCAATTTTTTGAAGTCCGAGAAGAATATTGTGAGCAAACCTATCGATGGGTTCAAAAAAGGTTTTTGTTATTTATTTTATTAAAATTAGGCTTAATATTTCGTAAAACAAAGTAAAAGGAGACCCTCCAATTTTTTAATAGTAACTAAATATCTGGAGTGGCCTGCACTCAACTTTCTTTTACGTAGTTTTCAATAGATAGATATTAATATACATATATGTCCCTAACAAACTGTCTACATATATATATATATATATATATATATATATATATATATATATATATATATATATATATATATATAATCTCAAACAAACGGTCAAACTAACCAATACTCTACAGGAATA